>JBAMCP010000009.1:0-10246 GCA_037075105.1 Lissocephala sabroskyi
CAACCGGCTCGTTGGTCTAGGGGTATGATTTCCGCTTAGGGTGCGGGAGGTCCCGGGTTCAAATCCCGGACGAGCCCAAGTTCAGTTAAATATTTTGTTTTCCATTTCTTGCCCCAAATAAATAGACATTTTTTGTTTTTAAATATATAGAATATAAACAGAATTTTATTGAAAATAATACCGCCCGTTTGGGTTCGATGAATGCGATTTTGTAGAGGGGTAAATAACGAAACAAAGAACATTTAAGGCGGGGGGAAATTACGAGACTTATAGACCTAGAATACAGACAATTCGCATTTTGTTTTTTTTTGCAGAACTCAATGTGTGTATTTATATATTTTTTGTTTGTTTTAAAATTAGAGCAACTTTATGTTTACATATTTTAGGTACCACTAAATGACACAATTTGTGGACATAGAAAATTGTTGGTTGTTAATCTTGGAAGGCATCTAAAGTACAAAAAATACGCAGATAACAGATATAAATAACATTTTTTCCTTTTTTGGGTGGGCAGAGGGTTCCCAAAAAAAAAACAACAATAAATTAATTTACATAATTTGATCAGTGAGTATTCACGAAAAGAAATACTCGCATCGCTTGTGTGAATTGTGAATCGGATCGAATGCAGGTTTTATACCCTGTACCCTTTGGGGGGAAGGGGTATGTTGATTCCTCTTGCTCGTCGTCCCCTCGGCGCTCCGGCGGAGGGGGGTGAGCTGGGAGCAAAAAAGAAGCCGCCTCCTAACGTCACCACCAACATCGTAGACTCTCGAATTGATAGGCAACCGGTTGTGGTTCTTTGTCTTCTGCTTGCGTCGGTTATTGAAGTGATTAAATAGTTTTAATATTTTATTTATTTTTATAGCACTAACAATAAGGTTTTCTTTGGTTAATCCACTGGTTTTGTTGTTAGCTGTTGGTTATGAAATTCTTTATATATTTTTTGCTATTGCTGCAGATTTATGATTGCTGCCGTTTTAAAAACTTTCATGTGCTTTCGGTTGTTCTCGCCGAGATTCTGAGATGCTGGTGATGCTGGCGCAGGAGCGGCTGGCTTCTTCTCGCTGCTCTTGTTCGCCTTCCTCAGGCTCTTCCCAAAGGTCGACGAATTGTTCAGACCTGCCAATAAAAAACAACAGAAAAAAGAATATAGAAAGCAATATAGACAGATATTTCAACCACACGTAGGACAGTTTCGAAACCCCTTACAACAGCCAGTGAAAATCGAGAGACACAAAAAGAGACAGCAGAAGAGACGACAGAAAGTTGCTTGTGTTTTCGGTTGTGTGATGGTCATGAGAAGGAGTTGGTGGGTGTGCGTGTGTGCGCAGCTTAGAAATGTAAAAACAAAACGCTCTTCTCGGCGGCATTACCTTGATAGCTCAAGCGATTCTGATAGATGGCAAAAATATCACTTGGCCCATAGCACGGCTCATAGCGCATTAAGCGGCGTGACAAGTCCTCGTCGGTCTCTTCGTCGGATTCTAACATGTGTGAGGGGATCACAAAGAAACTTTGCTCTCGATTTTCGGTTGGGCTCGTCGACGATGAACTCTCAGTTTCTGGTGCACACTTTGCGGTTGTTGGTGGAGGATTGTGGAAATGGCAACAAAGTGTTATTAATTTTGTGTGTGTTGTTTTTTGTTGTTCGGATTTCGTTAGTCACATTTTGCATGCTAATATTTACAAATGCAAGTTGAGGGGGCGGGAGTATAAATTTGAAAATTACCTCGCTATCTTGACAAGTGCCGTCTTCTTTGGAATTTATGGTCAAGCCCTGCACGAAGTTGCCATCGTTCGCCGGATCCTCGGCGGCCAAGTGAGCCCGAAATTGCTTGTTTCTGCGAACGAACACCGACAGGCCAATCAAATAGAATCTTTCTTTGGGGGATTCGGCCAGGCTTACCTGAGTTCAAGTTGCTGCATTTGCTGAAAATGCCTCAGCTTGCCATGGGCAACACGCAGCTTTTCCTCAAGGGCAGCATTCTCAACGCATTTGATTGAATATTTCTCAGAAAACGAAAGAATCTCCTGTCGCAGTTCCTCCAGCTCCTCCCTGCGGGGCGAACATGGCCAAATGTTAATCAAACAATCGTTTAGAGTTCCCCATTCACTCGACTTACTCTTTGAACTTGCCGTTGTCGCCGGCTATGCGCTCACCGCGCTGCACCTGGCACAGGAACTCCTGCTTGAAGCGGGCGACCTCGCGCTGAACTTCGCTCTGGTGGGCCTTCCGCATGGCGTCCAAGGCAGCCAATGTGGCCTACACAATGAGAAGTTAGACTGGCCAAAGGAATTCTTTTGTCGAGATCTGTTTACCTGAGTCTCCTCGGCCAAGGCGGTTTCCTTTTCGGACAGCAGACGTTCGATTTCCACTTTGTGCTTCTCCTCAAGATCCCCAATAATCCGGCGATGCGAGGACTCCATGGCCGACAGACCCTTCTCGCAAAGCGTCTACGGGGGGGGAAGGGATGTCAGTTAGGCCAAGAAGAGGTTTACTTCAGGAAAAACTCACCCTCAATTGCTCGATTTCGGTTTGGTAGCGCTGACGGAAGCTCTCCTCGTCCGCGGTGTTTGTGATCTCCGAGCTGTGCGAGAGCAGCTGCTCGCGGTAGGCCTCCTGCAGGCACTCCAACTGCTTGCCATGCTCGCGCTCCAAAAGCTCTAGTCTCCTTTCTAGACGCTTGCACCGGTCCACCTCCTTGCTTAGATCCTTGCTAAGATTGTCGCGTTCCTGCAGCAGAACCGCGTACTCCTCGTCCTGCCGCGCACACTTGAGTATCAAGGCATCACTCTCCTCCTGGTAGCCATGGGTTTTCTGGAGGGCCGCGTCCAGCCGCTGCAGCAGCTCCGTCTGCAGAGAATGCTGCTTCTCCACCTCCTTGGTGGATGCCTCCAATTCGCTTTGCACGACGTTCAGCTCGCGCTCGCGTTCCTCGATGAGCTCCTCGCTGCGGTTGAGGTCGCTGTTGAGGGCCTCGCGGGTGGTCTCCATTTGCTTGAGGGCCACCCGCTGCTGGTCCACCTGCTGGAGCAGCTTGTTGTGGGTCTGCTGCTGGCGCACCAGCTCGTCCTCCAGCGAGCACAGCTGGCTGCGCAGCTGCAGGCAGTGGCCGCAGGGGGCACTCAACTTGCGATGCACCTCGTGGAGCAGTTGATCTGCCCGCTGGCGCAGCTCGCAGCATTTGTGGCACACGTCCTGCAGGCACTCGATTTCGATGGCTGCCCGCGGTATGCTGGTGGTGGTGGCCTCGGCCGCGGCTGCCTCGCATTGCAGGGCGATCAGCGAGTCCTCCAACTGTCCCAGGAAGTTGGAGATGTCGGCCAGCACTTGGCGATCGTTGAGGAAGTTGTTGTGATTCGAGGGCGTAAGCTGCTTCAGCGAGGCCACCTCACTGACCACGCAGGACTCGCAGGACTCGCGTATCAGCTTTAAAACCTCAGCCAGGGCCCGCTCCACGTAGCGGTAGCTGTCCTTGCGCTCGGTGATCGGCGACACCGATCGCCGGGCCCGCTGGGCGCGCAGTTGCTGCAGCTGATGCAGGCTGTGCTCCAGGCGATCCTTGCTGGTGAGCAGGACGTGTTCCAGGCTGCGCAGTCGCTCGATTAGATGCTCGGTGAGTCGGGGCGGTGATTGGGTGATGGCCTCGCTGGTTGGAGTGCTGCTGGAACTGCTCGCGGTTGAGGCTGGCGAGGAGAAGCCGGCCAGGCTTTCGAATCGCTTCTCGGGGTCATTGATGTGGACCATAAAGTTGATCGAGGCATCCGAGGGGGCAGCAGGGGCTCCACAGTCCAGGGAACGGCGACGGGTGGTCTTCTTGCTTGGCGTCCTGGCATCCACTCCGGAAACCTCGACGCTTTCCTGGGGGCAAAGACAATTAAACACTCTGATTTGCCCTGAACTGCGTTAGACTTACCTTAATGTCGGGCTCCTTGCTGATCTGTTCTTTGCTCTTGAGCGAGAGCGAGCGGCGCCGCTCGGACTTGGCCAGCTTCTGCTTGAGCGCCCGCACTTGACGCTCGGAGCTGCTGTACTTCAAGGTCAGATCCTGAATGCGGGCTGCCATCATTTGGAGCTGCGAGCGATCCTCGAGCTCCTTGCGATCAATGTCCTGCTTGAGAGCCGCATATGAAATCTCCAGAGAGTCGAATTGGTTCTGCGACTCCTTCAGCTCGCGCTTCATGGCTCGAATCTCGTTGACGGCCTTTTCGAAACGCGACCGCAGCTCGTTGTACTCTTCGGCCAGCGTGTTGCGCTCCAGGCAGTAGGGATCGATGTCGCTGATGGTGGTGAGATCACTGAGCGAATCCATGCGCTTGATTTTGTGACGATTCAGATTGCTGAGGCTCGCGGCCAGGCTGCTGTGGCCGGCTTCCTGCTCGCGCAGTCGCTTATACAAAGTTTCGTTCTCCTCGATCCCCCGAGCCAGGCGATCCTCGAGCTGCTTGATCTTGGCCTGACTCTCCTCCAGCTCGAGGCCCATTGAATCGATAATTTCCGCCGCACTCGGCTTCGACTCTTGCATCCTCGAGTTTAATTGCTGCTCAGTGCGTTCCAATGTTGCCAGTAGCTCCGACATGCGAGCCTCGCGAGCCTTAGCCTCGGCTCGCAAGCCTTCGCACTCCTGCTCCGCCGAGCTCAGCCGGAACTTCAGCTCTTTCTCCACCGTCTGTTCCTCCTGCACTGTGTGGATCCTCAGCTGCAGGGCCGGCGGCAGCTCATCCGAGCCCACACTGTCGAGCGTGCTCCGCCGCGAGCTGGGCGGCGACGAGCGGCTCCGCTTGTGCAGGCGCGGGTAGTTCGCGGCAATCGTGCGCGCGCGTACACAGCGCTCTTTGTTGGAGCGCAGTATCGATACTGGCGGTATGGGGGGCGAGGGTGAAATGGGCGAGCCCCAGTCGATGCTGTCGCGTCGTCCACCCTCGGAGGCGGTGCGGTACTCCTCGTCCTCGGAGGAGAAATGCGTGCCCGGCGTGGTGGGGGTAATGGGACTCAGGCTCGCCGGGGTCTTGGGCGGACGCGCGCTGCTTTTCAGCTTCTCCTCAAGTTGAGCCTTGATAAAGTCCTGCTCGATTTCGCATTTCGGGGTCTCGGCTTCCACGACTGAGGGACTGTCCATGCTGGTGGGCGGCTGCTTGGGCAGACCCGCTGCATTGCGCAGGACAGCCACCCAACTGTTGCGAGCATTGGGCGACAAGCTGGCGAGCATTAGACGCTGTTTGTCCCAGGTTAAAAGCTGGAAGGCATACTGCTTGGTGGAGTTGGGCTCGGCGGCCACGTTCGTTAGACTGTTGACATCCAGGACGCCGTCCAAGACGCCGCGCTCCTCGGAGATGGGATCGCGATAATAGAAAAGCGCAGCGCCGCTCAATGTAAACCAATGCTTTGACCAATCACCGGTTCGATTATCTTGCTTCATTAGCCAGCCCTTCTTGGCATTGAGCGGCTCTTCGCTGGCATGTGACTTGCCCGCCGACGATGATGCTTCTATTGCAACCGCCGAAGAGGCCGGGCTCTGCGCGGGGCCAGCAATTCCTGTGCTACTCGCACGCAACTCGGCCGTCTTCGACAAATAGTTGGAGGAAAGATCGTCCAAGTTGCAGCCGCCGTCAGGATCCCCACGTTCGTGCTGGTAATGCGGTGATCTTTTCAATTCCTTTTGGTTTTCTTGCTGCTGTTGTTGCTGTTGCTGTTGCTGTTGTAAGTGCTTCAATTGCAATTGTAATCGTGGACTAGACTTGCATTTCATTGTTTGACTGTGGCAATTCGCCTCCGCCAAGCTTCCTACGTTCAGATTCGGTTGTTGTTGCTGCTGCTGCTGTTGTTGCTGCTGCTGCTGCGATACCATTACAGTCGGTATCTTTTTGACTATTGCTGACACAATAGCCGGCGTCGAGTTGGCTGCTAAAGGTAATGACTTTGGTCTCATATTGGCGGGCTGGGCTGAGGAATTCAATTTTGGTCCAGCGACTTGAAAGTCCGTCTCGTCTCGTGACGTTTGATTATGAAATTGCTGTTTGTAATTGTGATGATTGTTTAGTACATTATTTACCGCAGTCGACCAACGTTTGTTCTGCTGCTGACTCAGATTCGTTATGGTATTCGCAATATCCTTAATTGTCTTTTCATCCCGCCGTATGTCCTCGATCAGCAGGCAGCCAGCTGGCGGCGACACTGCAAAGAGCCACCAACAAAAATATAAAACTTTGTCAGGAATTTGTTAATTGGGATATTAAGTTTTATATTCGACATGTTTTTTGTTTTTATAGCCAACCTGCCATTCGAGAAAATGATCTTAATTAGGAGTGAAAAGCCTCGCCGAACCGCCGCGCCTAACTCAGCGATTAATCTTCACCTCCCTTTCTCCCTTCTCCTGCACTTCGTGACTATTCTTCACTGTCTTTTTTTTTATTATTATTATTTCCCCTGCGAGTCGGTTCAAGGTTATTGTGCTAAATGAGGGCAGGACTTAATTGGTCCCCTTGACGGCAACGGCAACAGCAACCGCGACGGCAAAGAACCAAGACGGCCTCCAGTTTCCCTCCTACCGATTGCGTTGGGCTTAAAAGAAGACTATGTCAGCAATGGAATGTATATTGCTTATGATATGGCCCACAGACACATAGACACATAATGCGCCTCGGACCGCAACTGAACAAAATAAAAAAAACTGAGCAACTCCACTTCAGTCGAGTTTATCTTGTCCTTTGTTTCGGCTGATGTGTTTTGCACCTTTTAATATTTATTGCGGCTTTTACTGTGCGCTTTCAAGTTCAAGATCGAATCAGGTTAGTTGGCCTTCCGTTCAGCTCTACCCCCTTTCCATCCATCCATTCTGACAGACAGCCAGACAGACGGCCATTGCCAGGTGTAATAAAGTTCATAAAAACTGGATGAACATTTCCCTTGAAGACAAGTGGTGTCTTTTTTTATAATATTCATAAGAAAACTTAGCTCACTTTGATATGGAGTTTTGGGGAACTGAGGGATCTTAATCGAGGACTTTAATTCTGATCAGTACAACAGTTTTTAAAAGACGAAGAAAAGTCTCTGGAAGTTAGAGAAGCTTCGAAAGAAAGTGTTGAAAATATTTGAAGGCTAAACTTCAGTTTTCCGGCATTGAAAATCAATAGATTTTAATTTAATTTTAAAACGAGTTTGAAAATTAATAGATCTGTTTATAAGATATTTACAATTTGAGTTTAATTTTATAACAAGTTTTTCCCTTTTTTATTTATCTTTAAAATTGGAAACAAATATTTCTGGGTCCCAAGATGGGAATGGGAATTTTTTCTTGAATGAGAACAGATCAAAAGACATTTTAAAAACGGATGAATGGCTCAGGCTGTGGTTTCTTATTTTTAAAACCCGATTTAAGATATTTAAACAAAAATCCCTTTCCTCTTCCTTGTGCTTGAGCCAAAATTGTATACAAAATTTCTACTCAAATTTGGGAAACTTTCCTTGGGTGTTTTGGTTAATGGTGAAGAAAGTCGCCTCAAAAGTAACTGCAAGTGACTGCTAATAAAACCCACATGTGGTCATTTGTGGCCCCCACAAGATCTAAAGATTTATATGCCCAGTTATTATTCACTTCGGCCAAGGCCTGGGGACAGCCTGGTCCCAGCTGCTTGGGAAGCTCTCGGACAGGACTGAATTTTGTGCAAATATTTTAGGTTAGCTGAGAGCCTGCGCCGGCCTCCGGCTATTAGGTGAAGACAGTTTATAATCTTTGTCGTTGGCCACTAACCCGGCCAGCCGGAGAGACTCTGAAAGTGAGAAACGCAGGCCCCCGGAAAAGTGCAATGAATTGCCTCATTGCTGAGCCATTTGGTTTATTGATGGGCTGTAATTAGTCGACGTCGTGGGCCCTGTGAAAGGCATTCTCCTAGGCTGAGGAATCAATGCCAGGACCGAGACAACTACGCATCTCCCGCTCTGCTGCTGGGCCGAGGTACACACTATAATTTAAGCGTGAATATCATTTTTCCATGAACAAGTATCCTGCAGCAATTTATGTGAGAACATTCACAGTAACTGCAATTACAACGACGACGACCGAGGCCCAGCCAGTGGACCCTGCGACCAGGGCAGATGGATGACGGCGGCGAGCCCTGCGCTGTTGTTATTCTTGGCTCCAAAACAGAATTTATGATGGCCCAGCATATTATATGCGATGTAAGGCAGGCAGCCTGTCTTGTCTTGTCCACTACCACACTTTCCAGCCAGCCAACAGGCAGCAATTCGAGAGCCTGCTGCTTCGCACTGCGTTTGTTGTGTGTGAATTCAAGGTTAATTTCGAGGCCGGGGATTTAACTAGCTGCACGCATTCAAAGTCTCCCCGTTGCCCCTCGTTCTGCTCTCTTAACTGCTGGCCAGCCAGTTGGCCAGGCTGCCTGCCTGCCTGCTTGCTTGCTTATGGTTGATAATTTTGATTGCTGGGAGCCATAAATGATCATAAAAATTATAGGAGCAGATAGGCGGACGGGACAAACAGACAGACGGGGGGGCCTTTTGCGGCTGGGACAATTTTTCATAGTCCCTGCGTTTGAGCGAATCGAGGGCATCAATTTTAGAAATCGAAATTTTCCAGAATTTCCCTTGTCTATATAATTTGCCCCAGGCCGCCTAAACTTACCGCGATTCGTCATTTCGTTGCCGGCATTTCGGTTGTTCTCGTCTTGGGTCCCCTGGCCCGCCTTGTCGGCTCCAGATTTTTGGGACTGCTCATTATCCTCGTCGTCAATATCCTCGCCGGTCTCCACGCCATCATCCTCTTCCTCGTCCTGCAGCAGCCCAGCTGATGTGGTGATGGCCGGCGAAGAGCCGCTTCGCTTGCTCGAGCCTATCAAAATGCTGGCCGCCGACTGGGAGGACGTCAGCGCCTCCTTGTGGTAGGAACTGTGCCGGCTGCCAACCGTCGACGAAATGCTGGCATCCGAGTTCGAACTCTGCAGCAAACCCGACGACTGGCCGCCGGGCAAAGTGACACTGCGCTGGCGTCCCTTCGACTTGGGAAACGCGGCCAAAATATTCAGCCACCACTGCGACTCATCGGGACTAGTGCCTTTGACGAAAGTGACTCGCTCCGGCCCTGTGATGGCTATGGAGTTGGTGTGGCCCGTGACCTCCTCCGCCGTACTGACTTCCAGCACTTTGCACATATTTATGCAGTCCTGCGGTATGGTCTCCGGCTAAAGAGAGAAGAATAAGTAAGAAAGAGAAGACTTGGCGGGGAGAGAAAGACTTACGAAATCGTCGACTGAGTAGGTTAACTCGCCGTCGTCGTAGAGGACAAACCAGCGTCGCTGCCAGCGCTGAAAGGAGAGCAGGAAATTTACATTTAATCAGAAACTCATGTCGATTATTGATCATCGCACTCCGTTTGGGCCGCCAGACTCCTTCTTGACACCACTTAAGGGGTTCGCCGGCCCACGCCCCGCCGACTGCCAAACGAAACCCAAATCATAATTTGTTCTTATGTTGACGGCAGCGGCGGTTTTTTTGTGTCATTCTTATGGAAATTACCGGCCAACGCCTTCTGCTTCGCCCTGATTGTTAGTGCTGTCGCAAATGGAGGTAAAAATCATAACAAATGCCAACCAACGTCTCGAGCCGAGCTCAGAGCGTAGGATCGACCGACCGATCGCACTGCACAGCCCCACACACATTTAATATTTATGCAAATTGCTAAAAGTCATAGCAAATTAAGCTCAAGCCTCACGAAGATGACGTTGATATGTTGTACAGAGCGCATTCTAGTTCTTGTCTGCCTCTGCACGCTGCTGTTGGTTCGCCTCAGCGGAGTTGATTTCTCCTCTAATAGAAGGCCATTTATTTAGCCCCCCCGCGTCTGTCGACCCGCCGCCCAGCGACCACAACCTGTTGATTTCGCACTAAATTTTCGTGTTCGTGTTCTCCAGCGCTGGTGGTGGGGTGTGTCCGTCGATTTATTTACAAGCGGAGACAGATCGACTCTCCGGTTCGTTCTTTTTATTAATCGCGGCTTTAATCGCCCCCCTCAGACTCATAACTCTTCTTGTTCTCTCTCTCTCCGAAATTGGGCTATGTAAAATCATAATTGAAACCAACGCCCCCGACAAACTTCTGGTAGAATCGTTTCCTCAATTGGTCACAGCAAAGAATTCTAGTCCAAGTCAAAGTACGAGAATTGGCGCTTGGCCACAAATAGGATTAGGGTAATGGGTTCGAATGGGTCGACAGCTCGGCTGGTTAAGTGGCCCA
>JBAMCP010000009.1:19457-63041 GCA_037075105.1 Lissocephala sabroskyi
TTTTTTTGCTCCTTTATGGTTTGGGGAAAGCTGAGCCCATGAAATTCCTTTATTAAAGAGCTGATCCTTTAAGCCAGGCCAAACTTTCTATTACTCAGCATTATCAATTTTCTGTTAGTGGCAACTGGCATGTGGCAACTGGCGGTTGCATGCCTGGGACTCCCGATTTTTCAAACATACATCAATGGTCGGTCGGTCGCTCGGTCGGCTTAGAGAAACGAAGAAGAAAGTGTGCGAGCGAACAATTTGCGTAGTTTTAGTCACACATCCGGTTAAGTGGTTGGACGGGTTGCCAGTCCCCGAGACGTTAATTAAATGTCTGTCCAGCCATTTGAGCCGCGCACTGCACTCCGTCGAGTAGGCAAATTTATGTGTAGCCTACAAGGAAGTCAGCCCGACTCACGTACAATTGCACGCATTTACTGTTATCAAAAGCTTCATCACGGTGTCTCTGCCCCTCCCCCTGCACCCCTTACTATCCTTCGGTTGTCTGGGTGTTTGTTTTTTGAGTGACCACCACCATCATCAATGATATCTGATGCCGCGGCGGCTGCTGCCACAGCTGAGTATTTGCACTTGTCGCGAAAACTGTGTTTGACAATCCGAAAAGCCCTGCCCTGCTAATTGTGCAGGTTGGTTGGCGGGAAAACTTACCTTTGTCCTGTACAAGGGATTGCTGAAATCCCAATCCGGAGCCACGAATAGGTAGCCGCATTTTGACACCTTGCGAGAGGCCTGGAAAAGAAAATACAAAATAATATTAATTTGTTGCACATAAAAAGTTAAAATCTATTTATCAAAAGGATTAGGAGGCTGAAAAAACAGCGACAGAGGACAGTAAAATGGATTATAATTTTCGGGCTGCCTGTCTGCTTGTCCGTCTGTAGGATTTTGTGATTTGCCGATCTTTTAATTTCCATCCTCTCTTCTCTTCCGCTTCGCCCAACCGTGTTGCTGCAATTTGGACGCCTGTCTGTTCGTCTCGAAGTCCTTTCTTCTTTAACTCCCCTGCATAATCTTAAAACCCATAGAAGCATTCTTAGAAGAAAGCTTGAAAATATGGGGAAAGGAAAGAATATGTACCAATAACGAAAGTAAAAAGAAGGCTAAATGGAATGAGTAAGTTCAACCAAAAATCTTGCTAAAAGAATTTGTAAAAAGGATTTTAAGAAAAGGAACAAAAGGCTTAGCCTACGGATCATGGATATTCAGACGCCAAAGATTTATAAGACAATTTGGTTGGTTATTCTACAGTCCAAAGATTCATAAGATCTCCAATGTCTTTGTGTCGTCTGTTGAGTTTTTAAAAGGTATTAAAGACTTTTAAGATCAGTTCCATTCTTTAATTAACTTTTATTTAAGGAAAGATAGCGAAAGTTGAAAGAAAGGGTTTTGAAATAGGAATAAAAGTCTTAGCTTTTATATCATGGATATTCAGACGCCAAAGACTTGGGAGACAGTAGAAGAAGAATTAATTGCGGTTGAAGAGAAGATTTGGTTGCTTATTCTTGAGTCCAAAGATTCATAAAGTATCGAAAACTTTCAAGAACAGTTTCATTCCTCCCTTAACTTGTATTTAAGCAATGCAAGCAAAGGTTAAAGGTCACTCCGGCAAGTGGCTTATTGGGGCTTCCAAAAGCCCAGCAGATTTCGAAATTTGTAGAAAATCCCTCAAACTTGCAGGTGGCCAAAAACTAAGCCAAGTAAATTCGCTGCCTGCTGCCCTATCGCTGGTGATTAACCAATGGAAATTATCTCTCCACCTTCAGGGTAATTGGGGGCTCGTGGCGCCTCGATGGGAGTCCCCGCCTTAAAAAATACACACCCACACACACATACAAACGACTAAAACAATTGAAAAAACAATGATAAACAAAAATAGCTCCAAAAGTGGCCGTGACTAATGGAAATGACGTGCGACAATTTAACTTTCGGCCGGTTGCCCTCGCTGTCTTGGCCATCACAGTGATTTTTGGGCCACCTTCGCAGCGAGAGTTGAGGTTGAGGTTTGGGTTTCGGCGATTTACTGGCCGTGGTCGATGGGACAGGACGGCCGACATTATCTGGTGGGTGGCAGCCGCAGCAGCTGGCAATTGAACTCGACTTCTTTGGCATTTAATTTGTTTGTTGTTAGTCGTCGTCGTCGGTCGGCCGGCATTGCCGTCATCTGGTGGCAGTGTCTGTCGCTTGTAATGACAAACAATCCACCTAATTAAGGTGCCCATTGCTCCAGTCGGCAGCGTGGCCGGTTGGCCAAACTGACACTCTGACTATTGGCAAGCGTAGCCCGGTAGCCGGGCCGGTCGGCTCGTCAGTCCAGAAGGCCCCACAAATCCGAGTTGCCAGTCTCATAAACTACCCAGCGGAGCTGGTGGGAGGAGGGGGCTTGCCTCGGTTGCTTGCAACAATTACCCGGGCTAATTTTATTTATCTGACACTGTTTTGCATTTTATTTAGTATTTTCGCAATGTCTGCGGCCACCGGTAGCTGTGGCCCAAAACAAACCGTTTAAATGCGCCATTAACATTGATTTATGTGAAAAGTCGCACGTTTGCATTCATCAGAGGGTCTCGCAATCAGTGGCACTCTACGCCGGCGCATAGAAGCCACCTCAGTCGGTCGGTCGGTCGGTCGGTTGATCGCTGGGGGGACCAAAATTCGACACTTTGTGGGCATAAATTTTGAGCGAACCGCAAAAAGTGACTGCTCCCAGTGACAGTTAGCGAGTCATCGGTCCGGCCGACCGACCAGGCCCCTGTCCGGTTCGCTCCCAAATCTCGATCTATATCTGTCTGCTCTGTCGGTCGGTCGGTCGGTGGCGGACGGCACCCCCGAGAATGGAGCGGTGGAGCGGCGCACCAGAAATCGTGACTAAATGAGTCACAATTGTCTCCCAAATTGTGCGAACTGTTTTATTTATAGTCCAAATGGGACACTCTGTGTGTGTGTGTGTGTGTGTGTGTGTGTGTGTGGGCGGGGGGAGGAGTGATAGAAAAAAAAAACAAACAACAATTGCAGGCCGTTGAATTTATGCAGTCCGCATGACGATGTTGACACAGAAAACACACAAAGCCACACACTCAAATTTGGGCCTTTGGCGTTACGCGAACAGAATTTGTGATTATAAACCTGAGGTGATCCGTCCGAAAGGCTTGATGGCCAGGCTTTTGGATTAACAAGGCAAAGAGCCACCTTCAGGCTGAGGGTCTCGAGTGAGGCAGCCGATAATTTTCTCCAAACCAAGGTTGGTGCGCGATTGTAAGACGAAAAATCCGAAATATTCAAGGTTATGAGGATTCCAACGAAACTGGAACTTAATTGGCGGGAAAGCGTTGAAGGTTGCTGATTAATATTCTCTGAGATTCCTTTACTTAATTAAAAGTCGGAAAAGGTTAATAGGATTTTAAGAGATCTTCAGTGATCGTGGATTGTTCTCCTGTAATCAAATGCGAAAGAGAAGGAAGCAATATAGAAATTTATAGAGAACAGTATTTCAGTTTTGAGAAGGTCAAGGGTTCGGGTCAAGAAAGGTTCGGGAAGGGAGGGAAATCTTTGGGAAATGATCTTATAGCTTGAATTTTAAAAGATGATCAAACAGAAAATTTTATTTCCAAAGTTCTTTAAGTTTGTTGAAGAAAAGAACTAAACTAATATATTATAAATATTTTTGATATCCTATTTTGATTTCGAATTATTAAGATTTCCAAGTTCATTAAAATATTCACCAAAAAAGAAGCATATTGAGAGAATGTCAAGGAAAGAGAGTTCCGAGAAGGGAGGGAAATCTTTTAGAAATGGAAGAGTAATCAAGCAAAAAGTTTCAATCCCAAAGTTCTTAAAGCTCATTTTTATTTAAAAGTAAAAAAAACACTAAATCAATATAATTTTAATTTTTTGGAGGCCTCTATATTTATCTTATTTCGATTCCGAATTATAAAGAATTTCCAGCTCAATATTATATTCAAAAATTATAAAAAGAAGCACATTGATAGCAATTTTTCCCCTTGGTATAAGAATACTTACGGATTCCGGCCACGAGGCCTTTGTGAGGCAAGCGTGCAAGGAAAGAATTCAGTGATTAGTTGGGTTAGTTGAAAATCGATGGGCTAATAAATTAGTAAATATCCAAAGCAAGGGTTCAAAGAAGCCAAATGCCAAAATAAAAATCAAACAACACAATAACCAGCCGGTTGCCAGCAGCCACCAGCAGCCACTGTAATTGACATTTAGCCGGGCCGGCGGGGCTGTGACATTCAGTTGGTCCGGGGATGAGTCCGGGCACCGAGAGTGCTCAGAAATGAATTTAAATTGCGGCCCGGCCAGGTTGTTTCCGATTTAATTTGATAACAAGTTTGCGGTCCGTCGAAGCGTCGATCTCTCGCTGGCTGTGCTGTGCATCAGCGAATATGACTGAAATGTCAAATCAAAAGTCACGTTTCGCTGGTTGGCTATTTAAAGTCATTTGACAGGCAGCAATGAAGCGAATAGCGGTATAATTGTGGATGGCCGAACGGCGCGGGGCTAGGGAATTCATAAATCCAAAGTTTCTCAATCTCAAATCAGTGTACTAATGGAGTGCGTTAAGCGGGGGCAGCGGCGAGCGGCTTGTTTGCCGCCGAAGACCAGTTGGAAATTTCACTTTTGCGCATTGCGGCGGCAGTTTGTGGCTAATAAGCCCAAACAGATTGACAAATAAACAATTTGTGGCCAACACACACACACACACATAGGCACGCACGTGGTCACCGTGGCAAACCCGTCCACAGTGGAAAGTTGTTTGTCTACGCAGCTGCCCGCCGCCGCGTTTGTCCGTTCGTCCGTCCGTCCGACCGGCGGGTTGCCTAGTCTCTTGGGCTTTTAACTCAATTTGAGGCTTGTTTGTTGCCGTCGTTTATTTGTTGTTATTATTGAGTTGCGGCCAAGCCATCACCATCATCATCATCTCAGATTTTCAGCAACAGGTTTGGTGCTCCGCTGCCGCCTTCGAGTTTGCCGCCTGTTGCGAGTTCGCCGCCGTCCGTTGCACCAGCTGCACGGGGCTGAGGTTGCGATCTCATTAGCTATTCGTAGAGTGCTTGAGGAAGGGGCTGCGCAGGAGGTAGAGGATCGTGGGAGTCTCCGCTGGCAAGTGATCCTGCTAATTAAAGATCAAACATGTGCCAGACACAACCAGCGCTGGGGGGATTTCCTTGGGTTTTGGGCAAGAGTTTTTCTATTTTGCTTTCGAAGCACTAAAACAACATTCTTTTGTGTATCTGAAGGAACCTCAAGGATGCCAAAAGTACACTCTACATTGAGCTCTCATTTCCATCAAGACAAATTAGCTTTCAAATTCTCTTCGTGAATCTGCACCTCTCATTGATTAATAACTAATCATTTCATATAAATAAATTATTTTTTTATGCAAGGAGACTTGAGTAGTTTTGAACCTTACAATTTTAAAGGAAATGGTCGCCGTTCCTTTAGATTTGACTGAAGATATATTCAATCACTTGTTATCCTCAGATTTTCATAAGAAAACTGAGCTTCTTTAGAATAAAAGGAAACTTCTTTTCCCTATCAATGTCAAGATAAGAAAACAAACACAGAACAGCATCTTTCCTCTTAAAATTAGCAGACAAAAGACAGTACCCAAAAATGTCTTTAAGGTTGATATATAGGAAAATATTTACCCCTCTCATTTATTTAATTTTTAACTAATTTAAATAACCCTCAGAAAATTCCAGGTTTTAAGGTCAAACTTTTGGCAGACTCTGACTTCCCCCAAATGAAAATTCTTATCCGATTTAAGGCCTTGTTCCTTAAAATTTTGTTGTGCAATTACCTACATTAAAGTTAGATCTTCCATTGCCGCAAGGGGCGTATGATTATGTCCGGTTTTTGGTTAAAAATGAAAGTAGCCAGCGGCGGCTGATCGGACTCGGACTGGCGTATTAATTCGTATTTGGATGGACTGGGTAAACGCTTTCGACGGCCGATTACCGCGACTGGGGGGGCCCTTTGACTTAATCCCAAGAGCCAATTTATACGCCACCCCAAAAAATGATTAATAAGTTTCGCACGGTCGGGAATTGGGTCAGGAAGAAAGTGGCCGACTAGCCAGCCAGCCAGCCCGGCCGGTCATCCGGTGGCCCAACGGCCGACAAGTTGACTGACTGTCCGTAGACTCCAACGCGATCTCTGCTGCGAATGGGACAGGCAGGTAATCAAATTTATAAATGCATGTGTGTAAATCGTTGGCTCGGTTCGGTTCACGCTGGCGGCTTTGGAATGAAAATCGAAAGTGCTCTGAAATCGAAAGCGAATGCGATGCCAACGAAATCAAGTGCAACAAACCAATGAACCGGCGGCGGCTGTGCAGAGACGCCGGCGGGTGCCAAGTGCACGTCATGCACACTCACACACACACACACTCGCACACAAGTGTGACTGACCATCAGCTCCAAATGAAAGCGAATGTCGTCGGTGCCGCCACTGCCGCTGCCGTTGCCGTCGACGGTTTGGCTGCGCTTCAAGCTCCATTTACGAATTGTGAAGTGCGAGTGGCAAGCCGAGGCGATGAAGCAAGGGGATCACTGGCACCGGGGCAGGTTGCACATGTCGTGATCGTGGGACGACCTGACCGCGCGACCAGTTCTGGACCAGCGACGACGGCGCCGACGGTGGTCGTTTGGAAGAATTTGGCAGTCTCTGCGATCCCTCGAGCGGCCCCTGCCGGCCGATAAAGTCTTCGGCTGCGTTTTGTCTCTCGCGCTGTCTCTTGTGGGCCATTATCTCATCCCCGATTCCCAGACCCGGTCTTCAGGCGCCCCCTGGGCATACCGTATGTAATACATACGTTCGTCATGTAATCATGATCGAAGTCCATTTCGGAGAAGGCCATGGGACAATCAGGTTATGAGTAGAAATTACCTCCGATCAATGTTAAAGTTTTTCAAAAAACAAAAAAACCGTCGCAAAGAAATCGAATCTTCAATGAATCATCATTTACCTGTGAATGGGCTTGGAAATAAAAACTTGATGAATGGAGGGGTTAAGGTTTTTTTGGGGGTTTCTCTAGATTCATTTTTAGGGTTTTCCAAAGGAAATCTGAATTTCCCTAGGGAGCAAACGTGCTGTTTTTGAATTTGTTTTAAAAAACTTAGAATTTATAGGGATTTTTAATTGCGCATCTTTTATTCCCGGGATTGCTATCGGTACTCATATTTCTATTTATATTATTCTATCTGCTTGTTCTTTTAATCTTAATTTTTATGACTTAAAAGAACTTTCAACAAAGAACTGTCTATAACCTAATCTCTCTGTTGGTCGAGCAATCTAGGCATGATTATTCTCCCGTCTCTTTACTGGATTATAAAGAGGTCTTGAAATATTAAAATTCTCTCGTGTTGTACTCATTTGTACCTGTAGAAGTCGTTGATTATTTCAAAATTTCTATAACATTCAGGCTGTGTTTCTCTATTGTTTGTTCTTAAACTTTAAGCCTTCATAACTTTGTTTTATTTTTTCAATCTTCCTATGTAGAAAGTTCTAAGAGTTTTTTTAAAGAAGCGGATTTCGGTGCCTTCCTTTAGTTCTTTTTAAGAGATCTCGACATTCAATAGAATTATGATTCTTCCACTTTAGTCCTTTACGTTTATCCATACATCTCCTCTTTCTTTCCGAGAATTAAATACCTTTCTTTTGCTGCTGTCAGTTTGCTCCCTTTGAGGAACCCCGAAATCCCCACCAAAGTCTTTCGACAGTTCTCAGTTTTGAATCGGTTAATTACATTTTTCTAAATGGGCTCCCAATAATTCTCAAATGTTTAGATAGTTTAAGCCCACCGATCTAGGGTGATCTGGGGCTGCTTTGTCGGCTGAGGCCATTCGAAAGTTTGCATTTGAAATTGCCGTGTGGCCTGTGAATGTGTTTTTTCCACTCTCCTCGTGCGGCTGTCGGTGGAAATCGTGCATATGAATTTAAGCAAAGAAATACAAAAAATTGCAGAAAAGGAAAACATTTTCGATGAGGACAATCGGGTGTGTGGCGCTGCAGCTGCATGCGCGCCACATGAGCTTTCAGCTGGTGGCAGACGGCGATCGTTTCGCAACGAATATCGCAGGTCGTGTCTGGCGATGGCGGTGGTGGTGACGGCGACGGTGTCGACGGGCTCACTGGGGAATTACAATTCATTTAGAAATTCATTTGCAAACACAATCGAATGGATTTGAGTTCGTTATCAGTTTGCAGTTTGTAAGTGAAATGAAAAGGAAAGTTTTTCGCTTAACACACACGTGAAAATTTCGGCAGGCCTCACGATTAGCCAAAGACGTTCAAGGAACGACGACGACGACGTCGACCACCCTGGCGCAGACGGGAAACAAATTAATCATCCAGGACCCATAAGCCTTGGCGGCGGTGGATTTATGGAGTTGCCAGTTGGCGGGACCCGTCGTGCCCTTGTGTGTCAAATTCATCATTAAATGTCAACGTCTCGGGTTATACGAAAGTGCACAACGGGCGCAGCGAAAAGGTTAACAACTCGTTGAAAATTGAGTAACCTAACAAGGCTCCCAGCAGCAGTGGCGGTGGCTCCATCAGTCCACAGATCGCGAAAACTTCGAAACAAAAATAATTGCGCGACTGAATAAATTTTCACAGACAGTCGTTGGCCCAGTCGGCCGGGCCGAGCCGGGCCGGGGCGGCCAGGCTTGCTACTTTCGTTTTTAATTTAAAAAAAAACACAAACCAAAGAGGAAAAGCGGCAGTCGAGCCGACTTGTGCCTCGCGCCGCTTTTAAAAAATGGCAACGAACCTTCGACAGGCGCGTCGAGTCGGCACATAAATTTCATGGCGGTCGATTGCGGTTGGCGGGCCAGCGGCTACACAGCGGCAGCGTCCAATACGAAATGCAACGATTTGCGATGAAGATCGATGATTGTCATCGTCATCGTCATCGTCAACAAGCCAGTGAGCCAACCGACTGCAGCGGTAACTGCAGCCGACTGCAGCGACGTTGACGTTAAGTGAAAGTGAACTTGATGGGGGGAAACAGGCAGTGGGACTGTCGTCGTCGCGACAACTTCCCGAACCCTGATGTTGTTTTATTATCATTTGGCTGAAAGTCAACAATACTCTAGTCCCCCTCATATGCAAATGGCCCTTTTGGAATTTTCTATCTCAGCCGATTCGTTAAAAATGCCCTCAAAAATGCTTAAGGAATCTCATTGTCTTTCGTGGTTAAGATTCCTGTGGCACAGTAATTATGAACAGGGGAAACCAAGTAAATTTAATCTTTGCCATATCAGTTCGAGATTTCATTCAAGGAAAAGATTATTCAAAAGATTATTCGATAATTATCTCCATTTACGGTCGATTTTGTGTGAGCTTGTGGATTTTTCAAGGCAAAGTAACGAAGTTTCAGTCCTTTTCTCATATAAAAGAAGCCTAGCTTGCGGGGTCAATTTGACCTGTTAAAATCTTTAAACAATTAATTCAAATAACAAATTTTATATTACTAAAGTCTCCTTGGTGATTATTAGATCACATAATTGAAAATTTTATAGCTGGAAATGCCCAATTCTAAATTTCCTAAAAGCCTTAAGAAGTTTTTTTTCTGAAAAAGATCCTGCTTTCTTCATTGAATAAATAAACTGTCAGACCCTTTATTGAATTTTATATTTACTCTTCTACATTTATTCGAGGGCTCTCAAAACATAAAATAGTATCCCGTCGATCGGTTACCTAAGAAATTTCGAATTACGCATTGGTAAACTTCAAGATCCCAGATAATTCAAAACTGCAAAGCTCAAAATGACCAATTCAAAATTTTCTAACAGCGTTAGGAAGCTTCTTTCCGCAAAAGAAGCAAAAGCATTGTAAAAGGATCCTCAAGAAATTTTATGTTTACTCTTCTATATTTATTAGAGGACTCCCAAAACATTATTCAATATTCCGTCGATCGGTAACCTGAGAAATTTCGAAATATCCATTGAAGATCTCAACAAATCAAATTTGATTGCTTGAAATGCTTCTTGCTCTTTTTATATGTTTCACAATTCAGACAAATTCTCTGAAGTCTCTGCCATCTGCGGTTCTTAAAGCATTTTAACCAGTTTACCAGATAACCTGCGTCAATGCGCCAACGTGACACAATTAGATAGGAGTTATCGGGCCGACGATACGGGTTCTCGGTTCGGTTGCTTTGCTTACCTGCAAGTAAAAGATAAAAAGTGCGGAAATTAGTAGAGCTTTGCCGGCCAGCAAAGTGGCTTGAAACACTAAAGGAAAATGGGCACAGTTGGCCAGTTTGTCTTATAAGGCAGGGCGATTCAGCGATCCGGCGATCCGGCCCGCCCCCAATGGTTTCCCTCTTTTGTGGCAATTACAAAATTGGCTAAATGTGCCTCGAATGAAAGTTGCCAACAGCGCCGTTGATTTTTATGAATGAAACCAAACCGAGACGATCAGTCGCTCGGTCGGCTGGTCGCCACTACCAATCCGTTTATGGCCGTGCGTCTGGCCGAGAAGTGGGCCATTCACCGACTTCCTAATGCCACCACCCAGTCCACCCGACCACTCTACAATTGTCACATAACCTCCCCAAACAAAGCAAATGCGCCGCATGCAAACGCGGCTTTCCCGGGGCATGCGCGCTGCTCTTTAGCATAATTTGGGCTGGCGGCAGCAGGCAGAACGCTTTTATGGGCTCGTTTGGAGTTCTCTTTGCTTTTATTTTTATGGGAGTGCGACACACGGCAGTCGACATCGATTGTGTGTCAGTGGGACAAGTGAAATGAGACGGGGGGAGGCGTGTTAATGAGCTGGGGCGGCGGTGGGTTGCATAAAACGGAGCATTTCGTAAGATAGATGGCCGGTGGGCTAACGGGAAACGCCAATGGCAATTGAAATTCGATAGGCCCGGCGCGTGGTACCAACATAAACCAAGCGGGCTCAGATACTTTCGCTCATATTTACGACCTCCTGGCGACTTCAAATCTTTGGGCCACTAAAGATTAAACCGCACACACACACGGCCGGTCAGATAGACAGACAGACAGCAGAATGTGACAAAAATGCACGGCCCCATGAAGGATACGACCGCGAACATATAACAGTACTCTTGATGCCAAAGGGAGGCAGCGGCAGTCGTCGTCGTGGAGCAAGCGACTCGCCTGACTTCCGTCATTGACATACAAATGCAACATGACAGTTGATCTCTGTAGTCGATATGGCGAAATTTACCAGGCGTGCGCTTTTGGGCTTCGACGTGGACGACGACAGGCTGCCAGGCAGTCTGGCAGCCTCCTGTGGCACTTGGATGCTCGCAACTGGAAACCGTTAAATAGTGCACTATTAAAATTTATGTGTATGCGGCAGCGGCAGCAGCAATTGCTGCTTCAATCGATCTGCCCCAATTGGCCGAGTGTCACCTCAGCCAGAAGAGAGACGACGACGAAATGACGTTGGCTTGTCAGTCAATTGCCGCCCGCATTGCAACCACAGCCCATTTTCACCAACTGCAAATGGTTGCTGCTGTTCCCGATTCTGTTGCTGTTGCTGTGACTGTTGTTGCTGCTGGTGCGGTGGTACCCACACTCGCTTGATGGCCCACTCGGGCCGGGCGAGCGAACAACTGCAGACTTCAAGTATAAATTACCGGGGCCCAGTCAAGAACCTGCTGCCAAGACTTATGACCGTATTTGAAATTGCCTAATGACCGCTGTTGTTGTCGGTGTTGCTGCTGCTGCCGTTGTTGCTGTTGTTGCTGTTGTTGCTGTTGGTGTGGCTGGTGTGTGCGTGCTTGTTTTTCCATCAAATGTTTTTTTCTCTCTGTGGACTGGAAAACAGCTTTGCCACTTTACCACAAGTAGGAGTTGTTGACTGGAATTGCTTAATTTCTGTAGGTGCAACAACGACAACAACCAACAACCAGCAACAACAGCGAGCAACAGCAACTTCTCCGATACCGATGATTGCTGGTGACGGTGACGCTCACTGGTGACGGCATTGCTAGGGGCAATCGTCGTCAATATTTGTTGCCGCTGTACAAACACCACCATCAAGTCTCTTGGCAATTGCAAGTTGTATAATTTTTTTTCGTTATTTCTCTAGTTCTTCTCTTTTCACTAGTCCAAAAGTTGAGGCTTTAAGTTTTCTGGAATCGCCAGAATATCCTCTCCGATATGAGAAATTCTTCAAACTTTATTTCCTGGTCTCATAAATTTATTTGTTGATTGGTTTTAACCATTAAAAGAACTCTTAAGAGTAGCACAGATTCCTGGACAGAAAGATATTTCAATTTCTGTAAGGGAACCCAATTTCTGAATTATAAAGATCTGCAATTATTAAAAAGGCAGAGATATAGACTCTTTGATATTGTTGGTATGCAAAGCTAAAGAATATTTTGGAAAAATGAGAATATGAGATCTTCATAAAAGAATTCCTCCCGATTATCTAATAGTTTCCTTATAGAACTCTGTGTGCCAAATTCTCTACTCCATAGATCTCTATCCCATTTCGGAATTATAAAGCTCTGCAATTATTGAATTCATGTAAAGACTTTTAAAGACAGAAATATGGAAACTTTGATATTGTTGGCATGCAAAGTTAAGAAATCTAAAGGAAATAAATAATTCCCCGAGATTGTCTAATAGTTCTCATAGTTCCCATTAATCTCTTTCCTACCGTAAAGAGTATAAACAATTCGGTAGGATCGGCGGTATCCTCTTATTCTGCTGCTGTGGTTGCTGCTGCCGGTGGCGTAGATCGATTCAATGAATTTAAAATGCATTTAAGTTGAAATTTAGGTCAGAAGTTATTGTTGGCGTTGCAGCAGCAGCAACAACAACAGCAACAACAACGACAGCATTTCAAGTATAAAATATTCTTTACGTGGCATTTGAAGCTGCAAGTTAGAATAGCCAACTTGACTCGAGTTGACTTGACTGGTGTGCTGGTTCCCCGGTACTGGTTTCTGCGGAAAACCAAAAGATTGCGTACAACGAAGACAACAAACGTGTGTGCGAAAAAGGCCAAGCGTATAAGTAGACTTTTGCATACCCTTCAAAAATACCCAAACCCCAAGCCCTCAGCCCTAAACTAGAAAAGGGAACTGAAAACTCAACTTTAAGAATTTGCTGATGGAATTTTGAGGGTATTTTTGTTCTCATTTTGAGTTTATCGAAACTCTTTTGGGTTGGAAAATGGCAAACAGCCAGTGAATTCTTTGGGCGGGCATGTGGGCAAAACAACTCGCCATATGGCAGTGCATAGGCGCCTCGGATCTCTTGAAACGAGTTTGCAATTGCAGTTCAAGTCAGTCAGAGTTCTTCTAACACGCAAACGCCGGCCAGATTGCTTGCTGCATTCGCCAGTAATTTTCCCCATTGTCCTCACCGAGCTCCACTCGCTTAAGCTTTCCAATGCCCCAAGAACCCAAGGCTGATCTGGCAATGCGTAAGATTTGGTAAGAGAATGGAATGGGATCACAGTTTCCTTTTGTCAAGAGCCAAAAGTCTTTCAACTTTTCGAATCGCATTAAGGTTCCTTCTTTTCCACACAATAGACAACTCAATAAGTGTCTTTTTTGGAGGTTTTCATTTATTTAAATTTCTTTGCAAGTTTTTCTTTGGACTTTGTCGCTTGTTCTCATAATTAATCTTGCCTAATTAGCCGGCCGAGAATTTCCAAAATAAATCAAATGGTTGCATTCATTGGACAGGCCACTCTCTCAAGGCGAGATGATGGGTGGGCCTTTGGATTTCCGTCGAAAGTCGGACAGATGTCAAGTGGACGGGGACCGGCAGATTCCCGGAAAAAAGCCCCTCGCTATGAACTGTAAATGGAGGAGTGTCTCGTCTCGGGTGGAGATGTCCTCAAAACAGCGACTCACTTATATGGAGCAGGAAATGGGCTGTGATTTTCATCGGAACGACAGAGAGCGAATTAAAAATGCCTGCAGCCTACTATATAAAGAGAGCGAGAGCCAGAAATGCGCAGAATTCGCCCACCGTCGCCAAGATTGGCCTGGCCAACGTCAGTCGGGGCGGCTCTGCTTCCAGCCTGTAAACTGTAAACGAATACAGAACACGCACATTGGCCGGCCCCAGAGATGGCCGCGTGATCCGATATTCCCTCACGATGGCCGGTTGAAATGGCCAAGATTGCGAGTAGCGACGATCGAACGCTCATCGCCAAACAAATAGACTGACTTTTCCCCCACAAAAGCGGCTATGGCGATGACGATGACGATGACAACGGATATGGCAATGGCAACGGCAATGGCAATGGCAACGGCAACGGAGCGAACTCACTTGTCAATCAAGCGATTGACTTTTGCACAAAATCCACTGGCAATCTGATGTCGATACGGCCATTCCTGATGATTATATCTAACCATTGGCTGCCAGTGATGAATCTCCGACTCGAGAGTAGTAACCAGAACGGCCAGAATCAGAATCCAGCCGACGACGGACAGCCGGCCGGCCAGTCGCTGAGTCTGCGAGTTGGGGCTGCATTTCTTGGCCTTTAGCAAACATTTTTTTGTTCCCTAATTTGGTTTAAATGGAAATTCCGCACACCATATTGTACTCCGCCGCCGTAGCAGCCCCGACGAGTGTTTGACGTTAGACCACAGCCGCCTGCTCGGTCCCAGCACCCAAGCGCGGCAGTTGCACGAGTCGTCGTGCCGCGTTCCCCGGTAAGCGATTTTCGGTATGCAGGAGAGCAGCAGTTGAATACCAAGCCAAAATAAACATGGCCACGAGGGTCAGAAAGCAATAAAACCGCACTTAATCCCAAATAATTTATAACGAAAATGGATGGCCCGAAAAACCAACAAAAGTAAAAGTCCCCAAAGCCCTGGACACATTGAGACATCCTCCTTCGGCCCAACGCCAGTCCGGCGATCCCATTTGAACTTTAACACGGCCAACAGCACGACAGCCACATATATTTTCCCTTCCGATCGATCAGCCAGGGTCAAACCATATGGCGGCCTGGCCGGGCCTGCACGTGTTGCAGTGAAATAATTTATGACCCACTCTGGTCAGCGGCGGCAGCGGTGGAAGGGCCGCCTCGTCTGGGCCGCTTTTGCGAGGGCGATGACAATGACGCATCGTCTCCATTTGAATTAATGCATTTGTGGTGTTGCCTTTTGCATCCGCAGAAGGCGATTTTGACTTGGGTGGCTGGCCGGAAACCGATGCCAAGCGAATGCCACCGTGTCAACCAGCCGCGCTTTATCTGCAGGATTAAATCCACCGCAAAACCGCACAGCGATGGACGGCCAGCAAATGCGAAAGGCAATTTGTCAGCTTTAGTTATAAACTTTGGACATTTACCGTAAGAGCCGACGACCCAGTCGAATCTTTGCCAGCGATCTGGATAATTCAGACGGCCAAGAGGCCGGGCCCCTGGCAAGTGCCTTGGCCAACGGGTTGGCTAATTGATTTGGGTATTGGACCCGACGGCTCTACCGTCGCTGCCGTCGCCGCCGCCAAGTAATTATTGTCATTCATAAATTGCAAGCTGGTTACGGAGATAAATGATCCGGCAGCCGAAATTGTGTCCGAAAGTCGGCGAGGGGTCGTTCTGGCCAACGACATGAAATCTTGATTCGAATTTTTGCCGTGCGCATCGCCAACGGATTGCACAATGCGCAATTTCAGCTGAAAATCGCCAAGGCGGCGGCCAACCGAAGCCCCTTGGCATTTTTCAAATATTTTTTGTTTTTTTTGTATGTGGAAATTTTCTTGTGATATTACACCAATAATTGGAGCTATTATTCAACCGTTGTCTGTCTGTCTGTCGCTCTGTTCCCTTGCGATGCTTGTAATTTTCAATGAAAGAGTCAAGTGAGGTCGCCGGTCTGTCCGCCAGTCCCTGGGTCCGGCTGACAGCGACATTTAGCCCGGGCTAATAACACAACACAACCTTAGCTGCCGCCACAGCCACTACTCTTTCCCTGTTAAACCCACAAAGAATATCAGCTACTCTACAGACTTTCAACTTGCCAGCAAGGAGAAGAGTATTCAGATTTGCTGCAGTCGCAGCCTCGGCTGCTGTGATTTTTGGCTTGTTTGCACTTACGAAATGCTTACTGCATTCGGAGCTGTGTTTTTATTTTTTGCTGCCGCTGTTGTTGTTGTTGTTGTGCTTTTTGCATGTAATTGCCGTTATTATACAACCAGCAATAAGTTTTTTACTCTCCGTGTGTTTTTTGCACATGAACAATGCTCAACAGCAGTAGCAGCAACAATTGCATATGTGCAATTTGGGTTAGCAGAGGACTGCGCTGGTCACGGTGACGGCAACGGCGACGACAGCAGCGACTGCGACTGCCATGGGGACGGTGACAAAACATCAGCTGCAGTGGCATCAGCGCGGCATCACCAGCAACGGATGTTGGCTCTCAGCTGAGAGGAGAAATGAAAACGCTCGAAAGCAAACACAATAAAGTTTACAGTTTTTTCTATAGGCGATTTCCGCATGCTCTTTAGGGTTACGAATTTTTTATACAAGCTTTTTAATAAGCTTACAGATGAAAGAGAGACTAAAATATTTATTTTAAACTTGGTTAAATCTAAAAATTGTCTGATGACTCTAAGAATTCCTATTAATGTGGTAATTGCACCCCCAAAAATTTAATTATTATTAATTAATACAATTATTGGCCTGTTAATTTGAAGCTTGTCAGCTTTTTTTCTAGGCGATTTCCGCATGCTCTTTAAAAAAAATAATAAGGATACGAATTTCTTATACTACAAGCTTAATTTTAGTAACCTGAATTTGCTTGAGTTGCAAGAGAGGCTAAAATATTTTTCGACTTAAACTTTAAACCAAAAATTTGTCGTATGTCACTAAGAATTTATAGAATTTTTTGAGGCTTGTCCCAAAATTCCTACTTATTCGTTTTAAAATGTTACTGGCATTTGTTTAATATAATTTTGAATTTATGATATGAAATTCACTCTAGAATTTTTCATATTCAAAGAAACTTAGTCTTGAAACAAAAGCAAGCAAACTAATTCATTCTTCATGTGAATAGGAAATACCCCGCGAGCATTAAAAGTCGCTTGCCCACCAACCGTCCGCAGAATGTTCGCTGGCTCGCTTGGTGCTCGCTGGCTTGCATTTTTATGCTCCTTGCCTCCATCAGCAGCCTCTTCAGACGATTGAAAAGCGACTCGGTTGCCGATCCTCGGAGGCTTTTCCATCCCTTCCTCTCATAATTTAAGTTAACCATTAAAACATTTGATAAGTCGCCCATTTCCGACCTGCTTTTCAGCCTTAAGTTCATGCAACTTCCAATAAAGCTTAAGAGGCGATGGGCGGCGAGGACAGTAGCCTCGTTGGCCATTTGACATTTTGCTTGTGGGTCGACCCAAAATCTCTCATCGGCTTCTGATGGGCTGCCGGGCTGCCTTGGCGGAAAGTCGGTCGGTCGGTCGATGGCCTGGCTCCCTAATAAAGTCGGGGGGTCGGCTAGGTATTTAGTTGCTGGCTGTGCTGCTTTGTTTCATTTGCGGCGGTGGCCATGGCTGCTGATTTATTGATTTTTCCAGCAGATAATGTGTGATTTTTCTCATAGAAAAATTTCGTTGTTGGTTTTTCGTTTTTGTATTTTTTTTTGCCGTTGTTGATTTTTTAATGTGAGAAAACTCAGCCCGTTGTCTTTGGCAACCCGCTGGGGGGAGTCTCTCCCCCTTCGCTGACTGGCATTACTGACCGCCAGTCGACCGACAGCTCAGCTGTTGCATAAGTCGCCGTGTCTCCGTCTCCGTCTCTGTCGCTGCCTTTGCGAGTGCAACGCGATACTGCAGGCCGCCGGGCACACAGCCAAATGAAGGCTAATGTGACAAAAACAACAACCACTGCCCGGGGATTAGCCAAAGCCCGAGGAAGTAATCGCCATGCAAGCCGTAGAACTGCATCGACTAAATGGCCGCTCGGTCATCCCAGAGCAGAGCCATAAAATGCAATTTACATAATTTCTAATTAAAATATCTTGGAATACCAGCAGCCGAGTCGACAGGTTTTCCACGGGCCTCGGGATAAAATTTCAATTAATTTAAATTTGATTTTATTAGCGGTCTCCGCGGCGGCGACAAACGTCGAACGTCGGCCATCCAATGGCGTTCACCTGCTGGTCGCCGCTCGCTGTTGGCCGCCGCCCAAGTGCATTCATGAATTTGTAATTAATTAATTCGCCTTTCGATTTGAATAGTCGGACGGGCGGTCGATGGTTCGCTGGGATTTCCTTTTACTGCCTGCGCTGCATTCAAACTGCCGCTGCCCAAATTGTCCAAGGTGCGGTGAAAGTTGCTTTGAACTAAACTCAAATCATTTAACAAATTTCTTTGTGTTTTACTGGACAAATTGTTGGTCACTCTAAACTTTCATATTCGCCCACTAAACACACCCAAAAGATTCTTTCTGTTGTTTTTGTTGCCGGTTTATGAGAAGCCTCACCGACTGCCCCAAGGCAATTGCACGCTGGACGAACTTGAGCTGTCGGTTCGAGTAATTAAATCGATTTCTGTCATCTGCCCCCATCGGCGGTTACTGGGCAATTACCAGGCACATGTCGAGTACACTTACCTGCAAAGACAGAGAGACGGAGGGGAGGGAAGCGTCAGTTTTACAAACCCACAGAAATCATGCGATTCTACAGTTACAAAAATTCAAACAGTTGAAATGAAAAGTCGACAGCCGACAGCCGAGACCGGAAAAATAGAAAAACCTCAAGCGATTTGTTGGAAAACCGGGGAAATTCGCTATACAAATTTTCTAGTTTTATAAATTCCTTATGGCCTCAAAGTTTGCCACCCAAAAAGAACTGAGAATAATTAAATTTGGGGAGGGATTTTAATACAAATTTTAGAACAAAATTCAATCGATTTTGGGTTCATTTAAACTTGAATATTGAAAGTCTTGGAAAGATCAAAATTGCACATTTTAAAATTGATTTTTCTTTAAATATTTAAGTGTCCGAGTTTTCTGGGAAAAGCCTAACAACCTAACCTTTTTTGATAGCCTTAAAGTGTGAGAAAGTCAGAAAAGTCGAAGGTTATTTTGACTTAAATCGAATTCCAAATTTGCCATTGTCCTTTTGTGGGTGGCGAGGAGAGACGAACGCACCTGCTTGTGGCGGTGGCCACCTCTCCCTTTCTTTATTGTCACATCCCACCAAATAAGGGGAAATAGGAAATGCAATGCCCAATTGGCAATAGTGAATGTTGCTTGCCGTCAGCAGCTTCAGGCCATGTGAAAGTTCGAGTCCCCGAAGGCAACTGCTGCCCACAAGTGCTCGACTCAAACTTAAACAGTCAGCTAATTAGCAATTCACTAATCACGGAAGCCACAGCCACCGTCCACCGAACGACGGCTTGGCCAGTCGAGATCAAAAAGCTCGTCGACGGCCTCTCTGATCAGTGGGTGTTCCCTCGGTCCAGTTCGCAAATAAATGGGTCATGGTTAAGCTGGCCGAAGGGGCGTGCTGTCAAATAATTATGGCAATAGACCACGGGCGGCTAGGCCAAAAGCTACGCGTTCATTACACCCACTGCGGCGGACCGGACCATCGGCGACGGTACAGTCGCCTCGGCGAACAATAGCGGCGAAAACAATTGCACTGACACACTTTGCGCGAATCAGAAGTGGAGATCGTGAACTCGGCACGATGGCGGTGCTGGCCTGAATATCGAAGCTGGGGCGGCTGTCTTAATAGTCAATATTCAAATTGAAAATGACTTGGCTGGCTGGCTGGCTGGCTGGCTGGCTGGCTGGCTGGTAAGTAAAAGTGAATGAGCAGGGCGCATGCGCGGCCGAGCTTGAAAAGTTTGTAAATGAAAAGCAGCAAACGCAAACGCGCGCCCTCGAATGAAATCGAAAAATCATTGCGTATCATTGCAGTCGGTCTTTTCGGACAGTTGGACAGTGAGGCGAGACCAATGAAACAAGCATACAATGCATTTGATTGAATAATGAATCGAAAGCCGTGCCGGCGAGCGTAAAACAACAGAGCGAGTCAGTCGATTGGTCGGTTTGCTGGTCGTCAGCTCCGAAATTCATCGAGATTGAAGTAAAGTAAATAAACAAATTCGAATTCACCTACCTACCCACCCAGCCAGCGAGTCGGACAGGCGGACGGCCACCTGCCTTCGAAGTAGTTACAGTTTAGAGGAAATTACATAACTTAAATTGGAAGTGGAATTGAAATTGGGCAAACCGGGTAAAAAGTCATTACGTGAATTAATGAAGTGGAAACTGAACATAAACACACCGATTACAGTCTCGTCTCGTCTCCAATATTTCGGAAGACAGACAGACAAAGACAGACAGACGTCGCCATATTTACTCACTTCTCAATGATGACAACAAACAAAAAAACAGAACAGTCAAGGCGAAGGGAAACTCGAAATTGATTTTCGAATTGGGTCACAAACAAAAGCCAAAGGTTGACAGATGCTCCAATTCCCATTGACAAAAAATCCCCAACTGGGAAATTTTATTTTTTCAAGAACAATAATCTCAAAATTAACCACAATATGACAAAATAATTGTTAATAGCTTTTTTAAGGTGATAATGATTCTGACTTTTGTTATACCTTCAATTTAAGTCGCTTTAACTAAACTGCATCTTTCTTTTTGTAGGTTTAACGAGGCCATTGATTTCAATTTTAGGTAAGTCCACTGTTTTATTTAAAGTCTTAGGAATATAATTGGTTTTCCCAGAAGATCCACAACTTATTGGTTTAATCATTAAAGTTTAATGGGTTCTAAAAAACATCTGTTGCTGGGTTAACTTAATTTATTTGTTGGGATATGAAATATGATTCGAACTCTCTTTTGTAGAATTCTTTGGAGTGTTTTCTTGGCTATCTTGTTGGGTATTAGAAAATACGCATTGATTGTATTGGCTGAGCTTTTCTTTAAGGAAATAACCTAAAATTCGAGATCTTCTTTGTAAAGGAAGAGAAGCAACGAAGAAGAGATCCTGACAACTGCGCCCTTTCTTCACTTTCGTTGGGCACTGAAACAATCGCAGTTGGTTTAATTGATTATTCTTTTTATACACAAACTTGATTCCAACCTTTTAAAATCTGTTAGGTCTTTAATGTCGATTCCTTGAATACTTTCGGGTGGGATAGAAGCATCCAAAGAGCCGCTTCCCGCTTTGAGAAAATTACGTTTATTTAGAATCAAATTCTATATTCTGCTTTACCAAACTCCGTCTTTTTGTGCCGACCATCGATCTAATTTTAGAAAAGAGTATCTCTTATAGCTTTTAAAATCTGTTTGGTCTTTAATGGCGATTCCCTTAATACTGTCGGTTGGGATGAAAGCATCTTAAGGGGGTTTACCCGCTTTGACAAAATTACTTTTATTTAGAATCAAATTCTATATGTGCTGGAGTCTTGGCATTTAGAGTTAAGCTTCATTAGACTTTATCTTATTGTGCCGACCATTGATCTCTTTTTAAAAAAGAGTATCTTTCAATCGGTCTGAGAGAATCGCTCTAAGCTTACTGATAACCTCAGGCAAATGAAGGCGAGGGATCAATAAAAAGAACCTGCTACTCTCAGGGGCTGACAAGAGAGATAAGAAAGTCGTCTGGGGGGCTGGGGTTCTATTGCTTTTTAATTAAATTACACTTTCAGAATGTTAATCGAGTTTTATGGGTTTTTAATGAGCTGCCCGGCTGCCCCTGATAGCAGAGTTGAAAGTGTTTTGGTTGCTGGTGTTGTGATTTCCCGTAAACCAATTTAATGGTTCGGCTTGATAAACAAATCCCAAATAGAATGCCGTTTGAGTGATGATGACTGCGACAAAAAAGGGGAACAGGCGACGGTTTCTCTCATTAAGCGATCAAGCCCCCAAATGTTCCACTCCCTCTTCCTCATTTCCTCTGCTCCCTGTACTTTTGAAGAAGTTCTTGAAAACGATCAATGGACTGCAAATCCAATTCGGTTACCGATTTGTGTCTCGAGTGTGCGTGCGGTAACAGTAAAATGAATGCAAACAAAGCAGCAGGCAGACAAAGTCGGCAGAACATAAACATAATAATATAATTTTCCACTATAACAAAGCCCCAACAAAGATCAGCGGAGAGGGGCAGAGCAAATGATTGAGGGAAATTGAAACGGAGGCCGCGCTGCCTGGAATGGCGTGCTACGTTGCAACCATCACCATTGACGGCAACCACATCAATATGAGCAGCAGCAGCAGCAGCAGCGGCAACACAGACAGACAGACAGACGCACTGACAGCGCGAGGGACCAAGAGAAAGAGAGGGAGGTTCATCGACCTCTCGTGTGCTCGCGCGCGCACACACACAGTGGAGTGGATCTGAGCGGAGTGGAGTTGAGGAACAGAACAGATAGAAAAGACGCAATGACGATGACGCGGCCAAGACGTTGGAACAAACATGAGAACAAGGTTTGTTTGAGGCCGGCCACCGACCCAAGTGGACTGAGAGCCCGGCCAGGCCAGGCAAGCAGGCAATCATCGCGTTATGGCCGTGGGTTCGGTAGGGGCCAACACAACACGACCCACCACTGCCGATAACTTTGCCAAGGTTCCCACCCCCCCGCCAAAGATTACCCGCAAAAATCATCACGCCGTCGTTGGCTTTGCGCGGCGCCACCGCCACTGCCACCGTCGCCGATTGAGAGCTCTTTCAAATCCAAGTCGCAAGAACTTGTAATTGATTTACACGATCCCCGACAACACCTCCGTCCAAATAATTAAGAGTCTCCGGCGTCACTGATACCCTGCCAGAGGCATCAGGCCGCTGCCCTCACTCTCTAGGCGGAAGTGCGTTAACCGCCCCCCTCCCTGACCCCGTCAAGTTTGATGATGTGGGAACAGCGACGCGGCATTCGCACAGGCAACCCAATTTCCATTTGCCGCCGCGAGAGCAATCAATTCTTTGAGTTTACAAGGGAGGGAGGGCGGCACCTAGACCTTGTCAGGCTTGGGCTTTGGTTAACAATGAGAATGGATTTTTAAAAGTTCAAATTACCCATGCACATAACAATTTGTTGTGAGTTTTTTTGCTGCAATCGGCGGCAAACCCAACGACCTACCCGTCGGTTGGATGCCGAAAGTGGGGCATTCAGATTTTATTGTTTGTCGCATTTGTCAGCCGCGTAGAATTGAAATCCAATAAAATATTTCTACATTCATTGCCCATTCCCCAGGCCCCGGCGCCGTCGCCGTCTCTCGCCTCCTCGCCGTGTGTTTGGTGCGTTCTCGCAATTTGGGGCGGCGCATTTAAATTTACAGGTCGCCGGCTTTGTGGTTGGCACGCCCGATTTCATTTACAACCGAAATCGCTGTAGATCAAAACCGATTCCATTAAAGTCTTAAGATTTTGTTCAGCCATCGACAGGCGAACTTTATAGGGGTTTTTATTTTCCAAGAAATTTGGAAATTGGCAGAGAAGAATTAAGGAATTCGAAGTTTTTATGATTCAATGTGGAACGAGTGCTGGAAAGTGTCCAGTTGTTCCTCAGTGGAAAGTTAATTGGTTCCTTGGATTATTCATAGCTAAAGCTTTTTAATCCCTGAAGTTAGCAAAAACTATTTAAAGAATTCCAAACTTTTGAAGGCTTTGAAACTCCCAATAGTGATTTTACCCATTTAAATTTAATTGGGTTTTCTTTTCTTTAAAAAGTAAAATATATTGAGCCTGAATTTTTAAAAGTTTGAATGCTATTTCAGAAGGAAATAAGAAGTTAATTGATTCCTTAATTTAAATGAGAAATTTGTGTCTTAAATTTTCAAAACCCTCGAGGCCTCTCTGAGTTTTTGAGTAAGCTTCGATTGTGGGTCATTGTGGGCTGTAAATCATAATCGTTATTGATTGGTTACGGCGGAGACAGTTGGTTCTGGTTTGACTCGAAAATTTGGCTAATTTTTGTGGCCCCTGCAACTTTCACACGGCCGTCATTAGCACCGATTTCAGAGTTCACTTGATCATCGATCTATCGTTTTGTTGTTGGTTTGTTCTCCAAACAAACTCCGCTCAGCGGCAGCGGCTAATTAATTTCGACACCGCAAAAATGGGTTAATAACTGATAACCCCACAAAAGACTGTAAACTGCGGCGAAAATGTAAACACATGTTCCCAAAAAAAAAAGAGAATCACGCGGCCGGGGGGAAATGTGCGATGTGAAATTGGCAAAGACGAAGCGTTGAGCCAACAAACAACCAACAAAATAAAACGAAAACAGTTAGACCAACCGCGATGCAACCTCAAAAGTTCGACTCACACACACACAACACAGACTCCGAAAAGTAAAAATAAAAATACAAATAATACCTTTTAAGCCGGGCCGAAAAAAACAACAGCAACCGGCCAAGAAGAGAGGAATCCAAACAACTTTGACACAGTTTGCGGCGGCTGCGCGCGCGCTCGCGCGGTACTTGCAGCCCGCCGACTTCACACGCCGCCACAAGTGCCGGATCGCCCGGCCGACTGTGTGTGCCTCAAGTGAGTGAATAGTGAGTATGTGGTCAGTGGAAATGGCCGAAGGCAACGGCTTCGGCATCGGCAGCGGCAACAACGAGACCATCAAATGTCAACTTGTTGGCTGCTTTTCGTGTGGCTCTGGCGGGCTGCGTAGGCGATGAGCGGATGGCGGCGGCGGTGGCGGTGGCAGTCGCCTAAATCTTCTCCCATTTTCGACTTTTTTGGTGCGGCCCATTTAACGGCGAGGAAATTTAACCGAACTGCCGAATGGCCACAGGGAGTTGCTGCCAGAGCCACTTAAATTAAAGAGTCGTTTTTATTACCGGACAATCAAAATGTGGCGATTCAACCGCGCGGCCCCGCACAACGGGTCAAATAGATTAAGAACCCAGTTGACATACAGCGGAAAAAGAGATGGCCAGATAGACAGATTCCCCTCGAACTCATCATTATCATCATTATCGTGTGGAAAGGTTGAAAGTCTTGCGCAAAATGATTCACCACATTCCCAATTTGCGTAGCCGCAATAACCTGTCGCCATCGTTTTCATCCGGACGCCGGAAGATTGGCCAGCGCGTTAATTGTGGGCAACTGCTAATCGTTCGGTCGAACGGTTCCACCATTCATAATTCATTCGAAAATCAACGACTGGGGCTTTTGTTTTGGGGTCGGCGCGCCGATTGCGGCGCACGCGCCACTTTTACAACCATGAATTACTGGCCTACGTAGATCGAAAAATCTTTAATTAAAAGCCCAAGTAAATGGAGCAAACGGCGAGCATTATGCAAGCCCGTTTCAAATATGGGAAACGAGTGGTTATTTCACTCCCCCGCAAGCCTCTTTCCCCTCTGCAACTACGAAACCAGCAGCAGCAGGCAGAGATCAAATCACCAGCTGAAATTCACAACAACAACCGACACCCGAGCACTGAACAACAATTCCTCTCCTCTCTTTCAAAGTCTGAACTGAGGGTTTGACTACTGAATAAACTTTGGGGAACAGGGCAGTCAAAACGGCAAAATCCTATGACTTGGGAGCTGTAGAATTGAGTTCCCTATTTTCCCAGTTATACTGTCTTAGAGAAAGAATACCGGGAATTAAATCAAGAGAAACCGTGATCTTTAAATTGAATTAGTACAGGAAACCGAAAGTTTCTTCAACACATTCAAGATCTCAGGTTAGCTGAATATCAACGGCTTCTGTGCAAACCATAATCGCGGGAGTAGGGAATACCGATCAAAGCAAATGGGTTTCATACGTTTATAGAACTTTCTAAATACGATATAGTTCCAATAATTAATTCACTCGGATGTTAAAGGGCTGAAAGAGCTTTACGGTTGAACGTTGGCGTAGGATTCTTTTGCTAACTCAACAATTCCGCAGCTTAGCGGTTGAAGAACTAAACAAATCGGAGCAATTCGGCTTTAGAAATCCAGTCGAGGTTTCCGGTCTTAGCAAACCGAAGAACTTATTGAGAACTCTTTATTTTTCTAGAACATTGATCTTTCTGATAGCAAATATAGCGTTCCACTTTCCCAAGCATCTAAAATTAAAGAATCCAGAGAATAGTTTCTTGCGATTTTGGATAAAAGGGAACCCTTTGTTTCCTATAGAGAATATAAAAACTATAACCTTGCGGATTGGTTTTACTTTTGAGATCAGCAGTTCAATTTTCTAGTTTAGGATTTTCCGAAGTTTCAGGTGTTTGGAAACTATTTTTTTTGGCATTTTGAACAACTCGCCGAATCGATCGACTCGATCGGCTGAGACTTCCAGTGAACTGGCATTTCTGTTTGGTAGCGCGGCCGACTGGGTTGTAATTGCAGTTGGAGTCGTTCGAGGCAACAGACAATAAATTAATTTTATTCAAATTAAATGCCCCGCGGCAGCAGCCGCAAAATCGTCGAGTCTGTTGTCGTAATTTTTTGGGCGCGCCTCGCCGGCGACCCAGAATTCAATTTCTGCCTCAAATTCTTGGGCCACCTACGTAACTTGTGTGTGGCTTGGTGGTGCTGGCAAATCTCGAGATGTCATCAGGACTTTCACCTGTGACTTTGACCAACGCCAACTGGATTACAGCACCGACAGTGAGAACAGGCCCCCGACGGCGTCCCGACCCGCATCGGCCGCCCATCAATCACATTTGGCACGCATGTCGGTTCGCCAAAAACAATGAAACGAAATGTCTGAGGTGACCATTGTGTCTTGAGACGGAATTCTAATCGCCATCGGCCCAGCACTGCCGAAATTGACTTCCAAGAAGCGCCCCACCAGAAAAAAACCCCAAACAGCGAAGCCAACAAATCTGCCAAACAAGAAAACCGAATTCAAGCGCTAAACTGCCAAATAAACGAAGTGTATTTTGTATGATTTATCTGCCCCGCTCAATGGATATCGTCTATTCACCCGCATTCAGTTTTAAATGCTCGCATTCGCTGGCGGGATTAGTGCTGAGCCGTTTATGGAGAGGATAGACGGTGATTTTGATTGAAATCACAGTGACTTTCGGGAATTCTTTGGGGTTAATGGGCGTCGGTTGTAGTATTTTTGCCTGGGATCTTAAGTTCTGATCTGATCCATAGACAGTTTAAAAAAGCACAGATTAGGGGACTTTTTGTTGACGAGAGATCATCCAATTAAACTGGAGATCATTTCTCTTTCTTTTAAAAATGGTTGTTCTTTCAGTTCTAATCACAGATTAAGGAACTTTTAGTGGACTCTTTCCAGTCGAGGGAGATCATCCAATTAAACTGGAGATCATTTCTCTTTCTTTTATTCTTGGCTTCAAAAGTTTTGCCGACTTAGAAGTGACCGGCAAATTTCCTTTCTTTCTCTCTAGCCAATTAACTGATTGTGATCATTACTCTTTCCAAAATTCGCTTTCTTTTAGTTCTTAATATATTTTCTATCAACAAATCTTTAAAATATAATTTGTTTCCAACAAAATATTCGGTCTCCAAGTCAACAAATAAGATTTCCCACCTTTCGATCTTTAAATGGATTTAAAATATATTCCATACATAGCTCTGTTTTATTATTCTTATTTCCTTTTGAGTTAATTTATTTTCCCCTACAATAGAACGATTTAAAGAGAAGATATTCCCCGTTTTAGACCTTGATCTGTTTTTATATCTAGTCGAAGAGGTGACTAAGTCTCTTGGTTTGGGCAGTGGAGATAATCAAAATGCCATTCCACGATTCCACTTCCGGTTCTTGAAAGCAGATGAAATGTCTGAACGTCGGTGTGATTGGGTTTTTGTTTGAATGCTTAACCGTTGGATTGTCAGGTATTTCCGATTGTGAATAACTCAGCGGATATCTAAGGTAAATGCCACATGCTTTCCGGCTTCTCACTTTCCGATCTATCGACTGGCGATGCCTGCAGATGCCCGGCAAAGTTATAATTATAAACTAATTGGAAATCAAAATACCCTGCCGTCATTAGGGGAGAAATGCCACAGACTATCGCTTGCTGGCAATCTAACGTAGAAAAGCCCCGCCAGCCACCAACCGCCTTTGCCTCGGAGAAGGTGTAAAGATTCCATAGCTCAGCATGGCAGTGGCATTTGAACTGGGGCAACGTCATCGGTGGCTGGTCGAACGTTGCCTGTCGCTGGAGTTGTCGACCAGCGCCAACTGCCGTGCAGGAATAAGAATTCAATTATGCAGCAAAATGCCCCCAGCAGACAATGACAAGCCGCACCGAGCAACATGGAGGGATGCAGGAGACGGCAGTGGGCTGGGTTGAGGGCAAAACAATGACGACGACGGCAGCAACCGACGACGACGACGACGACGATGATGATGATGTATGAAGTGGCAAAATAGTTGCAAGTTGCAACCAGTGAGCTGAACAACTGCCGCCACCAGAGGGAGGCAGAGCAGAATTAGCTTTCAATTTGATTGGGACAACGGAGCGGGCCAGGGGCGGCCAGAGCAGTGCCACATGAAAAACGAGACTTAATTAAGGCAGAGCAAAAAGCGCTTGACTGGTCTGGCTGGCGGTGGGGGAATGTCGCCCGTTAGCCGGCCCGGCCGACAGGTGGGCTGCTTGCTTTTTGCAGGCCAGCTCGGCTCGATGGCAAACACAAAAAAAAAAGAAGCACAAAGAGATGAAGCTGTTGCTCCCAAGAAGTTGATTTGCCCCAGCCCGCCGACCAGCCGCTGACTATGATAGATGATTTGTTGGTCGCGGCTGCGATAAGCCCAGCGGTCGGGCCTTTGACTGCCTGCCTGCCTGCCCTGGAATGTGGGCAGGGGCCAGCTCATACTTTGAATGACAGCAGCAGCAGCGGCGGTGGCCACGGCAGACTCTTCGTGCCGATAATTGTCCAGCGGTGTCATGCAAAAAACTATAGAGCCTCTTGGAGCTGCTAATTGCAGGCAGCGGCGACCTGAGCACAATGCAAACACCTCGTCCGTCCCCTTGAGCGGCAAACTCTTATCTAGAGACTTCGTGGGGTTTGGAAGTTATTCAAACTGAAATTCAATTATCGCTGGCCAGACAAATCGGTTGCTCGAGATATCCAGGTCTCTGGGGGTCTTAATCTTCGAGGTTTCCCTTGTGTTTGACTACAGACTTAGATTAGGCCAGCCAGCGATAAGTGAAGAGAGCTCCTCTGGCCGCGATAAGAAGGGGTATCTGGTTACATCTTCATTGGCCCGGTCTCAAAGGATGTGGCACGGCAGGGGCGCTGACGGCCCCTGGGTCCTGCTAGTCAAGTAGACGCCCCAAGCTTAGAACGAGCGGCGGGGAGCCGCCGGGCCGAGTCACGCGCCTGCACCGGTAAGACGGGTTTGGTCCAAAAGTTCATGGCTTTGAGTCACACCAAAGTGGCCTGGCCAGCCTGTCAGCCACCCAGTCGTCCCCCCCGACTGTGTCCGTGGTGTGTGTGCAAGATGACGATGACCCGATCCGATGGCACTCGGCTGAAATTCGAGCCCTATCTGCTGGCCGTCACCCACCACCACCCAGGATGCCAACACTCTCGGCTATGGAGACATTATACACTCTGGCCGGCATGGAGCCACTAGGAAGTCAACAATGCTGCTAAATAAAGAACAGTCCAGACAGCGAGCCGGCAATCCACACACGCTGGACCGGGGAGGCTATTTTTACGCGCTTGCAGCAGCCGTCGGGCCACTCGAAATGAGGCAACTGCTCGCGCGAGTCGCATGCCGCTCGCCGCGCGCCGCGCGCCGGCAGTTGTCGGAGGCTTCTGTATTTTTAGCAGGCAGGCAGTCCAACGCACTCGACTCGATGTAGTCGACGCGGCATTAATGTTGCCATTAATTAATATTTATTTTTAAAGCTGACCCTAATAATTTCTGTCCGGCGAGTGCGCGGCTGCGATTTCATTTCAATTTTCACAAAAAACGTCGCCTTTCTCGGCGGTAATTAGCAGCGAGTATTCTTCCCCGCCAATCGGCATAATTTAAATTGATTGCCCCGACCGACTGGCGAAAACGTCGTCCCCGTTCAATTGACCTCACCGAAATGCCAATCGTATGACGGCCTCGACGACGACTTCGCTGTGTTTGCTTAGCTGGTTTCGTGGGGCGGGAAGTTCTCCAAAGGCGATTAGGAGGAAGCAACTGTGCCAACAATCAAGCGCAAACAGTAGATTAAATTTAGACCAAAGGCTTTAAAAGAAAAGACGCCAACTTTCAATCGTTTCTTTCCGATTTCGAAAACAAACAATCGATCGCGGGGACAAAGAAAAACTTTTGCTTTCCCGTCTTCTCGACAGTCGACCCGACTGGCCGACGGCCTCGAAGTGCTACTAATTAAAATAACAAAACCCCCCGACAAAGGGCCACGGCCGGAGATGAGGTTCCCCCACGGTATACAAATTTTTATCGTGTGTTAAAAGTGAAAACTCTCGAGGAGATCACAAATATCTTTCGGTGCGGCTGGGGCCCCGCATATGAAATTTTATTGTTATCGCTTTTCCATTGTACCCTTATGGGATCAAAGAAAATCTTTGCTCTTTCGCCTCAGAATGTCGAAGACGTCTCCCAAGTAAGATGATCTCGGGAGTAATAAATTTTTAAGTGTATCGTCGGATCGGCTTTCACTGGCCCGAGTTTTCGGGGCAACAGGTTTATCCGAGAGACGACTCGGGATCATAAAAAAGAATTAACTTGGAATATTTTTAGGTGTCTCTTATCTTTAAACGGCTTTATCTTGGAGATTAAATTTATGGTTCAGTCTGTGGGTTTCTTCGGGATCTTACTCGGTTTTTGAGGCATGAAATTAAAGACCTTTTGGTGTGTTATTTAATGAAGAGATCAGCTTTGTAGCGTTACTTGAAATCTTCAGATAAGAAATCCCACAACTTCGGTCTTCTATCTTCTGTTGTAACTTCAATAGTTTTTATTTCAGGCTGTCAAGGTTTTGATATAGAAAGCAGAGCATTATTTGAATACTATATATCTCACAGAATAGAATTTCCAACACAACCAAAAATTTAAAGACTTAGCTACCGATTTCTACATATTTTTTTAGCCGATTGGTATCTGGGAATTATCCCAATCCATTTCACTGTCTATTTCTAAAACAACTTCCTATAAATCCATAGAAGTGAGGAACACCAAATATTTCTCTATCTTGGAATCTCAGCTTTATTTAAATACTACATATTTCCCCATTGGTATCTGGGAATTTTACCAGACCATTTCACTGTCGATCTCTAAAAAAATATAGAACCAACTTTTTCAATTTATTTAAAGACTTGAACCGTTTATAGATCATTCGAAATCTTAGAGGAATCTCGGCTGATTGTTCGTTTCTCCAGCAAATAATACCAGATAATCTCTTTTATTTAAAGACTCGTTTTGTACTTCGAAAGAATCCTCTATTCGATTATATCGACTGAAATCTGTAGAATATTTCTCTCCGCTCGAAAGATTTCCTAGTTTTTCTGGGTTATGGTGCCCCAAACTCACCCTATTGCATTCCAAGGCGGCGGCGCTGTGCTCCTCGCGCTGCCGAAAACAGTGACTGCATTTGCTCTTGTTGAAAATATTTGGTGAGAATTTGCGGCAATCCGAGGTGCGTGCGGCGGACGCAGACGCACTCGAGGAGGAGGAGGAGTTGCCGCCTTTGGCCGAGGCCGTTGTCGATGCCGCCGAACGGGGCATTGTCGATGCTGACATTTTCTGTGGGGGCACGAAGGGGGCGGGCGACCAGAGTTTTCAGGGCGCTCCCTGGCGGAGCGTTGGCGTTGGCAGCGCGGCTAAGCGGGCGACCGTTGCGCGCATTCAATTAAAAATTGCCAATTTGCATGATTTATTAATACAGATTTTTCTTTCTTGGGCGCGAGGGGGGGCCCTCTATTTATGTGCAAATTTCGTATGGCTTTTGGCACGGCACGGCACTTGGTGGAGGGGGCGGGGGGGGGGGAAATACAAAACAACACTAACACACGCGCACTCACGCACGCGGACACGAGGCCGGCGGAGAAGATGCAAAGCGAGAGAATCCCAAACCGCTCAGTTGCGTGCGCGAAGACAACAGTCGGCTGGGGCCTGGGCCGAGCTTCGGATCGACTCGAATCGAGTTGGGGTCGACTGTCGACCGTCGACGGCTGCTGCTGCTGCGGCTGCGGCTGCCCCTCCCCACCTCACATATTTATGCAAATGAATGTGCGCTGAGCTTGGCTGTTTTGTTGTTGGTTGTTTACGCGAGCGCGTCAAATGCGGCGGCTGTTGGCGGAGGACAAATATTCGGGGATGCCGCTGGCAGACTGAGCGGCGCAGACGAGAACCCGAACTGGACGGCGGCCAGCGGAGGTCGTTCCAAAAATTTGTTGCAAATACACACGCACACTCGCGCACTCACACACACTTGCCTACGGAATCACATGGGCCACAGCTTTTGGCTCTGATTGTGTGAGTGGGCTGCAGAATTGTTTACTCCACTTGCTATGGCGTTTGGCGGCGGCGGCGGCGGCCTCCGGCTTTGAAATTATCACCTGCGCGCTTGTTAATTGCGTTTTGTGGCTTTTTTTTATTATTTTGTATGTCGATTGTTGTTGGTTGCCGAAAATGAAAAAAAATATCGACGTCGCTTCACTTTATCCGCTACAGACTTCGCACGCGGCAGACGGCCCACACGAAACTGACGGCGCGTCGGGCTGCCCGATGTTAACCGGCTGTTAACAGTCAATGTTATTGAACAGCGCTCGCTGAATCGAACTCGAACATCAAGCGGGCTCCCAAGAGCCCCACAAACAGAGACAAGCGTAACCGCCTTGATCCCCCCAACAGCGAAACCTCCCAGCAGGTTGGGTTCGATTTGAAGGCCTGTTAACCGCTTCGAGCGGATTTTGTCTGGGCTTGCGGCTGTTAAGCGGAACTGCTGGTTGTTTCCTCCCTCCCCTTCGGTGCACTTGTTGCGCTCGCAGGGTCGCTAGGTTAGGTTGAGACGAAAGGGAGAATGGGTAGCTAAGGAATCTTAGGACCTTAAAGAAGTTATCAATTATGATTCGTGTAATTATAGAGTTTTTTTTTGCTATTTTTCAGATCTTGACAAAGATTTTATAGAGGAACACAGCCGGTGAGTTTGTTTTTTTAATATAAAACTAATTTCGCTTTTATTTGGGTTTTATTGTAAGAAAGAATATCGAATTTTGGCTAGAGGGTTGATTGATGGGATCATGGGAATATTGTTAAATTCCAACCCAAAACGCGATCGAACTTCCACACTTGTATGAGAGGGGCAGGTTGAGGTTTGAAGGTACACTGAGAAAAACTAGACGTGTGCTTATTTCAGGTGGACTTAAATCGCGATTTGTGTTTCTCATTTCAAGAAACTTATACTAGTTTAGGTGCCTCGAATTCTATTAGTGTTTGTTTAATCAAATCAACGTCTTTAATCTCAAGAACAAAAGTTGAATTCCTATCCCTTCTTTTTGACTTTATAATGATTTATTAAAGCCAAGAATTTCCCCACTTCATTCGATTCTATTCAAAATTGTACTTCCCTCAATCTAAAGTTTAGATTCTAAACCAATAAAGCATTTATTGTCGTAGCCCTCATAAAATTGATTTATTAAAAAAAATCATTTGAATTTTTTCATTTGGATAGGAATTTAACTTTTGTTCTTAAGATTAAAGACTTTGATTTGATTATATGTACAAACATTTATAGAATCCTTTGGAATAATTTTCTAATACCAATTACAATTTTCGTGCGTGACTCACGCCGTTTTATCCTCTGTTATGCGCAACCTGAGACAAGAAAACTGAAAATGTGCAGGGCGGCGGCTGCAGGACAGATCAAATCAAAGCATTTCTCGGGATGAATAGAATAGGAAAATTGATTAATTGCTTTTCTCGGAATGACGGACGACCCGGGCGCCTCGTTCAATCAAACATTTCGACAGTCCCATCTGTGCAGGCTGTGTGGCTGGGACGGGGGGCGGTGGCAAGTGAGGTTAATGCGTTTTAAATGAAGTCGATTTGTTAATCTTTTGTGTGCTCGGCTACTCCCAAAGATCGCAATCACTCAGGACCCCGTCAGTCCGGTGGCTGGTGACCGAGGATCGCTGCTGGCCCCGCATGTCGAGTCACAGTGACTAAGTTGTCAATGCGATCGCGATGCCGTGGGCCAGAAATATCCACACAGAAATGCGAACGGTCGGCCGCTTTGTAAGCCAATTAAACAGAGCCCAACGAGAGGCCCATTGATGATCGTTAGTCGGTCGTTTCATTAGCTCAACATAAATCACCGGGCTGGCTCCCTGGCTCCCTCTCACTGGGCCTTTATTTATAGAATTTGGTACATCGAATTAGCCAAGAAAACTTCTAAGCGCAACTCGCCGACTCGCAGACGCCGCCGGCCTTCCAAACCGACGCCACAAAGCCAATATTTTGATTAGCTCGCCGCCACAAAAAAACAACACCAACAATTAAAAGCGAATCAATCAAGCGGCATTAGGCCGAGCGCAGGTCTCCCTTGGCCCCACTAAGGGTTAACGACACGCTTATTGCTTTCGATTTACTTCCTCTGCTGCACTTGAAGATCCCCGTGGGGGTCTAAAGAAATCGAAACAAAAGTGATCAAGAAGGGAAAAGGGAAAATATCAGAGGGAAAATTTCTGGCGCTATTTAATTTCAAGTGGATTTATCAGGACCTGCAGCTGGGGTAGGAGTTTCCTTTCCTGATTATTCTCAGCCCAATGAAATTTTAATGAATATTTATTTTCATTTAAATTTTAATCTTAAATAAATCTGACTTGAAAACAGACCTGGAAATTAAGAAATTATTCTTAAACACAAAACCTAAAAAAGGTTAGAATCTATGAATAAATTGTATGGATTTCTCGAAACGTGTCTAAAAAATCTTCAAAGCCGCTGCCACGGCCCCATAAAATCAGCCGAGTTGGTTTTCTGACACCAATAACCGAATAGCTCCACAGATAAAAGATAAGCCAACAGGCGTCGATATTGAGCCAACTTTGTGAATAATTAAAAGCAAAACATTTAAATAGCCGAGCTGATTTTATAGCAAGACATTAAATCGAAGTAATCAGGTGGACTCGAATTTGTCGGCTGTCCAAAGAAGTCCTAAAAACCTAAAGCATTTACATAAAAATCACATAAAATTTGGCTTAATTAGTTAGAGTTTTGTTAAGTATTTTTATGCTTTAGTTTATTTTAAATTACAAACAAAAATTGATTCAAAATTCATTCAAAATCTTCAGATCATTTTGAGTTGAAAGGCTTTTCATTTTTGCCTTTTTCCCGTTTTTCAAGAGAACCGTCATTGAGATAATTGCACACATCATAAATTCAGGAAACTGCGGTTAAGATTGAAGATGACGGTGGTCCCGCTGATAAGCAACTTAAAAGAGATAAGCGCTTTGGTCAGTCATGGGTTAATCGCTTGGTGATTGCACTGCCAGCGATTCTTTACCACGCAGCACTTAAAATTGATAGCTAGAATTAAAAATGTTTAAGGCTTTCTTTTGTACTGACTCACTTGAATTATTGGGCATTCAGAAACCCTTGATTTTTAATTGGGTAAAGAGAAATTAAAGATTTCCCAAGAAATATAACCCGAGTTCTTTAGGAGTTCGTCATTTTTTTAAGGGGCCAATGCCCTTTGGAAACCATAAAAGGACAATTTGAAAATTCATAAATTAAATAAATTCGATTCAAAAATTGCCTGCGCCGTAAAATGCCAAGTGGGAAAATTAGCATAGAAAAGTGAAAGTGAATGGGACCAAAAATTTTTATGGCCCGCAGTGAAAACTCCAAGCCGCCAAAGTCCGAAATGCCCCAAAACACCCGAGCACGGCGACGGCAACAGCAACGGCAACGGCGGCTCGAATCGAGGTGACATCACAGGCCGGGCCAAATTATCACTTCCTCGACATGCAGCGCGCGAGGTGACGACGGCTCGGACCCTGGACTGCGGCTGGGCGGCAGCAGCAGCAGTTCCACCGCCGCGACTGACTGACGGAAAACCACCTGCACTCAATTTTGAAAAGATCAACGAAACGAGTAAGAAAAACCAAATCAACTGCAACTGCCCCTCGCCCCGCTCACGTGTGAGTGGCGGACGCAGTCGCGTTTTTCCAGCCCAAACCGTCGACTGATTAGGTGAATGGGCTGGGCGTCAGCAGGCGGCGGGCGGGGGGCGGCTGTGGTGAGTCCGTGGGGCCTCAGGGGTTTCGTAAAAGTGAAATTTGCAGTTTGGTCTGTCCGTCGGTTGGCTAGTCTGTCTGTTTGTCTGTCCGACGACTGCCACTTTTTTCTGCACTTTGAGTTTTTTTTTTCCTTTTGTTGTTGTTTTTTCTGCGCCTTCTGATAATTGACTGTAAGCGCGCGAATAATAACAAACAACAGCCAGGAACTGCGGCGCCGCGTCGGCGCAGCTGCGAAATCAGCCGCACAAACAGCCTAACTTTAACCCGTCAATGGGCGCGAGGCTGCTTGGCCTGTCCAGACACAGGAAGGCAGTCAATCACATTTGGGGTCTTTAAGCTAAGAAGCTTGCGGGACTAGAAATGGATTGCAAACTAGAAATATTTATTGCAATGGATCAAAAAGATTGAAGTCTTGTTTTAAATTTTATAGTTCAGTTCAACAGAATTTTGTACTATTTACTTATTTCTTTATATAATTTATATGATTTCGAAATCAAGCTTAAAGAAAGTTAAGGGTTCCAAAGGAGGCAATCCATCTTTTAAGCAAAACTATTTTGAGGTTTTATTTTAATATGCGGGGAAAAGTAAATATTTAATTTGTGTTTCTAAAGCAGAAAGTGGAATAGTTCCCAATTCTTTAATCTGATTTATGGGATTAAAAAAAGTATAAAACATAAAAAAAAAAAACAGCCGCTTTAAGGAATCGCTTGATCAGGCAATTTCCTTAACCTCTTCCAAGCTTTAATCTCGCAATTAAAAGTTTCCTTTTATGTAACAATTTCGGTGCCCATCGATGGGTTAATGCTGCGTACTTCGGGCCGATTTTGTTAGTTGTCGTTTATCGTTTTTAAAATTTTTTTTGATCGACACTTTTGCCTAGTCGTTTTTTTGGGAAAGTTCAAGAGCCTGCCTTGTCTGTGTGGAGGACCTGCTCTTCCTCTTCCTCCTCTCCTTCTTGGTAGTCGAGACGGCCAACAACAGCCACACATTCGGGCGATGTGGTCGACGTAGAGCAATAAAATTTTACCGTTAGCTCTTCATCACCAATGTGCATCAATGGAACGGCACGCAAACTTCAAAATCAAGTGCTTTCCGCTCTCTCAAAAAAAACTAAAATTATTTTCACTCTTCTGCTGCTTTGCTGCACTTTGGGAGTCTTTTTTTTTTATTTGGCCAAATTAAAGAAATAGTAAAGCTTTGAAATTTCGAGTATTCAGGAGCTGAATTGGGGGAATTTCTATTAGAATTTTCTTTTTGTCCTACCAAACAGTTCGAATATGGAAAATTTTACCCCTCAGTTGCCTTTAATCTCACTTTTTCCTGCATTTGACCTACTCCCCTCCCCCAAACGGCAGGGAAAGCAGGCAAAAATCCCATCGATCGGCTTTAGAGATGGGATTATTTTGAAGGCGGCTGAGATCTCTCACGGGGTGAAAGGTTTCCATTGGGATTTGGCGCTTTGTGACAGGAACGATAAAAATAGGCGAGGACTTTAATGCTCCATAATCCAAATCGGATTATATAGTCTCTAATAATTATCTATTTTTTCTGACCGAAGTTCAAATTTTTTCTCCTGAGTCTGCAGCGGTTTTCTTCATATTACCAAACAATTTTACCCCTTACCCTTGTCCTTAAAGGTAAAGGGTATTGTAATTGAAAGTCTGATCTTCTGATACTCCTGTCTCTTATCTCGGAAGCTGTTACCGCGGCTTTCTATTAAATTGAGAAATATTCTATAACTTACCTGATTTTCAACGATTTTCCCGAGTGATCACGTCACGCTGCGATTGATGGGCGGCCGTGTCACGTGTTCATCCGCATTGCGGCCGTGGAGGTGGAGAAGATCAACCTGTAAGCGTGGATGAGGCTGGGCTATATATCATTTAATAAGCAGAACACAGCTGGACATCGACTGGCTGGCCGACCCAACGACTATGATGGCCGTTGATGGGGCCAAGCAGCCGAACGAGCCGCGCGCTGACTCACAGGCGGGTCGCAGTCGGTGTTAGCAAATTGAAAGCTGTAATAAAATCGCCAAGAAATGCGCGATCCCCGGAAAGAGAGGCCGAGGGTAGTAAAATTAAATTATATTATGAGTCTGTCTGTTCTCTTTTTGGGGTGGAGGCGACGCTCAGAAGATTAAGCGAAATCGAAAGCTGAGCCGACGGGATTCGAGATTCCGTGGGGACCCAAGAAATCAAAAGTCTTAGCCATAAACTTGCATTTTATGCGCGTATTTAATAGAAATTTTACGATCCACTTGCGCGAAGAAAGTGGGCCCCGCCGGCTCCCCTGGACTCGCCGACCTACGCTCCCACGCCGGCCCACATCCCGCAGCCCAGGGCCTGCATTCAAGTGCAATTAGCAGTTTCACTTTCCACTCGTCATAATTGCAGCCGTCTGGCATTGTGAGATTTCCGATTGCTGGTCGGAGTTCGGATCTTCTGAGGTAGCCAAAAAGAACCGCGAGTCAGGCAGTCGATCCGTCAACTTAATTAGCATTAATTGGAGCGAGGGATCAGAGCGGAGGGCTGACTGTTCGTGCTGACCTTGTCGCCGGATTGCAGAGTCATTGCTCACGATTTGGCCAACAGGCCGCTCATTGGTCCAATTACTCGAACGGTTTTCCGTTTTCCTCGGCACAGGTGGAGGCACTGGCACTGCCATTGGCAGTGATTAATGAAAGCAACGCCAGGCGATCGCCAACTCGCCCAATTTCGTGCAGAGGAAATGCAAGGCGGAACTGTTGGCTGGACAGCTGCTATAATTTGGCGGGGAAATTTCATTTCATTCTTTGATTTGCAGTTGCTGCTGTCATAACGCCCGGCAAACGGGGCGGAGCTGCCAGACTGCCAGACTGACTGACTGACAGCTGATGGATGCAAAAAGCAGTTGGCCTGAATGGGGGCGTCTGCGGCACTTCCACTGACAGCAATTAGCCGCCGCGCAGCCGCTACCGACCGGGCGGGGGCCTTAAGAAATTAGATATTTTTTTGTGTGTTTGGAAGAATCAAATGTGCAGGCGCACGTGTGGTAATTATGAATGTGAGGCATGCCTCGATTGCAGCGGCCTCTACGCATGAAAATATGCTCGGCCCCCGATTTCACTGCGGCCGAATCCCAAAGTGCGTGCCGCCGGCGGTGGGCCGCACCCGCCGCGCCAAATGACAAACCCAAACGGGCAGCACAGCCAACAACTTTTCTTGGGTTTCTTCGTCGAATTTCTACGGCGACGGAAGGAAACGTGCAATGAATAACGAACCAAGTTGGTTCTCTCTGCGTCCATCTAATCCGGGGGTTTATGGTAAATGGCTAATGGATAAGCCTAAATTTCCTGTAAGCGCATAGAGACAAGGCAATCAATTATTATTTTTTTCATTTCAAAACGATTGACACTTAAATACGTTAGTAAATAAAGACCTACAGACATTTAAGGCTCGTGATTGTCAAGCTGAAAACTTTGAACTCACCGAGAAGTTCGTCAGTCGTGAGTTGTGATGTCTTTGAACTTTATACCCTTAAGAAGGGTAAAGGGTATATTAGTTTTATTTTTGTTAATCCAGAGAGATCACACACTTCGTAATTCGTCTGTCTGTCGAAAAATTGCTCTGCTTTTTGCTCTAACGATCTCTCCTTGAGTCGCTTACCCGCTCAGTCTGTCAGCTTTCTGTTTAGCCACTTACTCTTTTATTCGCTTACCATTTGCCTAGCCATTTAGTTATTTAATCCTTAACTCGGTCGCATAATTATTCATTGGGTCGTTTCGATCAGTCGATCACTCGCTCAGTCGTCTTTTTGCTCTTTCAGTCGCTCACTCGTTCTTTGCCTAAGTCGCTTAGCCATTCAGTGGCTTAGTCTTCAACTCAATCATTTATCTATTTGTCCCTCAGTCGCTTAGCCGCTTACCCGGGAAGTCGTATAATTATTCAACTGCGCTTCTTCGCTGAGTCGCTCAACCTTTGAGCCGCTTAGTCTTTTGTTGTAAGCTTGGCTAGGCTTCTGTCGCTGATTCTGTCCCTTATCCCTCTCAAAAAATAGCAGATGAGGGTTTCTAACTTTTCCAGGGCCAATCAAGCGGTCCCACTACAAACCAATGATCACCGGAAGACGGCAAGTCAACCGCCTCCAATCCGAATTGGAGCCCCTCCAAAAGCAGCCTAAAAACGCTTTGAAATTTGTGTGATTGCTCCGATACTTTTGATCCGATTTTGGCAGCCAATCCGCTGTGGCGGCCCCGAATGTAGAACAAGTGAAATTTCGAAATGAAAGCGAATTCCCGAGCCGATTGCTTGGCCGGTGCAGCACACCTGATCATAATTCCATTGCCAAGGGACTTGCATGCCGGCTCCGCCCCCTGCTGCTGTCGAGGGTTGCTCTTTGGGGAGGGGACGCCATTAACGTCAGTATTACGAACAGAGAGGCAGTCGATGGACCTCTGTGATTCAATGCTCACATTTTCACTGGCAATTAAAGCGGCGAAAAGCTCATACGATCCGTTGACGGGGCTTGCGGGGATTTCGCTGGCGCTTCTAACGAGCGAAAGTCTACTAAAAAAAAAAGCTGAGGCATCTGTGCAGCAGCTTCGTAGGTTGCACGCTGCATTTGTGGCATTTTATTGTTTGCCTATTTCGATTTTAATTGCGTTTTTAGTGTCGGTGGTTTGGTGGGCTTGGCCGCGGCGGAGCCGAGCTCCAATTTGTAGGCACCCCCGATGACAGTTCCGCCCGCGGCCGCGGCAGGTAAACCCGTTATGCGTTTAATTAATTTTCGTGGTTTTTTTGTTGGCCGGGCGACGGCGGCCCCGCAAAAGGAAAAGTGATAAATTGGAGACCCCCATGGAAATTGTTTCTCCAAATGCGTGAACGGCAATTACTTTCCTTTTCGTTGGCGCGGCGGCTCAAGAAGGCTAATCGGAAAACTGTGTACCGCTGGTCCCAGCATTCTCCAAATTTGCGGTTTGGCTGGCAACTGGAGCAGCGGCGGCAGCAATCATCGTGGAGCGGAGAACAGGCAAATACTCGGGGCGGCTGGAGAAACCAAATAATTGCCTGCATTTGGCCACATTCTGCCCCGCCCCGGCGTTGGCTTGCAGAATTTTCCACGGAAACTGCATTTCCAGAGCAAAACGCCGGCGAATTACAATGCAAAGGCGAAGCCGTTTTAATCATTGGCTCTGTCCATGAAATGCAGGCATGCAACTTTTCCGCCGCTGCCCCAAAACGAGAGCAGGCAATCGGGGCAGAAATTTCCACCCACAAGGTAAATAAGTTTTAATTACGAGTCCCTCCCCAGGGACTTTCGGGCGGGTGTGATCGATGGCCAAGGCTTTGGGTTAATCGAAAACGAAATTTAAACGTCGTCCGCATTAATGAGAACTTGATTTATGGGCAGCCAGCCAGGGCAGTCCACTCGGACGGCCGCATCGCGTCGCGGCCGCCAATTTAATTCTCTTTCAATAATGAAAATTCGCACTGTCGCCGTCAGTGGCAGCCGTCAACTTTTCTATGAAGATTTATGGTTTGTGTGGGGGCCCCAACGATCTCAGCCAAAGTGTACCCGTAATTGAGTTTCTTCAGCCGATCAAGCCGCCAATCCTCCGCCGGCTCGGCTCTTCCTCGCTGCATTTTTATGTCATCGTCATCGTCATCGGCCAGCTGCTGTTGGCCGAGGTGTGGCCGGGAATTAAGCGTCTGTCTAATCGCAGAATGAGTGGGGGGCATCCGTCAAGAGCGCCGTACTTTCAATTAGGCAATATAGGCCAGTTCGCCATGACTGAGTGCTTCTCGAGTGGCCCTGTGACCCTAGCGGGCTGGCGGTAGCCCCGTTGCACTTGCGGTGAAAACCGTCACTGCCGCCACGGCGTGCCAAATGACCATCGATTAGGGTCACCGAGAGACTGGCCCTGGGCCTGGGTCTGGGCCACCCGGATGACTAAGCAGCCGCTAGGCAGCCAATGATCGAACGGCTGTCTGACCGTCCCACCAGCCAGCTAGAATGGCCGGAAGGTGCGTGTGCAATTTTCGAATTGCCATCAGCCATCAGCGAAGCAGAAATCAGAATATCGAATCCGAAAAAATGAAAGCCAGGCAAACTGGAATTGGAGCATTCTACTTGACGTTGCACCAACAACTGGCGCCGCTCCACTCATGCGAGCGATTCGCGATCGTTGGGCGGCGGATGGCTGGATTGGTTCCTAGTCCATGGCGGATTGGACACTGGACGGTGTGCGGATCGTTGGCCCAGTGAGCCACTTGACCAGCTGACCATGCGATGGGTGGTGGTGGGCACAGTTCCCAGCGATTAGATTACCGCAAAAAAAGAATGGCAGCAACCAGGAAACCGGGCAGGTTGCTCCATGCCTCGGGTGGAATTGGTGGAGACTGTTCGCGGGATTTACTATGTTCTTTTAAATTCTTTCAAAAGTTTCTTCAAATCGGGAAATTAATCTCGGGGGCACTCAAAATTGGCGGCCAGGGTCGCTTGGGCGGGGGATTAAGGCGTGGAAGATTTATCAGTTCGAAGGCTAAACCCATAAATTAATTTAATTAATTTATAAGTTAGGAGTAAAATCAGTTTATATAATTTTATGCCACTAACAGTAATTTAAAGGCTTATAAAGAAATTTAATTTAGATATGATTTAATCTTCCTTATTGCTTTTTTAGATTAATATATTTTTCTGTGGGATTAACTAATTTTTGGTTCCATATTTAATATATTTTTTGTATTTTATTATTTACTAAAGTTATATGCTTGTTAAATTATATTTTATTGATAGCTATTTTAGAAATACAAATATATAATTTATTTAAGTATTTTAAAGTATTTTTAAATTCAAGATTTTATACATTTGTGTATAATTTGCAATATTTCTTTGTGTTCGCGAATTTTATTTATTGAATAATTTATTGCTTTTGTTTTTTGTTTTTATTAAATAATATAATTACATTAATGTATATTTATTTTTCCTCTAGACAATTACAGAGTTCAAATACTCAAATTCGCGCCACCTACCGGCGCAAAGTTCGACGCAAGCTTTTGTGGGCTCCATTCAGAGTGCCTTGGGTAGAAAACAGAGAAACACCAAGCGAAAGCATCGGCAGTTGCAGTTTCTTCCAAGTAGATGGCGTTTATTAATAAAAAAACTAAATAAATATGAAAATCTGCCAAGGTGAGTTGGAATTAATTTACTTATTGATTCAGATTCAAGTGGTGCTTTATTTGCCAACAAAATATTACATAGATTACTTAAAGCTAGTTTAAAAGAGGATTTTACAGAGATTAGACTTATTTGTGTCTTTACAACTGAGTAGTTAATTGGGAATTCATTTTACATTTAATTATTATGAGTTATTTACTTATTGATATACACATACGTTAAAAAAATAGTAAGGCTGCATATAATTTCAAACAATAAGGTCCAGCTTATTTTTATTCTTTTAATTCGCTATCTTCGACAATTGCT
>JBAMCP010000009.1:65608-137307 GCA_037075105.1 Lissocephala sabroskyi
CTGCTCGAAAAGAATTCCATGCTTGTCGATGTCATCATCATTTCGTTATTAACCGTCATAATGGTGGAAACTTTCTTCGCTTGTGGGTGGGGTGGGGAAAAGGAAAGACGAATTGAAAACTCCTCGATGCAATGAAGTTGTAAAATGCGAATGATGGCAAGCAGACGGCAAGGTGCGGCCCAGGCCGGGCCAGGCCAGTTGGCCAGAGTAATTAACTTTTGTAATTAACAGCACTTTGGTTTTTCGTTCGTTTGGCCGTAAAACAGCCAGAAAGGGAAACCCGTAAAAGGAAACCAAAACGACGAAGGACCGTCATAACTGTCACTCCCTCTTCGCTCTTCTTTCGTCTCTCTACGCCTTTCGTTTTATGGTTGATAAAGTTTTTCCCGCGATTTTGATCCCTCAATTAACGCCATGCCGCCCCCAGAAAGGGCGAGTGAGCAACACCTTTTGAAGGGCTTAAGTCGGCTTTTGTTATAGGATTTTTCCGGCTTCTCGGAAAAGCTGAAACACGCCAAACAATCAGATTCTACAATTAGATCCTGAAAGAGTTGACTGGGCATTCTTTTCGGGTTTTTGGTTCTGATTCTTGTAATTTTCTGTGCGACTTTAATAGGCAAGAAATTAACGGAATTATCTAAGTTATATTCTTTAAACTTGGTAATTGGCATTGCCTGAGCTTTGTCAATCCCTAAAGAAATGGTAACTTCTTGTTCGCCCAAAAGGACTCACTTTCTAAGAAGTTGAAATTTGTGTCTACTTTTCTTCATTTATGAATCTTTAATTATTCCTCAACATAGAAAAGTATTGGCTCTTAAAAGTATATAGATTTGATTTCCTGCTCTTATTAAACGGAAACTCAGATATTTATTTAAATAAATTAAATAATTAATTTAATTATTTTAATTTTTAAAGGCAAAGACCTAAAAGGAACCGATAGGTATAAATACGATTTCTCTCATCGAAAAATAAAGTAAACTCCACTGATTCAAATAAATAAAATTAATTCCCAAATCGACTCCAAGGCGAAGCTTAGTCGAGGCTACGCTGGAACTAAAAAAGCACTATAAATGTGATTTTTTGTTTAAATATTTCAAGAAACGCTTTTCCAATGCCTTGCCAAAAATGAGACCTCTTAATATTTTCCTTAATTTCTCATAAGAGCCACATAAAATGGTCAACAACAAATGTTGCTTGATTGGCAGTTGGTCTTTTGGGCTTATGAATTCTTTGTGCTGGCTTTCTCGGCCGAATGAGGTCGTTTAAAGTTTAACAGAAAACCTTAAAAAGAAAGACGTTCGTTCCTTGGGTGACAATCAAGTGAATCCTTTATGCAAACTTGCCGAGGACGACTCTTGGGCTTTTTTGTTTCTGGCTTCTAGAGCAGTTGGGAGGCCAAGCCGCCCAAATCTTCTAGGGACTCTTGGACTCTGCCAGCCAACAATTAACAATTGAAACCCCAAAGCGCACAACTCAATTTCCAAACACACACGCTGGGGCGAGGGTCATGCTGATGGGCATCTCCTAGTTTTTGGCATCAACAGTGGATGTGTCGCCGTAAGCCGGACCACCGGGGAGCTTTGGCGTCTCAGCTTTGGGTTCGGAAGAACGGAGCACTTACAACTAAAAACTTGTTACGTATTTAATTGCAATTAAAAAGTTGTTTGTAGTTAGGAGTGCTTCGGTTTGACTGGCTTGCCTGGCTGGTTGGTGTTTTTGTGTGTTTTGGCTTGCGCACACCGCAATGACAATTACGCAGCCAAATTGTCTCCTTGGCCAGCAGCAGCAGGCGTACTGTAGGGGGTGGGGGGTGCAGCCACAAAGATGAAGTCATTACAAGGCAGCCATCGCATTGAACCAACGAGCAGCGGGAACCCAAAGGGGTTGGCGCTTAACGACTTTGCCCTCGGTTGGCCATGATGCTCATTCGGCTGGCAGTGCCATTTTGGCTCAAACTATTTGCTGTTTTGCTGTTTGGCCGAGAGGTGGTGGCCGGCTGAGCCGTAACTCCTCTGATTTTAACGATTGTTCTCATTAGAGTTTGGCGATTTCGCTTTGCTTCGAATTGGCCCGAAATGCCCCGGAAAACTTTGCCCATAACAATTGAGCCGCCCACGGCCCATCAGCCAGGCCGTTGCCTATTTTTCGCCCAATATTTGAATAGCCTTTCCTGCCCGCCTTGCTGTCAGATTTTCCCTGACAAGACAGCCGGGCATCTTCCCTTCCTTTTTTTTTTGTGGCTGCTAATTATTCAGCTTTGCTTATGACAGCCAGTTGCCTGCCCCCCGCAAAACATAAATAAATGTTGTTGGGTTTTTATTTTTAAGACGTCGTTGGATGCAAAGATCTGAGACTTTAGAGAAAGCTTGCAGGCTCTCAAGAGGTTGCTGATCTTTTATATATAAAGATTTTAATCTTAAATGCAAAAAGCACAAACTTCCTTCTTCAGAAGGGCAGAAGAAAGTGGGAATGGATTTTTTTTCTTTGCCCCCACGCAGTCTCTATAGGTGGCCCTTAGCTTCGATAATCTCTTCAGATCGCTTTGAGCATCTTCGAGCCTTCGAAAGGCTTTTCCAGCACTCCCAATCTAAATTGCTTTAATTATTTAACTAACCTTTCAATGTAAGATTATTTGACTCAAAAATAGTCAATCTTTCTAGTCAAGTGTTCTTCCCATCCAAGCGAAATTTTTGGCACAGAGAATAAAATCACCTTCTTTGGAAAAACTTAAAGAATTCTTGAAGTTTTAATCCGATTTTTAAAAACCAAAAAATATTTCCATTTATGTTTAAGTGTTGGCTTCTCCATACGCCATATGAATTCGACTCGTAGTCCGTTGCTCGCTTGTAGAGATTCCAATTTAATTAAAGTTTATTTCATTTTCTAGACGCTGTAAAATCTTCTGAGGATAATCGGCGGCGCGTGCGCCTTTCACAGCTGCGACTGCTGGGAAGGGAATTTGGCGATTTGTCGCGTGGTTCGTATTTATGCAAAAATGACGGCCCATAAACATAACGGGAAACTTTAGAGGTGTACGCATTTATGGAAATTGCGGTCAAATTAGTTCCAACGATTTGGCCAAAATGGCAGCACACCAACAGCCAAAAGCCAAAAAAAAAAACAACAACCAGAAAACAGCTTATTGTCCCTAAGTTTGCTGATGGCCCTGCGGCCCGAGGTGTCTCCGTGGGACAGACGGCGGCACTAAATGGTCATCGTTTAAAATGAAACTTACACTGCAGAGCGACAAAATAAGGCCGATGGAATCGGACGATGCGAAAAATAAGAAATGAAAGGTGAGTCGAAATTTTATTTGAAACAAATTTGATTGGTAATCTAAGTTTTATTGGGTGCTTCATTTTTTTAAAGTTGTTTGATAAACGGCATCTTAGTTTCCTATAGTGAGAAGCATAACGTCCATAATTTCTATTATCCCTTTTTTTGTTGGGCTTTTTTTGCTTTTATTGGGTCTACTTTTTGTCTTTTCGAGAAACAAACCTCTAAAATCATTTCTTTGAATCGCTTATTGAAAGTCTCTTGCCCAAATTTAAACGAATTGCCACGGGATCTTTTATTTGAATCCAAAAAACAAAAAGCTCGTTCTTTTCTCTGATTCAATTGGCCAAATCTAAACGAAGACTTCTCGTATGTGAAGAGTCCGCACTTCAGGTTTGAAAGTTGCAAACAGGAAATCGCCTTCAATATCATCTTTCAATCCAACTTTATTTCAATTATTAATTTTAAGATCTCTTAAGAAGTCAAAGAAGAAGCTAAAGAAAGAAGCTAAAGAAGCTGAAACTTAAGGCTAGATAATTTTCTAGACCTTTTATTATTTACCCTTTGTGTTTCGAGGAGGTTCAATTAAACAGACCAAAATCGGCAGTTCAGCCAGTTCAGTTCCTTCAGTCTAAAGCTCTCTACTCTGGCTTAAGTTATCAAACTTCTCAGCTTTCCAGCTTCAGAAATTCGCGCTCGTCTTCCCCACAACCTCCGCAGTTCACAGACCACAAATTGTATAGTTCCCAAACCTCACAGACCCCACAGACCTCTTCAGTCCAAAGAGCTTACAATCAGCACCCCTTCCTCAGACTTCTCCTTCCATTAGTTCTTGACATTCCCCAATCCCACTGGCTGTAGAGCCTCCACAGGCGCCAGATCCCAAAGCCAATGAAACCCAGAGAATTCCAGCCGATTGCACGGTCCGCTGGTCGTGTCACGCGGCGATCCCTAGAACTGCTTTGGCCAGAGGCGCTTGCGGTCGCAGATTAGCCATCACCATTAGATGTAAAAACGTAAACGGTGACTGGTTGGCCAGGTAAGGGGGCGAGGCGGGGGACTGTCCTGGCGGCGTCCTCATCTTTTAATTTGTATTTAAATGAAATGACCGAGTCGGTCGAGGCCGAGGCCGCCAAATGGGAGCGCCGACGGCGGGCAACCCACCGACCGCTGATGGCGGCGGAGGAGATTTTCCAAAATTTGAGTAACCCGGCGATTGTTGGTTGGGATGGCATCTTTTTAATAACCGTTACTTACCTCCCCACACACACATGAAGGGCAGCGAAGAAGGTCCGCTTGCCAGGCACTCGACAGTGCGAATTATTTTTGCGGTTTGGTTGTGGGGCTTGGAGTTTCTGCTTTTTGTCAGTTGGACGGCAAAAGAAAAAGGTCCTGGGTCCTGACGTAAAATGCACGCGTCGTTGCCAGCGCAGGGCGCGGGACGAGGGGGGCGGCAGGTTTATGGACCAAATTGTTTTCACCTGCTGTCCCGAATTTACAACGCCTCTTGGCCCATTTTTATTTGTATAATCCTTTCGGTTATTCCATTTCGGCTGCCTGCCGCTGTCGTCGCTGCCGGCAAGAAACGGGCCAAAAAAAAACCGCAAACAGAAAACAGAATCCATGGTTTTTACCGCCGTGGCCGCTTTGCACCTGCCAACGGGAGACGTCGGCCCACCGCCCACAATCTCTGCACAGTGGGCCGAGTGGTCGAGTTTGTTAGGGTAATGGAAAATCAACGAGCCGCGATTTACAACTGCCCCCCTGACTTTGCATACGACGCGATTCTCAAACAAATTTAACGAGTCCACGCGTCGCCGTTGCCGCTGGTCAGCAACTCACGCGTTACGACCCCTGCACTTGCCGCACCTTGCGGCAGGCGTAACTTTTTCATGGAGGGGGCGGGGAATTTGTTGAATGACTTCTAAACGAGCCGAAATTATATTAAATTTCCCGAGCATTCGTTGCATAAAAAAGTTGTAAATATTTTTATGCCTGCATTAATATGCGCGGCCGGCCAGCCGACCACTGTGGCCCCGAATCTGACTGCCTACGGCTCTCGGGTTTGGCTAATGCCACCGCTAATAAAATCTTACGGCCCTCGGGCTAGAGCCATGAAACGCAGCTGTGTGTCTGCGGCAGGCAGCATCTTTACTGCTGCAGTGTCCGCGGGGCAGGGGCAGGGGAAGTGACAGAAGGCGGCCAATCTATCGGCCAGCCGGCTGCAATCAGCGGCGATCGCTGCAGGTTTTCCGTTGGCGCCACAATGACAGCGATTTTTCATGGTGCTGGCCATCGTCAGTTTTATGTGCGCGGAAATTAAAGTAATCATTTTTTATTGCGGCAACCACACAAAGGCATTTTATTTTACAACGCCAGCGCGACGAACGGACAAACTAACCTCAAAATGCGCTTCGTTCCTCCGCGGCCAGCCAAATTGAGTGCAGAAATATGGCGCGCGCGCGAGGGGGAACTCGGACGTCGCACCGACCGCACCGACGGAAGGACGAAACTAGAACAAAGACTTTGGCAGCAGCCAACGACAACGACGGCAGCGACAATGACAACAACGAAATAAAAACATATAAAACCCATGGAAAATTGCATTAAAATCTATGAAGTGTGCATAGAAAAAGCTGCACTTTCCCATCCGCCCGCTCCCCAGGCGGGCCAACAATCGAAGGAGCGAGAACGCGAAGCGTTGCACTGCCTGGCATGCTTGCCTGCCTGGCTGGCTGGTTGGGTTCGGTTTCAGTTTCCGGAACTACGAACGAAAAATTAAAGGAAAAGGATATGACGCCACATTGCAACATGAACGCAAAATTGCGATTTTATTATATTTTAACAATGCACTTCGTTACGTGATTCCCACTTGGGATGCGCCGCCTGCCGCTCGCCGGCGGTCTGAGTCCTCGCAGGTGGCCTGGCCCAAACCTTTCAATGAAATTCATTTATGGCCCCGGCCTGTCTCAGTTGTCCGCTGAGACGACTTTCGGAAAAGAGCATTCACCAGTTGCAGGAGCTTGACTTCTCCGTTCTTGGCGACAAACAATGGCGAACATAAATAAATACGAATGATTGCGACTGGAGACTGGGAGGAGGTCAAAGTGCATACAAAAAGGCAGTGGACTGGACGGGCAGACGGACGAATGAATTCTGTGAAAAACTTTATTTACACTTTATGAGTTTCTATGCATTTAAACACTAATTGCTGCCTGTCGTCCAGCAGGGAACGGAAGAGTTCAGGGGCAGTGGTGGGGGCGGGGGCGGGGCAAAGAGTCAAGGACTGGCCAATGGCAGTAACAAGATAACGGCAAATAAGTGAGTAACTAGATGCAAAATGGCCGAAAGCAGGCGATTACTTTCCAGCTCAAGTTGCCCAAGTTGCTCTCTAATAGGGAAAAATAACCAAACCAAATTGTCTTTAGCCGGCAAGCAACTGCCAAAGGCCAAGCCGACGGTTGGGCGGTCGGACAGTCTCAGCCTCAGCTAATCTGGCCATGTGTGTGTGTCTGGCAAAAACAAACAAAATCTCTCATCTCATCAGTAGAATCAAGGAACATAAATTTGAGTCACACCCTCCACCAAGCCCCACCCCAACCTCAACTCCCTGCTCCGCCGCTGCCTTGTTGTGAAGATAATACCCGAAGTTTCTTACTTCCCTTGTTGTATTGCCATTTTGTCTGCTTCTTTTTCCCCTTCGTTTAGTACAAAACACAAATACCAAGCGCATCAGAGATGCCAACTAAAAGTCACCGTGATTTAATTTCAAGTGAAAGATTGGAAAGGAGACAGGTTTTCTGCAATCTATAAAAAGTTCTCCTCAGTAGATAATTCACTCGATTAGACGTTTTCTTACCTTCTACACAAACTATAATACTTTCGAAATGGGAATCAGTTGAAATCCCCATGTAGGATTTAAATAGGCAAGAGTTATATTTTAATTCCCAGAAAAACAGCCGGAAAAAATGTCATTCTTGTTTGCCGTCTTTTTGGAACCTCAAAGAGAAAACCCTTTAATATCCGTCAAGGATCTTGAAATAGTTCTTCTGAGATTCTGCACCCCTAGAATTTTTAAAGAGCGCCGGTCATTGTGAAGTTCTTTTCGTATTTTAAAAAGAAATTTACTTTATCCCCAATATGAATGGAAATATCTTTAGGGATTAATTAGGGAAACTGTAGTTTTAGATTCTTAATACCAAATCTCTGTTCTATGTTGAAGTTCTTTTTAAATTCCCTCAGAAGTTTAACTATATTCGCTTTCTTTTTATTTCAGATCCCGAAACTGCCAAAAGCAGCTGAAACCAATGGATTCTAAGATTTCGAGAGTCTGTCTCTCTCCACGCTTCGCTGGACAGGAACTTAGTCATTCATGTAAGTGAAGTTCTCCCTTCCCATTTGACGATTTGAACCTTTCGTGACTTTCGGCTGTACGGGAAAATCGATTTGGTGATTTTTGCTGCTTTTTGAGGGCATCACTGGGAGCAGGAAAATGAGTGTAACCGCTGAAGGGAACGCATTCTCTGTTTATGACTCTTTCTGGTGCTGATTCCTTGGCTGCTACTTCGCGGGATGCGCTGAAATTTTATTTTTGCTGTTTGCTGCTACTTATTATTGCTGGCAACCCTGACTGGCTGCCTGGCTGCCTGGTGTTGGTCTTTTCCTCCGCTTTTGTGTATTTTCATATGTTTGCCGTAATTAATTTCGTGCTTCGGAACATCTGCAGCTGGATTTTTACTGCAGCGCCCGTCAAATTACGCATACGCCCCCACGGCAGGCCCTTTCCCCAAGTGCCTTCGTGAATTTAAGACGCCGTCTAGGCCACTTTAATTTACTTAACCAAAAAACGTCCTGTCGACTGCAAGCTGAGTTGATAAGCCGGCTGACACATCTATGCAAATATTTGGCTCACGTTAGTCCCTGGCCCGCGGTGGCGGGACGACGATTGACACAAAAATTTCTTGCAAATTTCATTGGCAGCAGCAGCCAAAAGTCCTTGCAAGCAGTCGGCCATTATTTGGCCAGCTACGAAAGCGGCTTCCTGGTCCCCAAACGCACGGCTGCAGCGCTCACCTAACCGTCCGCTCAGCCACCCTACAGGACATACCAATCTCAAGATTTACTCTAAGAAGGCTTTGGATGGGCAGGCCGACTCTTCCCGGTGTAGGGGATCCCTCGAGTGAGCGTTTTTCGTTTGGATTACAAAGTAAACAGTTGCTGCGGCGGCACACGAGTCGGGCCCCGCCTGCTTAGGAGCTTCCGTGGCCTGCAATTCTGTGCAAATTTGCGAGCGCCGCAGGCGCGGATTCCACTGCTGCCTGGAAATCTGTACTCTTGTCAAACGGTTGCACTGGCAGTTGTCCTACTCCCGGGATTAGTTCTTCAAGCGCTGGTCTCGCTCTCGCCCTCGTGGCTGTCACAGATTTCGCACTTATTTTTCCACATCGCATACTTCAATTTCCGTGCAAATAACAATACCGAAAAGGTAAATCGGTTGTGTGAGTGGGCATCCCCAGCCACCTCGACGTCGCCATCAACTGCAAGATGCGAGATAGCGGCATCAAAAGTCGGAATCGGAATCGGAAGCACAAGTTATTTGTTGTTGCGGCTGCTGCTGTTCTCTGCTGTGCCGAGCGGAGCGCCCCATGTCGTTTTCCATTTCGATTGTGTCGGTTACATGTTGCGCCCAACTCATAGCCGTTAACCAGTGATTGGGGCCCGGCAGACCGGAGCCCAGCAGCCAGCAAACAGGCAATTGCACATGGGCACGTATGCAAACACAACAGACACAACGGCTCACCACGGGCGGTCCGGAACGAGCGCCGAACGCCGGGCGAGTGTGTGGGGCGGCCACGGAAAGCTAGACAAACTGTCGGCTGCAACTGTGCATCCTCAGCAGTGGCAGTGGCAGTGGCAGTGGCTGTGGCAGTGGCAGTGGCATAAACAAAACTTTCCCAACTGGAAACTGGAAATGACAAATTCAGTGCACTCGACTCCACCCATCAATTTCCGTTGCATTCTGTGTGCGAAAAATTGCAATGTTCCGTTTGCCTAAATACAAAGTAACCAGAAAATCCCAATAATCCTGCTGACGAATGAGTTCTTGCCGCCTTTTCCAATTGCCCTCCCTGTCTGCCCCTCCACAGCGTTTACCTGCGGCTATTGTCGTTTTTGAGTAACCTCCGGCAATCACAATCACCTATGCCGCCCAGGATTTGAGTTTTGTGTGTCCACCATCAAAAGATTCCATCGCTCTTTCGGGCGTCCCAAGGAAACAGAATATTTAGACAGAATATAATCAAATCCACAAAGATATTTACATTTACTTTATTACTTGTTTTAGGTGAAGAATATAAAAAAGAACATCGTGGAAGCACGAGGAAGATTCTGGAACTAACATCGAAGGATTATATAAAAGACTTCTTGGAAATACGAGGAAGATTCTGGAACTAACATCGAAGGAATATATAAAATACATCTTGGAAATACGAGGAAAATTTAATTTTGGATCGAACATCGAAGGAATATATAAAATACATCTTGGAAATACGAGGAAAATTTAATTTTGGATCGAACATCGAAGGAACGTCTTTTGAGCGAACTCGCCTACGTGGGAAGTTTTTTTATCGAAGACCATCAAAGGAAAGAAATCGGGTGAGTGCAGTGCTTTTGGGGTTGAAGTTCAATAGTTTTTGCAAAAGTGTAGGGATTATAGAATAGGTAGGCTGGGGACAGACTAGACAATTTATAGATCAGGAAGCCTTCAAGCTTTTGCAATAATTCAGCCAAATGTTAGCCATTAAACGAAGTTGGGGAATCTTCATAATCAATACCAAAATTAAAACACAAGAAATATTAGGGCAAACACAATTCTTTATTAGCTTTCAAAAGATTTACATTGTGGGGTAAAAATAGTCATCGCTAGGCCAGAGAATTTATTTATTCGCATAAAAGTATGCAATATTTAGTCTCCAGGGGTTGCAATTTCGATTTGATGTATAGAAAAACCTGAGATTTGTATTTCTTCAGGGTCCGTCTCGCATTTTTATGAAGGAGGATAGTTCTTCAGCTTCAGCTGCATAGCCATCTTATTTTTGGAGTAGACTAGAAAGAAAATTTAAGTTTTTATTAGCATTTTCAAATTTGTCTCGGGGATAGGCCAGGGTTAATTTTGTGTTTTAGCAGTTTTAAAATTAGTTTTGGGGGTAGGTCAGGGTTAATTTTGTGTTTTAGCAGTTTTAAATTTGTCTTAGGGTAGGCCAGGTTTTTTTTTAGCAGTTTTAAAATTGATTTAGGGTAGGTCAGGGTTAATTTCTTTTTTTAGCAGTATTAAATTTTTCTTAGGGTAGGCCAGGTTAATGTTTTTTTTTTCAGCAATTCAAAATTTTTTTAGGTGGGGGTAGGTTAATATTAATCTTGTTTTTCAGCAATTAAATTTTCATAGTGGGGGTAGGCCAGGGTTTTTGATTTTTTTTGCGCCTAAAAGTATGCTACGAATTTTTTTAAAAAAATTATTGCATACTTTTAGGCGCAATTTTTTTTTAAAAAAAATATTGCATACTTTTAGGCGCAAATTTTTTTAAAAAAAATCGTAGCATACTTTTAGGCGCAAAAATCAACGAAAAACCCTGGCCTACCCCCACCTTGAAGCGTGAATAGCTGAAAAGACGATTAGCCCCCCAATAAAATTTATGTGTGCTGAAAAAAAGTTAACCTACCCCCACTACAAATGAAAAGTAGCTGAAAAAATGACTCACCTGATGATGTGGTGTTGGTGTCCATGGAAAAATCGACTGTGTCTCCCCTGTAATGCAAAATAAATAGAAATATTAATAAAAATAAAATAACCTACATGAAAATTATCTATATCTGTGATTTTGTTTCTTTTTTGGGTGGGAATAAAGGAAGTTTCCAGCAATAAAGCCAAAACGAAGATCTGAATATCCTCAAGATGGACGAAGGCGAATAGACGGATGGGAATTTATTGTTTCTGTAGATGGAAGCCTAGAAAGGCGATCCCGAGATTGATTCGAATCAATTTTCAATTGCGGTTCGAATACAATGTAAAACCTTTGAGACGCTTTATTGGTTGTTAACCTGCCCGGGCAACTGGTCAAGAGGTGGCTTGATTTTCGCGGGTCCTTCTGTTGGCCTTCTCCACAGTATGGAAATTCATTTTTCACACTCTCTTCGTCGGTCAGTGGCATACGGTGGGCAGTCGCAGCATCGTGGCATTTAATTAAATGCACTTTTATTTCCCTTGCCTGAGGCGAGGACCCCCAGCATAAAATATGCGACAACGGGCATTACAGACAGGCGGGGGCGTGAGTCACGGACCGGCACAAAAAGGTGTTAATGCGACTATGAAATTCCATTTACATTTTTATACTCGGCCCTCCAGGTTGCCTCGCCCCGGCCCACACGTACAATGTAAACGAAAGGAAAACACTCTCGCCAACGCCAAAAAAAAGGTGCAAATAACTAGCCGAATTTTGCCGGCAGTCCTACCTGGAGTTTTTCCCATTTCGCTCCGGAAAATGGTAATTAGGTGTGTGGAAAAATCCATTAGCCTCCAGTCGACGGCCCGTTCACTTGGAATGCACTCGGGCCAGTTGGCGCTTTTGCAATTAGCGGCATCCCAGCTGCAGCGGCGCAGGATATTCAGGTGATGTCAAGTAACTCAGTTGTTGTCAAGCGTCCCTTTCCATATCCTTTATAAATTTTATTATTCGATGTCCAACAAGTTCCCAAAACTATGAGGGATAACGAAGGTTTCGTTTCAGCTTCAAGATTTCCACATTAAAAGACCTAGAAAGAGAGTGGAGATATTTTAGTCTTGGAAGATGGAAAGGCGTTCTGCAGGAAAGATATTCACAACGTTGGTTAATTAAATTGGGAATAAAGCACCAAGCAGACTACAAGAAGCAGTTGGATTCCCACAAGATCAAGGTAACCCCATCGGCCACCATGTCCTTTCTTGCCTTCATACTCGGATTCTAAGTCGCTGTGTCCCCCACCAAAGCCACCAAGGGCCACCAAAGCGGCCTCATGAGCACAACAACCGATCAGTCAATGCAGCGAAAAAGATCTGCCAGGACCATCAGACGAATCTCCAAATAAACTTGCCAAGTCTACCATGACTTTCATCCCGGGTTGTTTACTTTGTCGTGTTTACTACGAGATTTCGGTGTGTGTTGACCTCTATTCATTGCCAGACTTGGCTCGCCTTATCATTTTCCCAATTAGAAGCGGTGACGGCGCAGCGTAGACTGACGACAGCCACTGGCCACGAGCAATTTACAACTCAGCTGGCCTTTGACAGTGAAACTGATTTGGCTTTGGTGGATTTGGACTACCTCAAGTGAGTTTAGGTCTTTAGTTTGTTTAAAAGTTTATAAATTCCTGTCTTTATTTCAATGTTTCGCCCTTCCGTTCGTTGGCCTGATGACAGTCACTTCAGATCGGCTGGCAGCTGAAAGGATGAAGACAAGCGTTGATCCTCAAGGGTATTCGAGGGCCAGCCGAGAGTCATTGACCGGCGGTCGACTGCGAAAAGAGCGGCGCGTAATTGCACAACACTTAGCCGGAGACGTGCGGTTGACAGCCGACATGACATTTCACCGCGCACGGACGGCAGAAGGACTTTTTGCAGGCGGTGTACTTTTTACCATCTCCTTAATTGTTTTAAATTAATTGCGAATTGCGAATGGTGGGCACTGAATTCAGTGTACGTGGCCATCATGTCCGCTCTGCAGGTGTGTGGAGACTCGGACAACTGGACGGCCTTGATAATTTACGGACATCCCCACAGAGCGATTGGCAGGCTGAAGTACAAAATAAACTGAAGCAGCAGCAATTCAAGTGGACACGCAGTCCAAATGCCCAAGGGAGCCGACAGCCATGGCCGTCTTATCGACAGAAGCACTTTATTTACTATAAAATTTAGATCGCCGGGTGAGCGAGCCGTTGTTAGGCATCAAGTCAGGCGTTTCCTGGCGACAATTCCTTAAATTGCTGGAACAAATGAGTCCCCGCCAACCATCCATTGCCTTCTGCGCCGCTGGCAGTGCCATTTGGCGAGGGACACGTCCCTTCATAAGAAAGCGAGATGCTTTGACTTCGGCTGGGTAGTTGGGCAGCAAAAAATCCAGAACGTTTTACGATTTAGCATGTGTGACGCGAGCTGCTGCCAGCGCGGCGCTGGTGCAGTCGAGGAAACTTCGGCTCAGCACTTTGGTGCGCCGTTGGCTTTTAATTTTCCGGGCACGTCGCTTCGTCATAAAACAAAAAAACGCTTCATGCGCGGTCGACTTTCCCACACACTCACACATTTGTTGGCCAGGGGTGGAAATATTTTCACACTTGCAATCACACGCAGTCCCTGCCCTGGCCAAAGCCGTAAATGTGCCTTCTAAACTTTTTTTATTTGCCGCCTTGTGAGGTGCTGATAACCGTCCCCCATCCCACTCGCCGCCTCTGCTGGGCGGAGGGAGTTTATCTTTATGCCCGGCTAAGCTTTATAGAGAAGTTCCCCCTGCTCTCGCTTTATTATCCCTTATCCGCTGGCGCCCCCTAATTAAAAAGTAATGGACCGTCGTGCTGACTGATTGCGATGTGACATTCCATAAATACGCCCGCTGCGGCTCAAGTAGATTAATATTAATCACCCTGTCGAAAAACGGGTTACCCTTTCGGACGAATTAAGAAACTGAAGCTTTCTAAACCTTAAGGATGCTCGATAGAAGAAGCGGCATAAACTTTCGTTCGCCGGTCAGAGTGAATTCCTTAAACAGGAAGTGGAAAGGAGGAGCATAAGAACAACTAAGCGCGAAGGAACCTCAACTTGCATACAAACAGATTTCCAGGCATGGAATGACAGAAAACAGAAAGACCCACGAATAAGTCACTAAACCAAGGAAGCGATTTAAACATATAAATATTTAAATTTGTCCCACTGTACACCTACAATAGGAAAGGCTAGTGAAACCAGAGTTTGTGCTCGGAACCTTAAGCTCATTAGAGGGTTTTTGGCTGACAATTGAGTTTGAATTTCTGCCCCACACTCGCAGCAGCTCCCGATAAGTTGCAGGAAGACATCTAAAAGATACTTTGAGCCTGACACTAAAAGGATTTCATTTCAAGTCACGTCATAATTTGAGACGCTAATGATAAATTCAGTTACCCCGAGGGAATTCGGAAGAAAGCCCCCCGGCACCCAACACCCCAAGCCCCACACCATGGCGTAGTGCTGCTTTGCATAAGTCACTACTTTCACTTGCCCTAATGGCGACAGCAGTCAGGGATATGGAATGTTTAATGTATCCAAGAGGGCAGAAAATCACTGCCACTCTGGGGACGACGCAGGCAGCGGGGGCGTCGGGCGGGCTGGGGTTGTTGGCAACTTTGCATGCGGTTTGTTGGCCACATTGGCCACTAATGATCCCTGAAGGCAAATGAATTGCAGTGCAATTGCTGCACTTGATTTGCGGGCACAGCTAAGAGCCAAACAGAGCGCCAGTGACCGATGAACTTGAGAGGCAAATTTACCAGTGTTTGGGTTGACATTTGGGGTCAACGTTGGCCACACAAAAGTTCCGGCAGTTCCACAAGTTAATTGGGCTGCTGGGCATGGGCACCAAGAATCATTATGAGGCTGTCAGGCCCTCTCCCCCGGCCTCACAGAAGGCAGTCCGTTTATCTGTCTGGGCTCGCAGTCTTGTGCGATTTCAATTATCGGGCGTCAAGTGTCGCTCAAGTGTCACGTCAGTGTGGCCACACCGACGCCCGCTCACATGACAATTCACTTTTTGCATCGGATCAGCGCATTTTAACCGCAACCCTCAGCAGGCAGGCAGTCGTCCTTCCCTTAACCTTTTCGCAGTCGCTGGCGACAGAGAAGATCTTGACTTTGATTGATTGATTAATCAATTGAGCGTGAACTTTCCTCAAAAACACCACAAAATTTAATATAAATAGAAGCGATTCCATTTCAAACTTTGCCACCTTCCCGCCCCAGCCCCCGAGGGTGTGGGTAATGAGCTCTCGCCTGGGTGGGTGGATAGAATTGACAATGACAACGGCAAAGGCCTGAGGAGGAGACCAGCTGGCGGGGGGCGCTGACTTTTAATTAGCACAACAAAGCAAGAAAGTCAAAAAGACTCGTCGCATCGGTTGGCTGAGCAGTAAGGCGAAAAAAACCCAATTACGTTTAATTGATAAATTAAAGCTGCCATCGGCTGATTGATGCGAGTTGGCCAAACTCTTCGATCTATTCACACGCAGCTTTGCTTTTTAATTAACTCCTCAGATTGGTCAGGCAGTCTGCCAGGCCAGCGCGTTGGCACAGCTGTTCGCAGACTTTGGCCAAACCCGCCAACCACAAACTAAGTCCGGCCAGTCCCTCGTCGCCACACACATTTCATTACAAAGCCATTGTATTCAAATCCTATTATAAAGCGCAAAGCGCACGGCCACCCCATCCCAGGGAGACAAACACACAGCTCCAGTCCAAGCCGAAAGCACAGAATGCTCCGCGATTCCACTTTCGCACTCGGTAAACATAAGTTGCTCACTGCAACGCAACAGTGGCACAAATTGTGGCAGGCAGTTGGCAAATTTAAGTAAGCAACCCAAAAAGAAATTGAAATTTGTACTCACCAGCAGGAAAAGGTTTCCTTTTAGTCTTGAAGGTTTCCTAATCGTGCCATCCTAGAAAGAAAAGAAAACAACGAAAAGTTAAGGAATCTGTTGGAAAGTTTAAGCAAGGGAAATGAAATTTATTAGATCTTTGAAGTAATATCAAAAAAACTCTAGTATCATTGAACTTGGTTGAAGATTCAGTATCAGTAAGAATTCGTAAGTGGAAAAAAGGGAAAGAAAAATGAATAGTCAAATCAAGGTAGATTGGATTTGTGGTTGACAAAAAGAAGAGACGGAGACAACCGTGACTTTTGTTTTTTAAGGAATAAAATTCCAAAACAACAAAATAAAAACAAAAGACTCGACGTGCAATCAGGCGAATTTAAAGCAGTTTGATGTTTTTTTTTCTTTTCTTGATTTTTAGTGGCGAAAATTGTAGCACAGCCCACGGTGCCACCGACTCCCCTGCAGAACTTACCAGGGGCGGCGAATGGCAGTGCAATGCGAGAGCCATAAAATAATTACAAGCAGCAGGACAATCGGAGTGCCGGCGCGCGCTGGTGGCCTGGCTGGCATCGCGATCGAGGCAAGAAGGCGAGAGTGGAATTGCAGTCCCGTGGTTGGCACGAGGACCGCCGCCCGGACCCAGAAAACAAAAGGAACACAAAGAGCAGACTCGTAAAGGACTCAGCTCAGTTTAAAGAACTCTTATGAAATTTTTGGCAGAAATGCAATTAAAGAAAATTGGTGCGATGCCAAAAGCAACAACAACACTAAAAACACCAACAACTTCAAGATAAATTTTACCCAAAAAGACAAAGAAAATGCACTCCAGAAGGAGGCGGTGGAAATGGAATTATCCTAAATGCGGTGATGGAAGTCTTAACCGTAAATGGCAATGTGTTGGCGGTAAAACTAAAACAAACTCAAATTGAATAGCTGGTTAAGTTTTTTTTTGGTATCTTTACAGGTAAATTGACGAGTGGATGGTTGATGGCCGTCATTTCCATTCAGAAGCTTTGATATTGGAGGAATTGCGTTGGGGGTTCGTTGAAATTGTAAAACCGTAAGCTCTGAGAAATAATTCTCAGTCAGACCGATCGTTTTTTTCGGAAAAATTCAAAACTTCAATTCTAGTTTCAGGCCGTACTTTCACTCCTACCCCACGACGTATTGCATGTGAATCAGCCCATTCGAATTTCGCAGTTCAACGAATACAAACGCGTCAATACTTCCCAAATGGGTCACCGGAACATCTGCTGTGATGGCTGCAATCGCCAGAATTTCTACGGCCGCCGCTTCAAGTGCCTGCGCTGCGTCAACTACGATCTCTGCGGCGATTGCTACGACCATCACGTGGAGTCCTTGGATCACTCCATCGACCATCCCATGCAGCTAATAGTCGACAGCCAAACGCCGGAGCTCATTCTCACCGGGGATTCCCTGGACCTGCTGCATCTGCCAAACTGCTACACGTGCCCCTACTGCGGCCTCTACGGCTACACGGCCAAGCAGCTCATCGACCATGTGGTGTCCCTGCACCGGCTGTCGGAGAGCTTTGTGGTGTGTCCGATGTGCGCTGGCCTGCCGGGGGTGGAGCTGCTGTCGATACGGAATTTGTCGCGTCACTTGCTGCTCAATCATGTGGAGCACGCGAATCTCCTCGACCCGGACTCGCCGCCCTTGCGCCGCATTGTGGGGCGTTTGTCGCGCAGGCGCCGGCGCGCGGTCAGTGCCATGAACTTGCCGCCGAGCAACACAGCGCTGGCCAACGGCCAGGTGAGCAATGCCGAGTCGGAGGCCGGCATTGATGTGCTCTTCCAGCTGTCGCAGATCCGGCGCTCGCTGCCTGAGCTTAACCTGGGCAACCAGCCGCTCGAGGCCACTGAGCTGTCCGAGGATGACAACCATTCGCGGACCAGCGCCTTGCTGGCCACCACGGAGTCGGTGAGCAACAGTTCCACGCGCACCCAGGACGAGCCGGGCCCCTTGCAGCCGCCGGATGCGGACAAGTTTCTGCTCTTCCAATTGGCCACCGAGATGGAGGCGCACTCGAAGGCCTGCGCGGAGACGATGTGGCGGCGCTGCCAGCACGCCGTCTTTACGGAGCATCTGCTGTCGTCGATGCTGTGCGACGAGGAGCTGCCGGCGGAGGTGTCTCTGGAAGCGGTCGAAGATCCACCAGCGGTAGAACAGCAGCCCGAGACTGAGGTGGAGCCGGGGCCCCAGGAGCAGAGCAGCGAGCCGAGCTTCAAGTCGGTGCTTTCGTGGGATTTAATGGAACCAAAGCGAATCGATCAACCGCCTTGGCGCTCGCAGGTGATGGCCCTGATGAGCGTGCCCTGGGGCGTAAGAAAGTCGTCGATGCCCTTGGGTCCTGTGCTCACTTTGCAGGGTGTGACACTCGACGAGAGCGTGTTGGATGGCCCGGAGGAGGAAGTTGACTAGGCCGGCTGACCGGCCCACGAAGATGGGGAGGGAGCGATCTCTGTTGCCATTGTGTTTGGTTCTGTCTTTTGAGAGCGTCCATTAAATTTGCCGTCAGAGTGTATCAATCGGACGTGGCCTAGTCTGCTGGTTAGCATTTTTATTTTAATTAAATTCGCCCTAAAGTTTGTACATTACAAACGTTTTATCTTCGAGGCCGAGCAGCCGGCGAAGTTCTTGGCAACCGACAGCAACTCGGTCGCGAAGCGAAGCGTCTAACTTTGTTGGGCGGGCGGCAGGCAGGCCCACCATCAGGGACGTAAAAATATTTTAATTACTTCATTGCCAGCGGCATTAAGAAACTTTATTGTTGCATCATTATATCCTTTTGCCTGGCGAGCAACAGCAAAACAAAGCCAAACAAAACCAACAACGGCAATGAAAACTCAAACATGAGTGCGGCCATAAAAAGTGGCGTCGTTCCCTTTTTCCTTTGACCGTGGCCCCTCCTACATCAAGGGCGAAAATTACCGGAAAAAGGATAAGGAATATCGTCGAATCGGAAGGACGCCAGCCTGCCAATCCAAGAGGGAGACGGAGACGAAGCTTCCCCAAGTAGTTTTAACTTAAATCCCGAACAGAAATTCCATTTATTTCAATGTATTATGCATTCATCTAAATCTTCAAAGCAAATTGAGGGGAGCAAACAAGAGCCGCGGCCGCGGCCGCAGCTGAACAACTTACAACAAATCGCGAGCATTAAAAGCTTCAATGCTGAATCCGATTCCTCCGTCCCACCCGGCGCTTTCAAATCCGGGGCAAAGCTGTGGAACATTTTCTTACATTTTAAGTGGCAATGTTTTTAATTAGCTCACTTGCCTCCCGCCTCGGAACTGCGCCGGTCGAGCTATAAAGGCGACCCCGCTTGCCCCACCTGCCGGGCCACAAGTTCGCATTTGAGCTGGCAGCAGACGGGATCTGTGGGTGGCGACGCATCAAGAGATTTATGTAAACGCATCAGTTGCGTGAAATTACTTGAAATCTACGCCATCGTCTTGCCTCCGGCAGGCGGTGGCAACCGCAATTCGCTTGTTAAATTGCCACCGCCACTAATATTATGACAGCGGATTAAGTCGGTCAGAATCACTTGGCTTTGAAAGTTCCCCAATGAAGACGTCCATTCCACCAACTAATAAATGTTTTATTGGCCCCGAAAATGTCCCCAAATTTATGAAACTTCCGCTTGGAGTTTCGCTTTCGTTCCCTTGAATTAGATGGCCGCCAATTTAAAGCAAATTTATCGACTGACGGTAGAAAGCTAAGCTGAGTTCTGTACCAGTCGGCAATCTTGGAGTCAAACTGACTGATGCAAAGAGATTCTAAGGTTTAAATCTTTTTCTGAATCTTTGATTTTGCTGAGTTTAAAGAGCCTTTGTCTTTCCAGGAATGCTTCTTGAAATTCTGATTGCTTTGGAATAAATCATTATTCAGATTCTCATTTCTGTGTTGATGCAGGAATGGTTTGAAAAATGCAGAAAAACAAAACTTATTTATTTTTAAAATACAAAGGGACGGAATAGGATCAGCATTCGCGATTAGGTTCTCATCAATCGGACGGCCAACCTTATCAGAATTCTTGTGTATGAGCAGCAGTGATTGGTAAATACTGCTTGAGATTTGGTCCTTATCATCATGTTGTTTATATTTTGTTTTATTTTTGGACGGCCTGTTGTGCCGATAAGACGAAATAATTATTGCTTCAGACTGAAATTCCCACCAGACTAAAAATTTAGATTTCTGAGTTTGTTTGCCAATAGACAGAGACTTCTGACCCCGAAATATGCGAATCACTATCTTCCCACTCAACTGATAATCATTGAGAAGACACTCAAACCCGATGGCAGCGCTTCCCTTAAATAGCAGCCATTTGGGCAGCCAGTTCATAGTTCACAGGTCAGTCGAGCAGAGATCACCATGAAATTTCTGAGAATTGTAAGTAGTGGCAAATTTTTCCAAGCATTGGAAAGAAAGTTTTAAAGAAATTGAGTCCCTCTTCAGGTTGCATTATTGTTGCTGATTGCTTCAGCTCTGGCGGCTCCCCAATTCGGCTATGGGCGGCAGCACGGAGGAGGCCATCATCACGGCGGCCATCACCACAGCGGTGGACACAACTACGGCGGCCACAGAGGCGGAGGTCACCACCATCATGGCCACGGTCACCATGGCCATCACGGGCATCACTAACGCCCAGCTGGCTATCGGTTGTTGAAATAAAGAGCTCCCTAGACTCAAATCAGGCAATGAGTTAATTTAATTTCCAGTAGAGCCTCAAGTTCAGCTTTAGCCAAGCTCGAGCTCGGCTCGATAGTGTGGAACAGGCGATCCAGCTTATCTCCGCGAAAAGAGGGGGGCCAAACCGTCGACCCAATTTTTTTTGGGAGCTGAGCGCAATCGCGACTCATGAGTTTGGCGGTCTGCCTTGGGGAAGATAAGAGTGTTTTTTGGAGGCTTTGCTGATAAGTCGGCTTCCAAAACAAACCGATCCCACGGCCGGGTATAAATAGAGCCCCGCTTGGCAAAAACTTGTATAGTACAAACGAAAAGCACCAAACTAAGATGAAATTCTTGGTGAGTTAAATACGAAATAATTGTTGTCGGACTGAATTTGAGATTCTGTTGATCCTGATAGATCCTGCTCCCTGCATTGATTGGCGTGGCCCTCGCCGCTGCTGGTGGTCACGGAAGCGGCCCCAGAGGCGGCGGCCATGGTGGTCAAGGAGGCTTTAACGGCGGCCACGAAGGAAACTTCGGCGGCCACGGCAGCGGCGGCAACTTTGGTGGTCACGGAGGCGGCCATAATGGAGTTCACGGCGGTGGTCAGGGCGGCGGCTTTGGTCAAGGCGGCCATGGCCAACATGGCGGTGGCTTTGGCGGTCACAACGGTGGTGGTCAGATCGGAGGCGGCCACAACGGAGGCCATGGACATGGACGTGGTGGCTATTAAGTCCGCTGATCTGCTACTATAACTGAATAAACGACGAACCTTTGCCAATCAAATAATTAACGTGTTGCCCATTGAAAAAGATTACGGCGGAGGCTGCTGCTCGCGTGGCCGTGGCCCAGTTAATTGAATTTAATCATCAAAGCTCACATATGCCGAGCTCGGGCTGCGGACCTGGCGACCATTAAATGCACAGACTCAAACTAAATTACCCAAACAACTGGCGGTTGGGGCATCGAGCAGTCGTTTTCTACAATATTTTACAGTTGTCCGAGGCGAGGGCCCCAAATCGCCGATCCGAAGGTCGTACACCCGACGCTTTAGTTCAATTCCCAGGCAATAAAATCCTCCGTGTGTGCCAGTGTGTGTGTGTGTGTGTGTGTAGACGAGGCGGACCGCACTAATTAGTGGCCATAAGCTCAAGGCGGAGACGACCCCAATTCAAGGAGAAGCTGAAGCAGCTTAGGCTATTGGGGGATACTTTATGCGAGTTTAATTGTTTTAGCAAATGGCTCGAAATAATTACAAGCGTGAGCCACCACCACCCACTGGAGTGAGGGGTGTCCGAGCCACTGAACCGAAGGGGTCAGCGAGCAACAACCCCGCCGGGTTGAGGGACTGCAAAGCTCCTCATCGGCGTCGTATTGGCCGTCGGATATCGTTGGTAATACCGGAAGTGCTTTGCATTGATGCCGCTTTGTTTAGGTTCCCCGAGTAACAATGCAATTGGTAGACCGCCAGGAATTTCCCCCCAGCCCTTCGAGGCTCACAAAAAAGACCCGCACTCATTTATTGCATGCACTTAGAGAAAAGAGTAGAGCAAGAAAATTGTACCCACGGGCACCGCGTAAGGGTATAAAACGACGGGCTGCGTTGGTGGCAGTGCAGACGATTTTTCGTGGCTGTGCAATTCTTAAATGTCACTGCTATCTGACCCAATAATCGGACAACTTAATTGCAATTGCATTTGTAAAATATTCGAGCGGCGGTTGTTTGGGGTCGCTGTGTGTATCTGTTTGTGGGTCTTTTGTTTGCATTTTAATGGACTTGCAAATGGGGAAGCCATTTTTGGCGGCCGAAACCTTTTTTCCCGACCCGCGCGTCTTATGCAAATTCCAGGGATCCACGAAATATTTGTCCTTTGGCTTTGGCTTGCAGCGGCTGTCGGAACGGCTTGGCCTGGGCTAAGCCTCGTTACGCTTGCCCCAAGTAAATAAACTGGCAATTTATTGGTCACTGGGCAACATAGAATTGCAAGTGGAATTGCAGCCTGGCATTCCGAAGGCAGCCAAGCGCAAAGGCACCTGCAACTATTCAATTGGAGAGCCCGGAAAGCCCAGAAAGGTCTTACGGGCCGGGCTGCTATTGGAGCTGCTGCGGTGGCCTGTTGTTTCTTTTGCGTATCTGTTTGCTTCCAGTTCGTCACTCAGAGGTGGCTGACTGGCTGGCAGGAGTCGGGCCGGTAAAAATGCTCAACCATTGGTAGCAAATGTGCCAAATAATGACTTGCAGGCGTGTGCAATTTATATGATAAGCAACGAACTGAATTGCAAGCAATTCATTTTACTTAAATGCATCGCCGGAGTAGCCAAACAGCAGATACAGCAACCGCAAGGACAAGGCTCTGACCGTGTGTCTCCTCCGCTTGCACATTTACCAGTCGAGATGGAGGACACCTGCAGGACGGACCGAAGTTCCTCTGCTCTGTTGTGTACGAGTGTGTGGTGCTTTATTTTAATTTTTCTGCTTACCAAGCTTTAAAAAAACTGCTGATGAGGTTTGTCAGTCGAACCCGAAACGGATCCAATACAAAGCGAGGGGCGGATAAAAAATACGGAGCCGAGGAAGACAACGAATTTAACATCATTGCGAATACTTAATGAAGGGTTTCAAAAAAAGAGGCTCCTTATTATGAAATGGATTATTTCGTTTAGTTCTTGCACAAGAGTTCTTGATTTTAGATTTAAAAGAACCTTCGTGGGTTTTAGTTCGAGGTGAATTGAGTTAAAAAAATTCTCTTATTGGCATTTCAATGAAAAAGGTAAGATTTCAATTCCATAAAAATTAACTGAAATCTTTTTCTTGAGAAGAAATATTATTTTGGAAATTGCAACTCAAACGTGGATTCAAAATAATAAATGCATTAATGGCATTTAAGATTTGTAAACTACTGAATTTTGAATGATAGAATTATAAAATTGTATCCAGTTTCAAAATGGTTCTTAATAATTCGTGAGATCGTCACTGCCAGTTTCGAATTTAGTGAGTTTTAAAAGTTTGATGGATGCGGTGAAGATTGTGATTTGGAAGTTTAAAGTCCCCTGCCCCATTGCCTACTTATTATCCTCCCCTCGTTTGAAACACATCCTAATGGGCTGAGCGGGGCCGAGGTAAGAGTTAATTGAGCGCGCTGAGCCCCGTCCGAAATTAATTTGAAAATTGATTCGCGGATATCGAATTGGACCCACTCAACCGCCCAATGGCCCTAAGGCGGGGCGGCGGCAGGTGGATGGAGAATTCATGGTCTGCAATAAACACGACACCGTGGCGCATGGAACGGCGACAAATCCAGTTGGCCGTGCATTGCTCTATTTATATGCAAAATTAATGCAGACTGCTGGCCCACAGGCTCCGCCCTGGCGGTAGGTGTGATGTCACGTCGCGGCTTAGGGTGCCCCACAGCCGGCTGGCGGGAGAAGTCGAAACGGGCAACACATCCGCAGAGCCGACACTTGGGAATGAATGGAGCCCTGGCAGCGGTGAGTCAATGTGAATGCAGTGTGTCCTTCAGATGCCCGACGGCCGGCCTGTCCACCACTCCGTCCGATTCTGTTTCTCATTGTTGAATGCTGAACCTTGGGAGCAATCAGTGGCCCAGGCCGCCCCGTCGACTGGCCTGCACTTGTTGTGCTTTCCTCTCCACTTGCATTCATTGTTTACCGCCGTGTGTGTGTGTGTAGGTTAAAGCATAAATTTAACTGTATGGAGCGCACGGAGCGTGTGACAAGGCCACAGGAATTCAAAACAAAAGTTGCAACAAATACCAAACACACCATAAAGACAAGAGGACTGCTTGCCTTTTGCTCTCTCGCTGCCATCGCCGCTGCAGTCGTCGCGCCCACAGCTGCCGGCAGCAGAATGGGCGGGCGGAGGACGATTGCAGCGCAAAGAATGGCAGGAAACAGGATGCGAGTTGCATGCCTCTTCTGCATGCAACGAATTATTCAGTTGACACAGGATGTGTGTTTTGTTTTGCTGCTGGCCACAGTCACTGTCGCTGTCGCTGTCGTTTTGCAGTGCAGCAGTCAGAATCGCAATCGCAGTCGCAGTCGCAGTCACTGGAAAAAGTCACAGTCGCTGGCTGAGTGTTGTGTGCGGTTGTGATTGCTTGGATGTTTGTGTTTCTGATTTCTTTTACCGCCAGCGAATTCCTTTTCACAAAACTTAATTTGTTCAAATTGAAAAAATAACAAAAGAGGCTCGAAAGTTGAAAAACAATTTGGCTTGGAAAGAGTTTCACGGGTTTATATTCTCCAAGAGGTTAGAAGAAAATTGGATTATTGAGAAAACTATTGACGATTTCGAGAGGAAACAAAAGATTCCAAGCAGATTTAAATATATAATATTGTAGAATAATTTCGATCTACGGTTCTGGTTTCACTTCCAAGATTATTAGTCTTAGTTTCTTTTAGTTTGAATAGAAAGCAATCAAGGCTTCATTTTTCCATCAAAGTTTCACCAAAAGTTGGGGGGTTCGATTTTGAGAACGAATCTTGAGCTGATTTAGAGTCCCTGGCGTGTGGCCTTTGTTGCTGCGGCCTTTGTTGCTTCCTCTTTCAGCGGGGCAAGTGGGTCATGCTTTATGATTATTGTTATTACGCGACTTTCGGGGAGAGTGAGAAACAATTTATCAACTTTATATGGGCAGTCGTCGGTGAGCGCAATCAAAATGTGTGTGGCAGACGAGGAAAAGGCCTGTCCTTCGGGCTGGGCTAACTAAATTGTTATTGCTTTCAAATGTCACGTATCATTATCATAATTTTTTTCGGTTGACATTTTTAAGTAGCTGCCATAAATGTTTATAACTTTTACACACACGTTGCCGCCGTCGGCCAGACGGGCACATTTTTCAAGTTTATTTTTCCAGGCAGACGACAGCGAACGCTGCGGCGGATGCGGATGCGAATGCGGCCTGCTTTCTATTAACCCCAACCCGCCGGAGATGGGCCCAGCGAGGCCCCTCTTGGTGTTATTGGACCCGGGGGACGCCCACGTCTACCTTCACATTCATTTCCATAATTTATGGCTGCATTTGGCGGCGGGCTTTTATTGCAGGCTAGACGGCAGGGGCCGTAGGGACGGCGGCCCGAGGAGCCCGGCAGCCGCATGGTTTTTCGTTAACTTGCAATTATGATTAAAACATTTTTAATAACAATTTGTTGATGGCAGTGAGCGGGCTCGAAAATTTCCGAACGACTTGAATTAGCATAAAAGGAAGACATTTTCAGGCTTTGTCTGATTTTACGATGAACAAATCATTAACATTTATGAGAAAGCCTTCGAAAAAAAGGCAGCAAGAGAAATTTTTTCCCTTAAGCTTTTAGCGCGGACTAAATTCGAGTTAAATACCGAATTCTTGGGGAATTTTTTTTTAAGCACATGTAAGAGTGCAGGAAAGATATAAAAGGATACCCCAGCAGAGAATGTCAGAGCAGAGAAACCGAAAAATCTTTGGGACTTAATTAGAAATCATTAAGAGTGTAAGAATAGTATAAAATTTAACCTCTACCAGTTGGTAAGAGTGGGATTCCTGCTCGTGGATTCCCTCTCCCAGAATCTTATAGAATGTGTTGAAGAAGTGACGACGAACTGCCCAACCTACTTGTCTTCGAAGAAGAAACCCTTTTTGATGTAGAAAAGTCAGAAATTATTTAAGCCTTTTATGAGACAGAAAGAACAGATTATATTGTAATTTCAAGACAAAGTCGAGACAACATTGAGCCACTTGTTCAACTTGGCCTCTGATATTTCAACTATCTAATTTCTTGTAATCCATGATGCTTCTCTGTAAGTCTACGCATTGTAATTATAATTGCAAGCTAAACCGAAAGTCAGCTGCATTTAATATTAATAATGTTAAGCCTTCAACTCTTCTTGAGGTTGTAAAGGATTTCCCCCAACAATCACATTAGCCATGGAATCCGGTTATTCTGAATTTGAATTCTGATAGAGATGGAGAGAGAGAGAGACAGAGAGAAGAGATTCCAAAAATTTATATACTCTACGAGGAGGAGCACTCGCAGCAGCAACCGAAATTTGTACAAGAGAATATGAAAATGTTGGCAAAATATTTTGGGAGGCGATTGTTTTGCTTTGCAATTGCGAGTGACAGTGGGCGATGTTTTTGTTTTGGTTGGCCTGCCAAGAGCTCCCGCGCGTCCTCAACCGAAATTTGCATATTCCCATTCGAGGGAGGCCAATACAAAAGCCACCATATTTCGCATAATGAGTCTAGACATTTGTTTCAATTTATGAAATTGTTATTTTATGCAATATGTTTGTGATTAGTTCCCCTTTGCATAAATATGCATTAATTTGCGGCAGGGCAGAAGGCCGATGCTCAATGCCCGATGCCCGATGCCCGGATCGACGGGTCGATTGCTGTTGGGGGTCGGTTAAAATTTTATTTACGACTTTGACACTGCGGCTCGTCGTTGGCATGAAACGCAGGAGAAATCAAAATGGAATCAAATGAAAAGTTTACAAAAAAATCACAGCAAAACTTGCTGGGCCCGCGCAGGCCACAAAAATTAAAAACTAATCAAACTTTTAAATACACTTCAGCCGCAGCAGCAGCAACCAACCGCCCGCCTCGCCCCCGTTTGGGTTGCTTTAAACCCGCAGCGTTTCGCTTGGGAGACGCGCGCGCTGTCGGAACAAATCGACAGGCTTCTTTTCGGAGAAGGCAGAGTTTGATTTGTTGGGCCGCCTGAGTTATCAGCTGACGCTTTGGTTGGTGCCGCCAGAGCCGCTTCCGCTTCCGTTTCCGTCGTAACTTTGGCCGGACTTTTGGTTGTTGTCAACGTCAACAGAAATTGATTGCTCTCGCTTGCGAGCCATTCATTGGAGGCTTTGGATTGGCGCTCCTTTTTGGTTACTTCTATGGCATTTTCATTTCATTTAGTTTACTTTGCGAAAAACTTTTGAGCCCGTTGCCCCGCTGGCTCGGGGGCGGTCGGTGGGTGAATTATTCGCCGGCAAACGAGATCCGAGGGCCGAGACCCGGCTGGGCCCAACTTTGACACAGTTTAGGAGCAAAAGTTTAATGGAATTTGTCTATGGCGGTGGCGCAAAATAAATAAAACAGCATTCAACTTGTTTTTGAAGCAATTAAAAATTCTTTAAGACTGCCACCGGAAACCAAACTCAACTGGGGTGAGCACAAAGTCGCAGCGACTACACGAAAAATAATTAAAGTTTTGAGTCCTTCAAGATTACAAGTACAACTTCCTCATCCAGTTTTCCCGGTTGTTTACTTTATTTTTTAATATTTTGTGCTCCCCACTGGCATCAACACCAGCATTCAACATCAAAATCGACATTGAATTTCGATTTAATTTAATTTGTTCCGGCCCACGCAGGATACTCAGCAAGGTTTGCCTGCTAGGCTGTGGCCAGCCCACGTGCCCCGGCTCCAAGCATTTATTTAGCATTGTTATACACACACAACCACGCACACCGCCACAACATCATTATCACACACACAGACAGCCGGCTTACCGGAAGCAAGAGTAAACTCAAGACGTACAATGGGACAAAATGGAAGGTTGGCAGGACAAAGTTGCTTCCGGGTCGACGAGACTAAAATCTCAACGGGGGAAGTATGGAAAACAATAGATTAATGCGTCTTCGAGAGGTTAGAGAGTTATTAGAACAATCCCATCCATCTAGAGATCTTTAGGTATTCGTACAATCAATGAGACATCATAAATGTCATGAAAGAACGATTTCATTAGAAATGCTGTAACTGATGGAAACATATATATTTTTGAAGGTTAAGCTGCTTTATAGCTTTACATATCAGGAAAAAAATAATTTTTCTTCCTCCTTCTCCGTCTTTCTTTTCATTGAATCCTATCTTTTCAACTTCCGAGCAGTTTAAGATCTTTAATCTTGAGAAAGAATAAAGCTGGGCAGTGTAGGAGATTCCTCAAGAACTCTCAACAGTGTATTATTCTCATTCATATCCCAATAATATTGTCGCTGTATATAAGACAACTCTATTACATTTCAGCAAATATTCGGCTGATAATGATTAGAAATTCGGCAATTCGTCCTACAGTGCAATCCACGCAATGTGGACTAGCGGCGACGCGCCGAAGTGTGTGTGGGAAAGAAAACTGCTCTCAACTACTTTCTGCACGTTTGCAGATAAAATCGATAAATTCCATTTCGTAAAACGAATTAGGAAACTAATTGACTTGGATTTCGCTTAAAGAATCTCACATAAATCGTGGGCTTAAGAGCGTGATTCCCTCAGAAATGCGTTGCTCCTGCGCCCGACGGCAACTTCATGAACAGCGCCGCTTTCGAGGACTTGAGTGGATTCTGCCAGTTATCGGCGTCTGATTTTGAAGGGTTTTTATAGTTTAAATTAATTCCGCATTTGTCATTCGCCGAGAGGCGATCCAGCCTAGCAGTCAGCCAGCATCAGGCGTCGGTTAAATGTCATTAAATGTTTCAACACGACTGCCAGGCCACCTGCCATCCGCCATCATTCAGAGCCAGCGGAGCGTTGACAAACTAACAAGGCGCAAATATTATTTCCCGAGTCCCCGCCGCCTCCTCCTCACCACTTTCTGGGGCATGTGTTTGTCTTTGCGTGGAGCCCAGCCCAGCAGTGGGGTTGAGGCCGCCTGCCAGCCACTGCTCCCCTCCGTGTACATAAAACATTTCCACCTTTTGCTTTCAATTTAATTTACCACAACATTCCCGCCTCCCGAACATTTATCCTTCCTGCCCTCACTCCAACCCACCCTCTTGTCGGCCCCCGTCTGTGTATGTAGGAGGGGCCATGGCATTTTACGCTCGGCTTATTTGTGTAAAATCCACACATCGAATGGATGAATGGTCGGCAAAAGTGCAGCGCCACTTGAGGGGCAACTGCCGGACTCGTCAGTCCTCGTCATTCGTCACTGTTAATGAGCAAATCTTCGGGCCTGTCTGTCGAGGACCAACAACCTGGCCACCGGCCACCGCCCGCCGCCCACCGGAAAAACTTCGACTTGAAGGGCCTCACAGAAAACTTCCATGCTTATAAATTAATATGCATTACCCAGTTTCCTTCGTTTTTTGTGCGTTGCAGTCAGAAGAGGGACTGGCACTTGAGTTGGCAATGCCGGCGTTGCCGTTGTTGTCGCTGAAATTGCAACAAACATGCAAATATATAATTTTAATAAAGTCCTGGAAAACAGCAGTGCCCCTGCCCCGTTCAGTTCCCCGCCACCGTCAGTAGCGCAAGGAACGTGAAACTTACTCATCAAAAATGCCAACCGAAAACTGCAAAAGTGGAAAGAGGCGAAGGCGCAGGCGGAGCGCCTCCTCTCTACCTGGAGCACTTTGTTTCCCTCCCCCAACAACTGCCGAACGTCCTGTTTCCCATACTCTAAACTCAGAAGCTAGCCAATTGGCCACATCAGTTGCAGGCCGAATCAAAGTAAAATGTTTCATCCCTTTCTTAAATATATCCGTCAATTAATTTGAACTACTTATGAGTGTTGGAAATAAGTGAAATGAGGACAATTGTGGGGAGCCGAGAAAAATCACAATTCTAAAGTTTACTTTGGATTTTTCAAACTTTTAAGTTAAGAAACTTAAATTAATAACCAAACTTCCCATTTTTGTAACATTGCAAGCGTGCAAATTTAAAACCAAATCAAGTTACGTTTTTGTTACCAATTGAGGTTTAATAAAAAAGATTTGGAATGACTTACCAGCAATTTGTTGGGTGGAAGAGGCCAAAAGCATTAAGTCTGAAACAAAAATGAAAATCCAGTTAGAAACATTGACTGATTGAAATGATTCTTTATGTTAAATTATTTAAAAGTATTCCTACACCTGCTAAATAAATCTTAAAGCGCTAATACTCGTGAATTGAATTTAGGGAACTACTAAAAGCATTGGCACTTTGAAGGCTTCTACTCGTTTGGCTAAATGCCTTGAAAAAAAGGCTTAAAATATTTTTGAATTTCGGAAACCAAACTGAATTCTTGCTTAAGAAGAATTATATTTTTCTTTAGCAAGAGCAGCCCTAGAGCATTTGTAGTTCGTCCTGTTGCATTTTTTTTGCGCTTGAGTTGATTGTGCTGCAGTCGCTGCTGCTGTTCATTTGCCGTGGCAGTGGGAATGCCGCTGTCACGTTGGCAGGCAACTGGGATGGCGGCGGCAGCGACTTCAAAATGCGAAATATGAAATACGAAATTTATATAGCCGGGCACAAATTTTTATTTATGCAGATTTGCGTCAATGAGTGCAATTTATATGCAATTTATATAGAAACTTTTGCGCCCAAGCCTCGAGGCCTCAACGTGTAATTACAAGCAGAAAATACCCAACAGTTCCCAAGGGAATTCTCAGTGGTGACCTCATAAATTGATTGCCTACGAAATGGATCGAAAAAACGCGGTAAGAAAAGGGAGAGGACAGCGTACAGGAAATAACAAAAATTCAATTTCCATTCAACTTTGGGAGCAGCAGTCACCACTGCCGGCGGCGACTGCAGCGGCATGCAAAAGACAAAGTTTCCTGGACAACTTTAGGCGCCGCTGCCACACATACGCCCCGTCGATCCTGCCGGCGACACCTTGCCCGCCGGACGGGGTCACAGCTGCTCGGGATGCTGCGTTCTGTGCGGCCAGCGTATGTTCAACCTCCGGCCGGGCAGCCGGACCAGTCCGGCCAGTCACTTGGCAAGAAGTTAAGTAGCCAATCACTACGCTTGGCAGCAGCAGACGACGGTGACGCGACGACGTAGAGAAGTCGGTCTTTTTATGTGGCACTCATTGCTCCGTAGAGGGCGCTGTCAACACGTCGACTTCCGTTGGAGTAACTGGGGCCGTCGTCGTCGCTGCCGCAGCTGCTGCTACTTTTGTCCTGTCAGCAGAATGTCACAGGATAGACACACACACACGAGCTGCGGCTGCCCGGATCTGGGGCTGGTCTCGTTGGCCGGTCGTATTTGCTTTTATTTTTGCAAGTCAATGGCGTTGGCTTTTAAATTTATCGACTGACGTTTGATGCGCTTCATTTAACTTGGAAACATTTTTCAACTTGCCCTCGCCCCGCCAAGCGCTTCCGCTTTCCGTATGGCAGTTTCCATCCGCTCCATTCACCGTGTCCTGCCGGCGGCGAGTTTAGAGCGAATATCGTACGAATTACTTCGAGGGGGCGGTTGGCCAACTACGTGGACAGATAAGTTTTGCGCTTGGCAGACGTTAAGTGTCATTAAATTCTGTTGCACAATCGTCGCAGCTGCACGGAATTACAACCGCTGCCACTATCCGCCAATCCTGAAGTATTAACGCAGCCATAGGCCGTCCATCCCCTCAACCTCGCCTGCTGTCTGGGCGGATTTGAGGGGAGGTCCTACAAAGCAAGTGAATTTCACTTGCAACAAAAAAAAAGTGAATTGCTACTTGACCAACAGACCAACGGCCAGCAGCTGGGCTTCCAGTTATCTGGCCAGAGAGTCAAACGTTGCTCGGGCAGCACTTCAAGTTGCACCGTAAACACTCGCACAACAGCAGCGCAGCGACAGCGACCGCGGGGATAACAATTGTGGGCAGGGGGGCGTGGCCAGCAAGTGGAATATGAAAGAAATGTTGCTACAATAACCGAAATGCAGTGAACTGCAAAACATACAACTTCACGGTTATTTTCTCTTTAGTTAGCTGCTGTTTTTTTTTTACCCAGGTTCCCGCTGCCGTCGACTGAATCTGCCAGTCAGACGGTTGGGAGCAGGCTCGGCTACTCGGCAAATATAAACTAAAATAGCTTTATATGTTGAGATAATAAAAATCCCTCAGGCTATAGTGAACCAGCCACAAGAGAGATGGGCACGTGACGTGATTTTGAGCGAAAAAATTGCCCCACTCAAATGTAAATTTGATGCTCCAATTAAACAGATACTGCTGTTTAAAGACCGGTGATATATTATTTAATAGGGGGCAAAAGAATTAAGGAATTACTTTAGAGACACCTTAAAATCCCCCAAGCTTGCTAGAAACAGCGAAACAGAAGAAGGCCATAGAAATGCCAAATTCATTTTTGATTTAACTTCAAATATTCCAACCAACTTATTTCGGATACTTCCCTTAAAAGAAATATCAGTATCAATCATTTAATTTCAGTCTTGAATTCATTAACTTTCCTCGCGCTTATTTGTTCCCAGATTGTATGGAATATTCCCCAACTCATCAAAATATAGTAGATTGGATTATCATATAAATTATTTTTCCTTCTTATAAATTGAGCTATAAATTTCGATTTATATTTTCATTGAAATTAATTGGAACTCTGACACAGCTGAAGAAAACGTCATTCTATTGCAAATCTTATTTTACATTTTTCTGTTATCACTTCAACTAATGAGATGCACTCAAGATTTGAATGGGACCCAAATTGAGGGCATATGTCGGCCGCGTTTTGAGGCTGCGCAAGCAAATGAGGCAATTGAGGTTTAAAGACCTTTCCCAATTAGTGTGCGGCTCGATATAATTGGGAGTCCAACCATTCGTTGCCAAGCAGGCAGACAAATAAGCCGCTGACGGTGAACATTCATATTTTCGTCGGACGAAAACTATAATTGGTTAGCTGGCCTACTACTTTTGATAGACTCCAAGGCACAGTGAGGAAATCTTAGCTAATCAGAAGATCATAAACATTTGAAGACCCGACAAGAGTTTCTGCGGTTAATTGATTAAAATCATTTACCTAGCGCTCATAAGTATGCTACTAATGCAAATACAAAACACCACAGAAATTAAAAAATCTTTTTTTTTTTTACCATCGAGATATGTGCGCAGTACAGTAGTTTGGCGAGGCTTTCGTACTCCTTGCTCAAAGAATAGAGAGCTGCATTCCGATCTAGGTATGTGCGGAATGAATCAGTAATAGGATTCCAAAGATCGACTCGAAGGACAGCTGAGCTTTTTGGGGCTTCGCTAAGAGAACTGAACACATGATCCCGATCGAGAGATGTGCGGAATTCTTCTGAAGGAAGACTTTTTCGACTCCTGACAGTGACATAAGGACTACGGCAGAAAGCCATTAGCCTTGATCTAATTGGTCTTTATGGAGATACGTGAATTTTTAATAATGCATTATCATTATGCTAAGGCCCAAGGCATTTTATTTATTTTTAAAATATCTCGGATTTTTGAGATGGTATTGGAGAGCCATGACGTAAAGGCCCAAGGCAATAATTAAGAAAAAATAAAAGGGGCCCAAAACAGACAAAAAAAAAGTCAATCCTTAATAAATCCATCCCAAAAGGTTTCCAAGCCAAACGACGCATGTGCCTTGGATGAGGCGGACAAATTACGGCGCCAAACTCGTTTTATATTGCTTGTATGCTACAAAAAATGCAAGTACAAAACACCACAGAAAAAAAAAAATCTGAACCTGGGAGCCTTTCAAGGTGTATAAACCTCTAAATAATTCCTCTAAAACGGTCTTATTATAATTGTGCAAGAGTTTTCTCTGTGTGTATGAAGAAACACAGACGGTTGGTTGGTCGGCCCAGCCGGTTTGCCGTTCGGCTAATGAACTTATTTCCCATTTTGAATTCAAATTCAGTCCCAAATTGGCTTATTACAATCAACTGGCGTTAAACAATCGATGGGCGGAAGCTCAAATGCAAGTGCGCTAATTGTAAGTCAAATAGCAGAGGGTTGCCGGGCTTCGGCTTCCCGACAAGTTGCAGCGAACCTTTGATTCGCTGCTCCGGGAGCTCGAGTGTGAATGGGTCCATTAATTAATTTACGTTTTTATTACCCATTCCTCTGGATCCAGGAAGAGAGTGGAAGTTCAATTAAAATGCTCACTCCGCTTTTGACTTTGCGTGCGCAGGAGCCATAAAGGAAGCACAGCCCCACCCATTCAAAAGGAAAGAGTTGATATAATTAACTGTGTCGGACTGGCAATGGTGGTGGTGGCGCCGATTAAGGGCCTTTGATTGTGGCCAGGCTAAGAAAGTTAAGCTTCTTTGATCTGCGAAACGAGCCTGGACTGCTTGCCAGACACAACTTCTTATCAGCAAGCGGCCTTCTGACACCCGAGAAAGAGATTAAAACGGCATAAAGACAAAAGAGCCTCGTCTATGGAGATGAGCCGCTGCGGCACCTGTAATGACAGGAGTGACCTAGGGTGGCCGGGGGTGTGAAAATGTTAATCCTCATTGTTCGTTGGAATATGCAAACGCCCGGCCGTCGCCTCCATGCAGCCGGCATATGTCACTTAGAGGAGCTCAGACTGCACCAGCCCAGCCAACTGAGCGGTCGGTCAGCCAGCCAAGCAGGCGGGCGGTTGGTTGGTTCTTTGTTACTGACATTTTCGCCATTGTCCTGTGCGTTCTGTGTCGTCGGCGTTGTCATGTTCGCAACGCCTCGGCCAGAACATGCAGGCCACCTTTTTTGCTCGTTCTTCGTGAATAAGCGCGCTTTCATCTTTTGTCTGCGAATGTCATAAATTTCTGTCAATTCATGCGGCTCGGCGGCTCCTTCCCTCGCCTTTCCCCCACCAAGCCGGCTTCATTTGCTTTTATTATTTATGTAATATAAAGTTAATTTATGTAAAACTTTTGAAGCGCCAACCCATGGTTTTCTTGTTAGTGGTTAGGGATGAGGTCGTGTAATCGCGGAATTGGTCTAGGTTTTTATACAGAAAAGAATTCTTCATACACGATTGGAGCACCAATAATTTGTGGGGAATGATTAGATATTGGGTAGATTGATATTAGATGTGAAATTATCTTTTCGATCAAATTTGGACTGCGGTAAACCCGACGCCTTAATACTTTGAATTTAGTTTTTGTTCCCACAGTAATTATTGCTTATTTTGTGTGTGGCACATAACCGATCAGGTCGGAAAGAGAGCGGGGCATTGATAAAGACAAATGGACATAATATAGAGAGACTAAAATTTTGCATTGCAAGATCACGAAAATCTAAGAGTTGGTACAAGAAAATTCACAAACCAGGGTATGAAAATCGTGCATATTTTGCAGATGCTCTTTAAGAGGGGAAAGTGAACTGAAGAACTCCCCAAAGTTTTTCATTTTAATTGAAACATTGCGTATTTAATAATGTAATTCGCAATATAGGAATATATATAGAATTTTAAATGTCCTTTGTTCAGAGGAAGCCGAACAAAATATTGAAGAAACTGGATAGGAGAACAAACTTCTCGTATATTCAAAGTTCGAGGCGTAATCTGCGACTTGGCTGATTGGTTGGGAATCTTAACAAAATCCAGATCTTTTCTGTGAGCTTTGAAGAATTTTTCATTTACCTTCGGGCTGTATTTGAAATTTCGTCGACTTATTGATCGTGATCTTTGAAAGTTGATAGGCTTACCCGTCTTCAAATAGAATTAATACATTTTTGAGATCTGATTAAAAGAAATTTAAAATGAAACCAATTCTTTGATTGTCGTTGAACAATTCTTTGATTTCCTTTACGTTTTCGGGGCTAACTTTTATTCTGAGTGGGTTGTCTCCTCCGCTGCCTTTCGCTATTCCCTTGATCGATTTAACGATCGTGAGTCTTTGAAATTTGAGAATAAATATGTTTTTGAGGTCCAATTAAAATTAATTTAAATTGGAACCGATTCTTTGACTGTTGTTGACTTTTTCTGTGACTACTCCTAAGTTTTCTGGACTAACTTTTATTCTATAGTCACGGGCTCATACCTAACAATGGAAGGCTGTCTCGTTCCCTGCCTTTCGCTATTCCCTTGTTTGTCTTTGGAGAGGGCGTTGGTTGTTTTTTGTGCTATTTTTTTCGTCTGCGTCGTGTGTAGTGTTTGTTATTAATTAAATAGATGAATGTGTCTTGGTTTTTATGGTTGCCATTGTTGTTGGCTGGTCTTGTTGTTATTTCGGCTGCTGCTGCTGCCGCTGCTGGCGTCGTTGTTGATGATGCCTCTGCGATGGCAGTTATGTAAACAGCACAGCGGTTGCACAATAAATAAAATTGAGTTGAATGACTTGCATGCTTTTGACAAATACACACACACTCATACGCAGAGGCAGGCAGCATACGCACACTTGTAAAGGCTCCTGGGTTAGTTGAAAAGACAAAGATACTCGCTCACTTGGTGAGTCAGTCGGTTGGTTGGGCGGTCGGTTGCCTGGCAATATGTCAAGGCAATTTTAACTGCAATTCTGCAGGACTGCGACTGCAAAGAAGCATCAGTCCGGCCTAGCCAGCCAGCCAGTCGGCCCACTTCGGTTGTTTGTTTAGTTGTTCCGAAAAGCCATGGAATCGGGGGCAGTCGAAAAGGGACAACTCGGCGCTGGCGGTGGCGGCGGCGTATGCGCAATTTGTTTTGAGGAATTTATGGGACATTACAAATGATGTGCCTGTTAGGATTTTCATCCTTCATTCCCAACTCCATCATCATCAGCCATTGTATAAATGGGGAGAGCCAGTCAAGCGAACGGCATACGGACATTTATTTATTTACTTTTCATTTGTGAATTCCAAGTCACTTGATCCAAAGTTCAATTAGCAGCAAAAAGAACCTCAGTCGCTGCTTCTACCGATAAGGCAAAAGGAGCACCACCCTTTGCACTCTGCTCTTGGTGCTGCCGAAGGAGGCACTTTGGTCCGTTCCGTGCACAGCATAAATTTACCCATAAACGCACATACTGAAAATTCCATGCATTTTATATGAAGCGCGTTGCCGGCATTGCCGCCGCACTGGAATGCACTTACTTCCTAACCCCGCCCCCGGCCGCGTAGGAGTGTCCTGACGGCCTGACGAGCATGCAGATCCATTTCTATTTGCAACAAAATGCATCGGGCACTCGCCTTTCGCACTCGCAGTCCATGCAAAATGCATATATGCATATACGTGCGTGAATATTTCGCCAGCGTTGCTTTATTTGACGCATTTATTCATGGACTGGAGCTGAGCGGCCCCACAGCACCCGCAGCCCCGCTGGCCGGCCGACATTTCTCATTTGAAATGTACGGGCGACCCAATAGACCGCCGACTGCCTCAGTAATTTGGCTTCCAGCCAGGGGGCGGGTTTCTAGGAACCAAAGAACAATCGTGGGGCGTACAATTTCCAGTGAATTACAAATTTATAAGCTTCTTAATTTCCATCAAATCTCGAGTACCAACAGCGGTCATTATTTGTTTAACTCTATTAAGTAAAATTTTTGGAAACAATTAAGTACTTTCTTCAAAGGCTAAAAGGGAGTTTTAATGGAGGAAACATTCCCAATAATTTTATCATCAAAGGAATTTGAAATTTTCTGTCGAAGGCTTTAATTAATTCTCAGATCTTAACAGGCCGCCGGATTCAAAGTTTGAAAGGGATTAAAAAGGCCCCGAAGGATAAAGTGGAGTTCGAATTGGATCAAAAAATTAATTAGTCTTGATTCAAATGCGATAAGTAAAAACTACTTTTATTCAGCCGACAGCCTCCAAAGACAGCCTGGCTTATTATATTGAGTGTTTTAAGGCTTAAATGTTTCCCCCTCATTACTAGAAGGTATTAACCAACTCTCGTAAATTCATATTCGAGGCAAGCAGAAATCAAAAGGGCCTTGGCAAATCGCCTTGGCAATAAGTTGGCTAAATCGTTGGAAACTCATTTCGAGAAACAATTTGACCAACAAAAGAAATAATTTCCAATGCACCCACATCCACTTGAGAAATGTGTAGAGTGGAAGGATGAAGTTGTAGGCGTAGGGGGGCGTGGCTGGGCCAACACATTTTTGACATTCAGCCAGGCCAAAAAAAAACCAACAACATTGCGTATAAGTCTGGCCAATTCACGTTCATGGCGAAAAGTTTGAGTTGTCGGCGTCTCCTGCGCTCTCCTTCCGCCACCATTCCATTGCTGCTGTTTCCTTTAGCGGTCCCTGATCCTGTTCCTGTCACAAAAGTAAAAGTTGCATGCGGCGGGCTGCCCATGTTAAACTTTTAGTAGCAACAAAGTCAAAAAATGAAATAAAATAAAATAAATAAAGGACAAGAGAAGTGGACGAAAGGCTCAACCGAATGAATAAATCCCCTTTCCAATGTTTTAGAAGGTTATTCGTTGTTGTTGTCTTTGAATCTCTGAAGAAGTTTTTAGAGTAGAATTACCGACTGTTGATTTTTTTTCTTTTAGATCCCGAAAAGTACTGCCCATATTACTGCTTATATTCGTCTAGAAATAGATCGATGGATTTATGCATTTCCCAAACTCTTAAAAGATAACTAATAAACTTCCTTCCCTCGGTTAATCTCCTGACAGTCTTACAAGATTTCGTGCTCTTTAACTTTAGGAAATCTCGCTGCTTTCAACTTTACTTATTATCCTGGAGCTGAACCTTCTCTGGACATACCTGACATAAGTATATCCGGTCGTGAGCACTCAATTTCCTTTTGGAAATCTCAGCTGCATCTAACGAGGATTCTTGTCGACTGAACTCCTTGTATCCTTTTCGTAGATAGCAATTTCAACGTGTCTTGGGCTTGGGCAGCACTTCCGCTGGACTGCAGGGTATGCAACCCAACAACGAGGACGAAAGCGTTAGCCCAGCCAAAGTCTGTGGCATGTGGACTCGTCGGTGGCCAGGTCGAGAGAGGGTGGGGCGAGGGGGTCGCGATGCAGCAATTCCTGTTGCGAAATTGGCTTATTTGGTATTTTTATGTGCTGCTGGCCTTGCCACACCAACGTACACACACTCACGCCCCACTTCTTGTCGGCTGGCTCGCCTTTGTTTTGTAATTGTTTCGAAAAGGGGCGTGGCAGGCGGCAAAAGTTACCGTCATTGTCGTCGTCAACACCGCCCGTCGTTGCCACTTGCAGTCCCGGCCAGGCCAGTCCAGTCCAGGCCCATGCCGTGCCCGGCGAGCCAGAGAACCGTCCACCAGACCGATATTAGCGGCAACTGTTTTGAGTGCTCCTTCCTGTCGTTCCTTATCGCCGCCCGCCCGAGTTGACCCCGCCGGCCTGGCCAGCTTTCAAGTGGCATTCGAGTGGCAGCCATTGTGCACATTATGACGGAACTTTGTGTCGCAAAATGCAAATATTTGAAAGGTAATTGAATTTGAACTTTCCACTTTCCAGTCGCCATGGCTGCTGTCGCGTCAGCCGCCGTTGGCTTCCCCCGTTTGTATGTTTGTTTGGCTTTCGATGCTGATGAAAGTAGTTTGGGGATTGCATGCGTTCGGCGTCGTCTAATTTTTATGTTCAGGGCAGTGAAACACGCCAAATATTTGCCAATTGGCTTACATGTTTTATTTGCATGAGCTGAACGGTCAACAGCGTCGTCCAGTCCTGTCGGCTTGGGCCGAAGCCAAGCCTACAAATATCGACGGCGCTGGCCGGCGGCCATCCGAATGACTTTCTCTCTCTCTCTCGGTGGGTTTCTCTCTGTGTTTGCCATTGAAATTATACGCAGTGCACAGTGACAGGGAGCACGGCAAAGACAAACAGTTCCATACAAATTTCGAGGCCAACAAGGCAACAAAATTCGGGGGCATAAAATTCAGCATTTGTTTTGTTTAAGGGTTAAAACTGTAAACTGTAAACTGCTCCTCCTGCAATGTCCTTCTGTGTCTGTGTGAATGGGAATGTCGCAGGTGGACGGAGCCATAAATTTTGTGAAAATCAAACAATTTCCATAACACCGAACCAAATGCTGGACTCGTGGAAATGGAACTGCAGGTCATCTATTGGTCGGTTGGTCTGATTGCTTTCGATTTTTAATAGCACCAACGGCTTAAAAGGGGAATCGATTTTCAAATGAAATCCTTATTTAATATTTAATTGAAATTGCAAGAAATCTTTTCGAAGAGAGAAAGTACTATTTACAGGAATTTCATCCGTCTCCCAACGTTTAGGGTGTCAAATTCGGCAAGATTTCTTGCTCCCTTTAGGCATTTGTCTGCTTTGGTGAATAAAACTAAAAGGACCATTCAAAGCCAAAAAACTGTCGGGAAAAGACAACTGGACTTCAATCTTTAACCACCTGCTGATTCAAATAAATGCAATAAGAGGAAGGCCGAGGCGGATATAGAGGAGCTCGTTAATTCAGTGCCAAAAAGCCACAACATTCGAGATCATTTCCATTGAAGAAGAATCCCTCGTTCTTGGCAAGGAACGCAGAGCCTTTCATCTGCCTCCTCAAGTACAAGAGCGGGAAATACTCACAGCAGCCAGAACCAAAGGAAGGCTAAAACTTTACAACTTCCTCTTTTGAGGTCCAAGATCAAAAATAGACAGACAACAAGCGTTCGCAAGGAGATAAGGCGAAAAGGGACCAAGTCGGACTAGGAAAACAAGCGACGCCCACAACAAAGCAACGCTCACTTAATTAGTCCAACAATGAACAGAATAGACACGGGCATAAGCAAGTTTATGTTCATGCCGCCGGCGAGGGCTCGGCTCATAAACACCTTGCCGCATTGCAGGGACTCGAGCAGGTCGACGGCAGAGACCGCCGATGCCGCATCAAAAGGCGGCGGGTTGCGGGGCTCAGGGCCGGGCCGGGTAGCGCCGGGACAACGCATTAAATTTTGTAATTACCTACATTAAAAACATTTCATAAATTGACAAAAGTGCTGCAATTTGTCGGCTCTTTATGGCCCTGCGCGACGCCATTTCAAGTGCAGCTCCAACAAAGCCCAGCCTGTGTTGTGTGAACCAACAAGGCAGCTGGGTAGTTGGGCAGTTGCACGGGCGGACGGCAGTCAAGTGAAAGAACAACAGCAAAAACGGACCATCGGAGCGGTTGAGTTCTTGCTGACAGTGAACGCCAGTGGAAAGATGACAACAAACAACGAGTAAAAGTTAATTGCCTGCAATTGACCCGTTTTACATGAGCTCAACTTAAAGTAACTTATATGCCCGTCGGGTCATTGTGTGTTGCGAAAAAAGGGTACAAAGTTGTGCTCCAATTATTTCTTTGGCTGGAAGATTAAAGACAACGTGGAACGGAATTTTACTAGAGTTATGGGAATTATTTGTGGTATGAATTAAAAAGCCTGAACTCTAAAATATACTTTAAGATTTTTGCTCTTGGCTTTAAAGTTAAAGAATGCAAAGAACTTTTTGATTCGAGGATTTATCGACATGTCCATCAGCAGACTAGCGGCTTCCATCAGCGACCTGTCAAATTTGGATTTAATATTTCATAACCCAATGTTGGCCAATGGCCGAGAGCCACTCAGACAGCGAGAAGCACAAAAAGCAATTATACACACCGTGTAGGGGCAGAGGGGGTGAAGACTAGAGGCGAACTCCAATTCGATGGCAATTAAAATCGATTTTCCGCTTTGATCTTACGCGACGCGACGCGCAGCATTTTCCAGCCATTTCGATTACCCTCTCAGCCTGCCTGCAGAGTGGGGCGTCATTGCTGTGCACGGCCCATCAACCGTATGTGTTGATGTCGATTGTCGATGCGCGTCTGTCAATGGCCTCTGTCCCCCAACGATCCACAGCACCCGTCCCCAGGCTGGCTTGCAACAAATTGTAATGAAATTAGAAAGCGACCGGGCCTGAAAGCGATGCGGGCCGCTGTCAGCGAAGGCGTCACGCTGGGCGGGGCGGGGCGTGGACTGGGGCACTTCAGAGCCCATTACATGTCAATTGCAAAAATGTTTGACTTTGATTGCAGCTGCGGCCCCGCCTTGCAACTTTTAATCAAAACGCGCCGTCCGGCCGCACAATGGAAAGTTGGCTGTTAAGCGCGCCACTTGTCGCCTCCTCCCACTTGTTCAGCGAGTGGACAGACCGTCAGCCGACGACAGGGGTAAGGACAGTGGGTAGAATTTTCTAATTTCGTAACTGGAATATTTTTCATGAATATTTTGATCGCGAAAATATTATGGGTTTCAGTTTTATTCCCTGAAATATACATTTGATTCAAGGTTTGTCCTTTTGAAACATTTTAGTCTACTTTTTGACTAAATAAGTAGGAAAAGATAGTTGTGATTTTAAAGACTCGGGGGTTAAATTAAAGCTGAAATTCATAGCTATTTTTAATTCAAATTCAAAGGTTTTAAACTTGAGTTTTGTCAGAGCTTTTTCCCCAGAATGGAAACTCCAAAATCAATTCGAAATTTGATTATTATAATTAAAGTAATTTAAGGAAGCTTACAGAGCACCGCTTTAAATTCATTCTTGAAGTTAAATTCAACGAAGGAATTAACAGCCCAATTAACGGCAAAAATTAATTGCTATTCCAGTTGATTCACCACTGCTGCCAAAAAGACGACTCTAGCCCACTGTGGCTACATGTGTTGGAAGGAGGAAGGGCGGCCCACGGTGATGGGTTGCTGGTCGGATCTCGGATTGCTTTAATCAAATGCCTGCCATGTTGCCGGGCAGCTGCAGTAATAACTGCCATGTGTCGTCGGAGTAGTTCAAAGAGCCGAGAGCTGCAATATTTTATGATGTTTGATCACAGGAGCATGAGCGAGGAAAAAGCACAGGAGTGGCGCTTTGGAACGCGGTAAGCGATTCGCCGGCTGATTGGGTTAAGCCGGAAAACGAAGGCTACTTAACCTTTTCGTGGGGGGTAACAGTCGAAAATTTACAATACCAAATTCCATTACGGAGATACAAATCAAATTGGCCGTCCGTGGACAGCTGATGGGTCTGCGGACGGCCGGAGAGAGGGAGGCAGCATGGCGAAAATATGCAAAAATCAAATTACGAGGGTTGAAAAATCGCAGACATCGGAGACACATAAATCAGCGGACCGGCAATGGCATCAGCGGCAGCAGCAGCAACAGCGAGTCGACAAAGCAAAACCAAAGAAATTGTTACCGCTATTTAACGGTTTATTGATGCGTCGCTTTAGTCAAATTTATTGGCCTGGTCGCTGGCCGCCATTTGGCCATCTCGCCGCCGCCACTTCGCCATTCCCATTTGGCCATTTGGAGCGGCCGTGGCAATCGGATTGTGGACCGGCGTCGAAAGAGGCAAAACCGTCGAGAGCAGCCATAAAGTGGAAATGGAGTCTCGCAAAAGGTGAGAAAGGTAGAAATTGATTTGCAATCTGAGCTGGCGCGGACAAAAAACGGCGTTGACGTGACCAAGTAGCTGGCCAAAGGGAATCGCGCGCAAAGAACATAAAAAATAATGGTAATTTTGTGATTCCATGATGAATCTTAAATTAGATCGCTCCCACGATTGATAAGATAGAAACGACACTTGCCACCTCCCAAACAAAACGTAAAAAATGAGCCTTTCTATTATTCCTTTCGCCAAGGCAATGGAATGATTAAATTGCATTCTTTTACCAAGCTAGAAAAATGCATTCACTGAAGAGAATTGATGGCTGGCATTTACGAAAAGGAGTTTCATGTAGAATGAATTTCTTACACTTTACTGCTAAACAATTTGAAGACAAACACGCATACTTTGAGGAGGTGATAATTTGGAAATATGAATGGATGTCTGAGCAGGCTTATTGTCAGGAAATTTGAGTAGGAAGAGAAGGGGTTGATTCATAATCTTCGGTGCCTTGGGAACCTTTTTTAATTAAGAGATCTAAACACCGTCGAATTTGTATATTTAAGTGTGAAATTATGGCATTCATGTAATCTAGATTATAAAACTCTAAGAGTCCTTGGCACTACCTACAGAGCGAAGAGTTAGAGGCACACAGGCGATCAGTGGACACGATCTAGAATTAGTTGAATATGATAAGTCTGACCCAATAGGAATTTAGGTTTGTTTCAACCGTACTTTTTAAATACTTGCTCTTTAAATTTTGTATTTCCTCATTTCAAATCTTGACCTCATCAAGAAAAGAATTCTTCAGCCTTCGACTCATTCCTATCTCTCTTCTTATCAAATTAATTCAAATACAGATTAACCGACTGGCCAATTCATTATTTACTGCGGTTCTGCTGTAAGCCAAGGGAATGCAAATCCTAAAATTCCCTAGGACCTACCCATCTCCGAAAGACTGTGAGAGCTTTAAAGTTTCTGCACTCGCCAGATGCTGTCCTTGGCCAAGAACGTGAACAGATCGGTCTGGAAGGGAGAATTCGGCACCTGTGCTCCCAATGCCATGACAAAGGACAAACAGAACGCCGAGCTCCTTTTGACAGGGACAATGAACAAATAGCGCGCGCCCAGCAACGCCCGTCAGATTGCGGAGTTCCTCTCTTTGGGAAGGAGGTGAAAACTTTGGGCTGTTTTTGTGCCTTATTTGCGCTGCACCTTTTACAGTTTTTGGCACTTTTCTTGCCAGCAAAATTGCTGCGAACAGAATGCGCACCGCCCATCGCCCACTGCCCGCCCAGCCACTCGCCGCTGTGGCAGAAATTTCGCAAATTTCGCAACGCCGTTGTCAGTAAATGGAAAGTAAGCCAGGCAATAACTATGAACATGAAAAGGAAGCAGTGGCGACTGCAAAATATTCATGAAAGGCGCGTAATTTTCTGCCGTGCTTTTCATGCGCCGCTCCGTCAGACTTTTATTATTATTTTCTAACTGTGACAAAAGTCGACGGGCGAAAGCCACTCCAGCTACCGGGGCTTTTGGGGCGCCTCTTGTAGCTCAGTTCTCGGCTGCAATAGACAACAAACAACATAATTAAATTTTGAAACGGCGCCGGCAGAGCTACTGAAGGCAATGGGCGGCGGGCATGTCGTCGTCCAGAGGCAACGGTGCGATTCTGGCACAAAAGATTGACGTTAAATAATGAAATATTGCACACTTGAAGTGATTTTTATGAACTCTTGAAAAATGGTCATGACGGCCTCAAGGAAACCGCTTCTACTTTTTTCTCAAATTCATAAATTTTTTGCACATTGCAAAAGTTGACATTCGTGCGAGATTGCGTGAGTTTGTTTGAGAAGAAAGTTTTTTTTTTCGCAAATTAAATGTGAGCTTTATGGAATTTTTAAAAGGCAATTCAGAAAATTTGAATAAAGTAATTGGTTGTTAAATTAAAAAGTAAGGCCGATTTTAGGGACGAAAACTAATAGATTCTTCTATTTTTAAAGCTCAAATAAATAACAGAATTTTATTCCGCTTAGAATTCAGAATCATACTTTTCATTTTCAGAATGCGATTAAAGATTCCAAACTTATCAAATCCCACAAAATAGAATAAGGCTCAAGTTAAATATTTCCATACCCACAAAATTGATCTTTGTCAAACCCAAAGTAGATATTTCTTCCCTTATTCCTATGCTCGACCCCATCAACCAACTATTTTCCAGTCATGAAAAGAAGTCCTGTAATTTTCTGAAACATTCAAATACTACAAACTTTTGGGAAAAAAACCTGAAGGAAATCTTCTTTGGTTGATATTCTAAGCCGATTTCAGACATTATCGCAGTATCATCCTTCGTCTTTTTTGTACCTCCTGCATTGTTGATTGGATATGCAATTTAGAGGCGCTTGGCTGGGCGGCTGGCAGCTTAACGCGTTGCTGTCGTCGGTAGCGCTTTGTGGCAGTAATGACGCGGCTCTTGTCGGCCGGCCGGCCAGTCAACCGAGATTATGGAGAGCAACAAACAATCTTTGAAATATTTTTAATAACCGAGGCCTTTGTTTCCCCCACTCTGATAAGTTGAAAATGCGGTCGTGGCTGCCTGCCACCTGCTGACCTACCGGGCGCCGCCTGCCGGGGCAAGACCAACTTTGCCCAGACGCCGCTGTTTTGCCCCCACAGGCCTGACTTGGAGGTCCGTTCGTCCGCAATTCTTTTGCAATGCGGAAGGAAGCACGAAACACAACAAAGCGCAGCGACTTCCGCGTGCAGTTAGCCGCCCGCATCCCCCTCGTGTTTCGAGGGCGTCTGGCAATCTATAAAACAAAGGCTGCCCTACCCTGACCTGACCTAGGCCCGTCTGCCTGGGTTGGCTGGCAGCTCAGGGCCGGCAAAAAACGAGTTCGGCGGAGGAAGATAAATTACTGCAGTGTTTAGTTAATACTTTTGGCCCCCAGCTCCTCCTGCTCCTGGCCTGGCGTGGTCGTTGTTGGGGCCTCGTTGTGAAAGAATGTTTGACCAGACCAGATGATGGAGGGCGGGGTGAGGATCGAGGATGCAGCAGCAAAAACAAGGACCGGTCAGCAGCTGGGCGAACAAGTTTATCTTTTGTAACATTGACTTCCGCTTGAAGATTCTGAACTCGAGGGCGGGTTTGTTTGCATTCGCCCAGAAATGAGCGCAACAAAGGAAAAAGTTAAACAAAACACCACAAAAGCTTAGGAAGACAGAAAAACGACCCACATCCATCGGTGATTGATTGCATCGCGAAGAATGCAGATGTCGGCGAATAGGAAACCGATCAAAGGGCTTTAGCTCATACCAAAGTGGGCCGAAGAGGTCAATGTAATTTAGTTAGAAAGTTAGGACATTTGGAGTTGACGGAAATTTGTGGACTAGGAAATTCTTTAGAGATCTCAATTAATCCTTTCTCAGAAACCCCAATTTAAATTAAATGAATCACTGAATTAAATCGGATATTTTTAGAGAATCTAACTTCCTTGAAAATACTTCCATAAAGAATTCCCACAACCTTTCTCAATACTTTCGCTTGTTCTCCGACAACTGCCACGGCCTCATTCCCATCTATCCTTGGTCTTGTTTTCTTCGCTTGGGTGTTTCTTTCCTATCGCTGAATTGACTGTCATTTTGTAGGTGCTTTTTTTGTTCCATTTTTCTGATTCTATTCATTGTATAGCAAACACATCGACCGATTAGAAGGTCCACACGAAGAAGCAAAACACAAATAACTTCCATGGAAGGCTCGGAATTCAGTCGTGGCCACATTGTGGCCACCGTGCTGCGCATCTGCGTGATCACGGCCGTCACCTACTACAGCGCCAAATGGATGATGAATCACTTGGACCCGACCAACAAGTCGAAGCGGAAGGCCAAGCAACTGGCCAAGCATCAGATGAATAAGATCAACGCCAGCCTGGACAGCGGCCATAAGCTGAGCATCGATGACTTCAATGAGCACGAATTGCTGATTGCCTCGCACCTGGTGGCGCCGGACGACATTCAAGTCTCGTGGAACGACATTGCCGGCCTGGACGGAGTCATCCAGGAGCTGAGAGAGTCAGTGGTGCTGCCCGTGCGCCATTGCAATCTATTCAAAAGCTCGCAGCTCTGGCGGGCACCCAAGGGGGTCCTGCTGCATGGACCGCCGGGCTGTGGCAAGACTCTGATCGCCAAGGCTCTGGCCAAGGAGGCCAGAATGCGTTTCATCAACTTGGACGTGGCCATGCTCACGGACAAGTGGTACGGAGAGTCCCAGAAACTTGCCACGGCCGTGTTCACGGTGGCCCAAAAGCTGGAGCCCTGCATTGTGTTCATCGACGAGATCGAGTCGTTTCTGCGGGCGCGCACAAGCCACGACCATGAGGCCACGGCCATGATCAAGAGCCAGTTCCTGGTGATGTGGGACGGCCTGATCAGCAACTCCAACAAAGCGGTTATAGTGCTCGGGGCCACGAATCGTCCCAATGATTTGGACAAGGCCATACTCCGGCGTATGCCAGCTCAATTCCACATTGGCCACCCACGCGAAATCCAACGCCTGGCGATCTTGAAACTTATTCTCAAGCAAGAGGAAATCCATCCGGATGTCAACCTGCCGCAATTGTCCCGCCTGACAAACGGCTTCTCCGGCTCGGAGCTGCGCGAAATGTGCCGCCATGCCTCCATTTGCCGGATGCGGCAGCTGATGCGCGAGCAGCTGGCCGACGGCGCCGACATCTCCGACACCGACGAGCTGGCTCAGCGCATCGAACAGTCCAAGCAGAACGGCGGAGTGACCCATTTGGCCATTACCATGGACGATCTGATCAAGGCCTTCAATCTGATGAAGGGCTCGAAAGTGTCCCCAGACAAGGAACTTGGTCAGGATTAGGCTCGGCTGCCGCCGATTCCAAGTTGCATTTTAAATTTCAAATCTTAGTAAAAGCCAACCAAAGAAGGAAAAGGCAAAGCTCATTTACCACCAACCTGACAGGGCCGGGGGCGGAAGTTCGACAAGGAAAACAACAGTAGCCCACGACAGCAGCGACAACAACAATGCGAAAATTGTGCATGTAAAATTGAATATTCATAAGTTGGCTGACTGGCAGCCCCCGCCCCCGGATCGGCCTAACTATAAGCCAGCCCTCGCTGCAGTCGCTGTTGTCGTTGGCGGGTCGGCTGGGCGGCTGGTCGGGGACACTGCCAGTTGATTGTTTTTTTGTGTAGTTTTGTTCGGCCGAGTAAACCTGCAGACGCTCCCATCCCCCACACACGCACCCACAGCCACACACATGCAGGGAAAAGGGCCGCACGGCCGTTGGAAACTTGCGGTTGTTTGCTATTTTGTCATGCAAATTGCATTTATTGCGGCAAAAAACAAGCAGCCCAGATGAGCCAGCCAGTGAATGCGAGCTGGAGCAAAAGAGAAAGCCAGTGAGAGCGTGGGGGTGCGAAAGGATGGGAAGATAACGCTGCGCGTCACCGTTGTAATTGTTTGCCATTCACCATCCGGCGCTGCTTGCATGTCTGCCCCGTTAGTTTGGGGCAGGGAGGCTGGCCGGTGTTGCTCGGGCGGGGCGGGTGCAAGCTGCCATTGTAAACAAGGAAATTGACTGCCGACGGCATGCATGGCAAACGCAGCGCAGAATGAAAGTCAAGATGGCCATGACCAAATGTGTAAATCTCGTGGTCTCCTCATAAAATAGGCAACGGCAATCCACTCTCTTTCACACAAAAACGCCCTCACGCCCTTTGCATTCCCAGCAAGCATTTAGCCTTGCACAGCCAAAAAAACAAATAATTCGGATAACCTTCAATGCACGAAATGGTTTTAACTTTCAGAAGACTTAAAGTTCACAAGGTGATATAAATAATTGTAAGTTTATATATTGATTTTCAAAGATAGAAAGTAATTGGAATTGAAAATATCGTTTGTGCCTATTTAACCTTACAAATTATAAGGTAATCGGTGTTTGAATGTAATGAAGTGCGGTTCAGATTTTAGGGCTGACCCAAAATTGGTTTGGCCCTGGAAAGCAGCAGCTATTGAGCTATTGATATATTTAGAACTTATACTACAAATTATACTGAATGGAAATTTAAGCAAGCATTCATTGCAAAATAGAAACTCTGAACGATTTTTTAAACCACCGAAAAGAACTCAAATGAAATAAATCATATAAAAACGGCTATTCAAGTATTTATGCAGATTCATTAACCCATCAAGTTTTCCAACAATTTATCGCCACAAAAAATAAAGAGGGCGCATTAAGATTAAACGGAAAAATGTGCAATTAATTAAAATTGCTTGCAGTTTTAGAGATTGCGGTCTTTGGGATCTGTGAGCCTTGGACGGAAACTCATTCCGTAGGCTTGGAACCTTTTTTCAGATTGCATGAAATTGATTTCTTTGGCAGGTGGACGACGCCGTCAGCCTTTTAAAGTTTAGATGATATGCTCTATTGATTGCGCCGAGTTCGGCAATGTGCCAATTACCAGGCCCGTTTGCTCGAGTGGAGGCTGAAGAATTCAAGCAAGTTCCGCAGCAGACATAAAGTTGGCCAAGACTGCTGGCCACCGCCGTTTGCCATTTAACGATTGTGAGTTTTATTTCCCGCACGGAATCATCGGCATTCCCGCGCGTCTGCCGTCAACGCCAGCAGCTTCGGCCCGAAAAACTTTGACGGATTCGCGTGTGGATAGGAACGGCAGGCAGCACCGGCAGCAGTGGCCACAGAATGTTAATAGGTAAGTTGACGAAGTGGCCCCCTCAGCCTCGGCTGTCAGTTGGATATCTAGCCCTCTCCGAATTAGGTGGAAAGTTGATAAATATTTAAGAGATTTGTGCTCGGTTCGCTGGATTGCGGTGTGTCTGCCTGCCTAGCTGCCATTTGCATATATGCAAATGGATTTCAAGATGGACTCGTCCCCCCACTAGTTTCATGCTGATTGGGAGTGGTTGTCTGTTCCGCCTTCTGCCAACCAGAAGCGCCGAGTGCATTTTTTGCTTATATTGCCTTGATATTTTTTGGCGCGGGGGAGGAGAGTCATAAAAATCTAGTGACAAATGCGTAATTGTTTTGGGGAAAATAATTAGCAAGCAGCTCATTTGTATATAAATTATAGCCCACCAAATTTTTGTACATTAATAATTTAAAGCTCAAGTGCTAGTTTCTTCAGCAAGAACAGAAGGTTGATTTGATAAAACTGTCTTATACTGAAAAACGTAAAATAAATCTGGACAAGCTTTTATGAAAATCCTAAAGAAAGTCTTTATCTTGAAATCATATGCATGAATATTTTATTCAAATACTATTTCTTCAAATTGATAAATTGAAATTAAACCAAATTTTCAATTCATAGGAAAGAAATCTAAAGGAATCTTACAATTCAAAAGGGGTTTCAGAGCGAACGACAATTGTCAATTTAAGGAACTTATTTTTATAATAAAAACCTAGCTAATGTATAATAGTCGCCAAATTGTAGCTTTTCGACGATCAACTCTGTACTGTGCTTATGCGCTCAACGTATGTTACTTTGCCCATTGATCTACTATTTTCTTTAGAAGAAAGTATTTTCTTTTGATAATACCGGATATCGATAAGACACTAAAAAAGCTCCAATTCAACATTTATAAGGCAAGCAACTACATTAGCAAATACGCTTATTAATCATGCTCAAAACATATGCCAATCGGCCAAAGGCGGCCGATTCATAGAAAATGCCCTGCAAAAGTTTGTTTTAAAATCCCGCATAATCTGCCAGGCCATGTGGAGGCTTTATTCGTCATGAGAAATCTTAATTTAGTTCGTTTTGAAACTCTAAATCAGCCTGCATTTCGCCAATCGTTTATTCGGCTGGCTTTGCTGGGCAAAATCGTAAAAGTGATAAGATCGGAAGTCGCCCAAGTCTCCAGCAGCGAGACGGAAGAAGAAAGAAGAGGAGAGAATGAACCATAACCATAAAGCCAAAGTGCTGCGAGTCGTAAAGACCCTCGATTCAAATTGGGCATGAATTAGAGAGTGTCCCGTGAAGCGGGCAGCGGGAAGCCTGCCGAGCCAGGGGACTTTTACGGCCAGCTCGTTGGTGGTGCGGGGAATGCGTGCAGCGGTGCGCCTCTTGACAAACTGCATAATTTATGGGCTTTCTACAATGCGTCGACAATTATTTGAAATACTTTTAAGTGCATTTAAGCTGTAGCCGTCGTCGACGGGCGGCGGTCAAAATTTATTGAATTATTAATTAAGTGAAATTGCGGTGGGCCTTAAGCGAACTGAAAAATTCAGAGCTGCGAGTCCGGCTGGGCATCATCATTAAATTATTTCAATTGCATTCATTATTAAATTGAATTCGATGGCCGACAACAGTCGTGTGATGGGTGGAACACTCCATCGAAGGTCGGGGATTGGGCTTAGAATAATTGATAATATTTGACATTAATTACACTTTCAATGGCAGCCTGAAATGCCGTTTTAATTGTGAATCCAATGAATGCCTTCCTTTACCCCGCTCTCGGTTGTTCAGTTGGGCCAACTAATTTCATTATGCGGCATTAATCATGCGCCGCCTGTTAATAAAAATAAATCGCCAGCTGTTGGAAGTGCGTTATTTTTTGTTCCTTGCCGCCGCCGCGTAATTTCAGTCGTAAAATCGCAACGGAATTTGCATAAATGCCGTGATTTATGGCTCGTCCGTTTTATGTTTTATAATTTTTGTTATTTTTTTTCTGTTGTATCGGCCGATGCATCGTAAAATGCAGCCGGGCCACGCGCCGCCTTAAAGGCATCGATTGAGGGCCCCAAAATGTATGCTACGAAAACTTTAAAGGGCTATCACTGTGGGCGGTCGGGTGGCCGCACTGACCGCTGGTTCTATTTCCTTTGTCACTTTTAGGAATTTACATTTTTCATGCCACAATATATAAAATTCATATTTATAAATCTTTCAGTGCGCCACCGACACACACAGGGAACGAGAGCGGCCGGCGCACATCAAAAAAACCACCGACCGCAGCAAACGTCGCCAGTGGCTCGGGCGGGCTGCAGGGGAAAAATGTATAAAAATGTGAAAAGTGCGCAAATAGGAAATGAAAACTCTAACAAAACACAGACACAAAGTAAAATGGCAAATGTTTGTAAGCACAGCCAAAAGAAACGAACGGCACAACAGCCATTCGCACTCACATGGAGGCGGCAATGGGCTGGCAGACTGCCGGACGGCCGAGGCTTCCCATAAAAACGAGGACATTAAAATGTGTGGCCAGTCGGGCGGGCAGTGAGCGAGTGAGCGACTGAATGAATGAATGAATATGACGGCTCCTGGCTGTGCCCGGCATAAGAATCTCTGTGTGCCAAAAAGGCAGAGACCAACGAGAGCCAAGATCCTTGCCGAACACACACACTCAGACAGACCGCTTTTGACTTTATGGCGCACGACATGGCCACTTTTTCATATTGCCACCCAGAGGCCGCCGTCGCTGTTGCCTTCGCTGCACCAGACCACCAGGCCGGCCAGCTGTGACAACGGAAGAACCAACGCCAAGGCAGCCTGGTGGCAGCACAGCGAGTGGCTCATGCAACCGGTGGGGCGGCGGCAACAGCGTTGGCAGGGCAGTTGGACAGGAACCTCCGCTGACCTCACCGGTCAACTGCATTTATTAAAAATTTTGCTTAGCCGCGCCGCACGTAACTTTTTCGGCAACTGTGGCCTTTTCGCTCTGATACTCTAACCCGAAGCGCAGCCAACAGATTGGCAGGGTCGACTTGCTATTTGTCAAAAGAGTTTTGGAGAAAGCACTAAGAAGAAAGTACTTTATAATTGCCAACCAAAGAAGGCAATTATTTGCGAGAGTTGAGAAGGTCTTTGAAGACTATAAATGAGATTCAAAGGATCTTGATGAAGAAGAATTTGCCGATCAATAAAGAAATATGATTCAAGTCTACTTTCAGGTCTCAAAAGTCCAATGCTTATGTAGGGAACTTTTAATTAGTTAAAAAGATAAATAAAAAATCAAATAAATTCATTATTGTGTAGCGAATATTCCATCAAATTTGACTTCTTTTAAAAGTGTTTTAGAAGAGGAGCGTTGAATTGAGAGTTGAAATAAGAAAATGTCTTAAATATTTTTACACTGAGAGCCCACACATTTATACTTTAACACTAACTGCATGTAGCATTAAAAATGTTATTTTAATTGAAACGACTATTTAAAAAACTTATGAGACATTTGAAAATTGATATGACTAAAGCTGCTTAAGCGCCGCCTCGACGAGTTACAGCTAAGCCACAGGAAGCCCACATATTTTAATCTTCTATAAATACAATTAGAAAAACAAACCCAACCAGAAATATTTAAAGGATTACAGAGTGCCCCCTGCTGTGAATACTCAATTTGATTTCAGAAAACAATGAAAATTAAATTGATCTACTCAAAAAAAGAAGTTATTTTATCTAAGCAACAGTTTCATTTAATTATTTAAATGCTATTGCATTTTTTTAATGTGTTCCTATTTATTCACAACAACAACTCCAAATATTAACCCATTAGAAACAATTATGCTTTAATTTCCAAACTGTGAGACCTAAACAGGATTTGTTTTAGAATCTCAAAAGCGGGAAAGAGAAGAGTATTTCATATGCCATAAGCCTGACTTATATTTGTTTCTTTTTTATTACCTTGTTGTTGCATATGAATAATAAATTAGTTTGGCTTTTCTGTTTTTCGGTTTTGAGTTTATAATGCGGAGAAAAAAAGCGGAGACGCGAGCATTTCGTGGATTTGAAATTCATAACACTTTTATTACCGCCCGCGTGGGGTAAAGAATGGAGGCCGTTGGTCGGGGCGGCAAAATGTGTTGCCTCGGCACTTCACTGGCGTGCATCCCTTTTGTTGCAGTTGACGGTTGAGTAGTGGATGTGGGTTGGGTCTTCGTTGCACCATTTTCATGGTTAGTTTAACTTGGAGAATGTTAATTGATGTCGTCGCGCCCGAGCCCCTGACATTTTGCTCTTAAAAAGTTAAAGCTTCTTAGAAAAGTGCACACGGCAACCTGGGCGGGCATCCGAGCTAATTAACGATGACTTTAGCCTGCCGCCGACACTTTGCCAACAGTTCCGCCCCGCGTTGGCAGTGTCCTGTGTAAATAAACAATCGCTCACATTTAAGCCAAGTCATAAAACCAAGATGGCGAGTGCGTGGCGAGTACAGTTGTGTTCGCGGTGCCATTCGCCATCCGCCATTGGCAAGTTGGTGGCCAAACTTTGCTCATTTGCTGCACCAATAAGCGTGCCCCAGAATTAGCAGAGCGGCTGCCAAGCGGCGGCGGCGGGAGAGGTTGCAAAAGTTCAAACAAAGGAAATTAAAAATGAATTGCATAAAGGAAAACGCCAGACGCAGCCAAAATGCGCGCTCTCAGCTAAATTTAACGCTGACTTCATTAAAACCCCCAGCAATGGAAGAAAACGAGACGAGAGGAAGACTAAAAGAGCAAGTGGCTGGGAGGCGTAAAGAGAACTGAACATGCCAGAGTGGAAATAAATGAGTCTTTGGTCTTTGAATTCGATTGAGTCCAATGGAGGGGAAGGCCGTTCGTTCACTCTACTTGGCGGCTAGCCGCATGGCCAGCCGGCCACCGACACCCCAGCTCAGCTAATAATCAAGCCAACCACCAGCTGCCGGCCGTTGTGGGTGGCTCGAAGCATGCACCATCGGCGGAAAGCTAATTTATTACGAGCATTTAACAAGCATACTCCTGGGCCCTGCACCGGCCGCTTTGATTTATTAGGTGTTTGGTAGGAGAAACCAGAAAAAAAGAACACCCCAAAAACAACAGAGGAAAGCAGCGAAAAAAAGGAAAACGAAACGGCACAAAATTTCTGGAAAAATTCAAACTGGCAGAGGGGAAGGACCGACCGACAAGGCAACTGGGCGGGCAGCCCCGGAACGCTAATGTGAAAGTAATTTGTTGTTAATGTGCAGCAAATCGGACAGCAGATCAAATTGCCAGAATCTGGAGGGGCCCTCAAAATAGACGCTTTTAATTGCAGCCAAACTTTTGCACTTCGTTCTCAATCGCCCGTCGGTGATTTGCATGGGCCCCAGGAATCCCATCGACGAGACGGCGAGTCGTTGAATCGGCGTCGCCTCTCGCTCCATTACTGCCCATAAATCACATCGTGGCATAGAAATAAATCAACCCTTTATTATCAACACATCGCAATGTTTGTTATCGAAAGGGTTATTTATAGTGCTCTGGGGTATACACACACAAACACACACAGCGAGTGACCCGGGGCTCCGACAGCATTGTCCTTGGCGATGGCCCCGGGCGATAGGACCACCGCTGGACGCCAATCGGGAAGTCTGGCCAGTTGTTAATGTTAACGATTCCATTGCCAGACAAAATTAAAACATTGTCGTGGACCCGTGGCAGGCTCTGCCTGAAAATCGGTTCAAGGTTAGCCGAGCCTTTAAGGTGGCTCGGAACTGCAGGGGAATTCATCATTAGCTTCCACGAAATGTCCTTGAACAACAACTGAGAGGACCGGAGGGGCCGCCGTGCATACACTCGAACGCACAGCCACTCGAAGCCGCTCAACTTTCAAGTGGTTGGGGGCCCAAAGTAGTAAACTAATTGCGGTAATAATGCTGTGCTCGAATGTTGTGAATGTTTGTTGGTTCGTTCATTTGGAAATTGGCAAAAATTTCGATGCAAAGATACACTGACCCGATCCCTATGTCACTTAAGAAGCTAGGAATCCAGCAAAAAATTGATTTATCAATTTCTTTGATTGGTTTTTGATGTATCCTTAAATCTTTAAAAATAATCTAACTTCAAAGCCGCTTTTTTGAAAGGTTTTTGAGTCTTTTGTTTTCTTCTAAACATTGAGGAAATATATTCTAAAATTATAAAACACTGTGCGCCGAATTGAAAGAGAGAAGAACTTGAACGTAAGAATATAAAAAAGAATTTAGAAATCAGATTTGATGCAAATGGTATTTAAAATTCTTTTCCCCCAAACGAGTAGACAAACAAAGGTCGATCAAGAACAAGGAAACACACAAACTTATTTAAATTTCTCAAGCAAAATGGATAGAATAATTTTTTGTAGACCCAAATAACTTGAGTCTCAGACTCAATTAACAAGCCGATTTGAATACATTAAATTCTTTCCATATCGAAAATAACATTTTGATTTATACACACCATCAAAAAACACAAAAAAAGGACAAAATACATAAGCTGTTTTTCCATCAGGCCTTGGAATCTGGGTAGACATATTTATGGGTGTTTGTCTGGGGAAATATTTAAAATTTTAGCTGATGGCCCTTCCAAAATGGTTGCCTGATTCAATAATTTACGGTGTTTACTTTTAGGCTGTTAGGCGGACTGAGCAGCAATTAGGACCTGAAAGGAAAGCACCACCAACTCGGGCTGGTTTATGTCAGTGGTGAATGTGCAGGAGGTCCTTCTGCAGGGAGTTATAAGCAGCTTGTTGACAAGCCTTGTTGGGCACATAAATTCGCGTCTTATTGCCGTTGGTGTAATTACATTGAATTGGGGTGGAATTAATTTTTCACTTGGAAATGAACCCGAAACGTCTTTCCCACCCACCGACTGGCCGGAGAGAGTTCCTTTGACAGCGGGTCCTCTTATTTGATATCCTCAAATTGAGTGGAAGGCCCAAACACTTCAGCGTCCTCACCTTTTTGGGTCGCTGCAGCGCTTAATTATGTGCCGGCCGTGATGGCGAAAGTTTGGCGAACACTCAATGCGACTGGTTCGTGGTTGCAGGCCAAACTTAAATGGCCAGCAATTTAAAATTAGTGAGGCAATTTGGGAGACGTGCATTTGGGTTTTTTAATTTCCTACGAGTCGCAAAGATCTGTGCAATCGATAGACGCCTTCCTGTGCCAATTGATTGTGATCACCATTCAAAATTAGCCGGCAGTCCTGCTGCCGCCCGTTGCCATCATGGCGACGCCTGGGCGGCAACAATGCAGTTTGCTTGCGGCTGTTCCGGCTGGCAGACACCGAGGCAGCCGGAAAAGTTATTGACACTCTGGCGTCTTCGATGGAAATTTAATTAAATCGTGGCCTGCGGCCTCGTGTACTCAAATTAAACGGTTTTCGTCGAACAATGACGCCTCCCGGCGAACTAATTGTGCCCTTCATCCAACCGAACGAGTGTCCGACGAGTCTGTTGGCTGGCGAAATATTCTGATTGACTTGCAGCCGCCTTACAAAGAAACTTTATATATTTTTTTAAAGGGAGGGAGAGATTCAAATCAAAACGGATATTAAAATGTCTAGATTATCGTCCCAAACGTTGATGGACTTTTGGCGAACCATGAAATCAAAACTTTCATTTAAGAGCAAAATTGATTAAATTTTTTTAATGCCGTAAATCGAAAATAAATTATATTTTTAATGGAAAGCTAAATTCTTTCAAAGCTCTGATTTCCCTAGAAAAATTTGTGTGAGTTTTTCATTTTGTTTGATAATTTTAAATTCCCCCAAAAATGTTTAGCAATCGCATTTAATTTTTAGTGCTTCATGATTACTAATTCTCTAAGTGGAAATATTTAATCCACTCTCCAATTATTTCAAGGGTTACATAAATTCCCATAAATTTAGCTGATAATTCATAATTTCATAATTCTAAAGGATTTGATTGACAAGGAAATCGCCCGTCAAGCGCTCAGAAATCTTGAGAAGTCAATTGATTGGACGCGACGAACCCGTCACCGGCGTTTCCACCCCCACTTGTGATTGCTTTTAAGATCAGTCATTATCTTCGGAAACCTTTAAAAAAAGGCAGAAACTTTTCAGACACAATTGAAGGTGAGGCGGCCAGAAATGAAGTGCAAATAAAACGATGGGCTTGGGGCGTGCGACGACATCCTGTCGACCCGCTCTGACCCAAAGCAGAGAACCCAACGCGTTCAAATTGAGGGAGGAGAAGGAACCGTCAAAGAAGAATTCCAAAAAAAAAAAATTCAAATAATAAATCACACCTTTGTCACTCAATGCCCCCACCAAGCGACCAAACGCCGCCTGCCCGCTCTTCCATTCGCTGGCTTTTCAATTAAAACGCGAAGCGCCAAGCGATGGAAATTGGTTCGCTGGCGAAAAGAAAGAGCTTGCCGTGTAATTAGTTGACAAAGGTGTTGTTGTGTTTAATTGAATTTTTATCTGGCGGCAAACGGGCGGCGGCCAGAGTCCATCCTTTGACGGCGGCAGGGAAAAAAGTCTTGAGAATTGGACTCGTGGATTTGAGTTGCGTTTCGTCTGCTTTGGGAACCCTGTCCTTTGGGACAGGACAGGACTTTCGAACCTATGCAAATTTGTCGAGGGTGCGACATCTTAATTTCAATTTTTAGGTCTGTGGCCACAGAAACTTTAATTGCTCCCACGCCCAGGACCCCAGGACCCAACGAAAATCTAATTGCCCCGCCTTGTTATTCTACATTTCCCCTGATCCCATGACCCAATCGGCGACCCGTTGACCATCGTGTAGTTGGCATCAGACCGCAGCAATGTCAGCATAAGCCGATTGCGTGGAATTTGCTATTGTCCACTCGCTGGACTGCCGGCCAAGCCTGCCTAGAGGGGACGATTGAACGTGGACAGGAGTCTGGCAGTTGCGCTGCCCTCCCGTGCAGGATAAACAACCGCAGAAAGTCAAATGATAAGTCAATTGTCGGTAGGTTCGCCGATTGGTTGGTTGCCATGGCCGTAAAATAATGAACTGCCGACGGTGGGAACCGGTGCTCGAGGCTATGGGAGCGGCGGTTGCAGCTGCCACGCCCTTGGCCGTTCGCTATTAACCGTATTTAGTTTCAATTTGGCACAGCTGGCGACTGTTTAATTGACAGCGGCAGGCAGGCATGGAAACGCAGCTTTTACGACCCGCAATTGAGTTCAAGAGTCCGAACTTTACGAGCCCGTCCAAAGTGGCAGGCACGGAAACGACAAGCGCCACTCAGCGCCATACAGTGGATCGATTTCTTGGGTCGGGCAAAGGCAAAGAAGGGAATCAATGAAAACTGGTTGGGATAGGAAAAAAAGGCGTGGTTGGCCCACAGGAAATTCGACTTTTTAGGAGTCAACTGGACTTACAAAGCCGATCATTTTATAAAAAAGGCAGGGACTTGCAGTCGAAAAGTGACTCACAAATATCCTGAAATTCAGTTCTAAATTACAAATGACTCAAAATTAGCATCATAAATGCCATACCAGCCCAAAATCTGAAGAGCACTCGTCCAAGTCAGGGAATTTGCATTTTTTCCAAAGTCTTCCTATGAATTAGTTCGGCCAATAAAATCTTCGGTCTATTTGTTGCCAACTGATCATCTTGCCGATGCGTTTGAGACTTGAGTAGAGTAGACTTGATTATAAAACTCCCAAAGAAATATTCCATAAGTTTATAAGTCACAACCCTAGCCGCCTATTTACTGGACATGATATTTCTCTGTGGCAATTACCGCCAAAGAAAATAAAAAAGTCTCTTCTGAAAACTTTTGTTAGTACTTGAAATCCCATCAGGCCCACTGTGCCAAGTAGCCGTTGAAAACGGCACGCAAGCAAATCAAGTGAGGTGTTTTTGGGGTCTTCGTGTGCTTGTTGCTTCGAAGCCTCTTAGATCCGAATGATGTTTACCAGCCAGCTAGCCAGCCACCTTATGACCATAAATAGCATTTTCACCGCCCAACCCACGAACGGCCAAGGCAGACCGCCGCCCTCTGGCTGCTCTGAATCCTCGGGACGTTAGGGCCAAACGCAAACAGTTGCCATGGGAAATTATTAGAGACAAATAAATTAAATTTTATAGCTGACACAAAAGGTGCGCGCTTCACCGGCGCTTACCACCAGTCAGCAACAGGAAGGGACCACGCAACGGTCGTGAGGGGAAGGGTCTTCAATACCGTTTTGATTGTCGATTGTTAGCAATTATGGGGCTTAGTCGGTTGTTTGGCTGCATTTAATTGTTGTTCTTGTTGGTTTTGTTGAGTTCTTTGCGGATTGAGAGTCCGGTGGGGTGGGCCGGGCAGCACTTAAGTTTCTTCAGCTCCATTTATGGCCAACAACAGTGGCCGGCCAGTCAGCCGGCCAGTTAGCCAGTGAGTTTCGTTAAGTTTTATGCAGCCAGAAGCTGATTGGGCAGTGGGAATGAGGAGGCTGCGCGGCTGCTGCACTTTCGATGCTTAACAAAGTTATTGAATGCTGCCGACCGTCCGCCAGGGCAGTGGCCGGCCACCTTTTGTTTTTTACAAGCACTTTGCAAATATTTATGATAGCAGCAGCATAAACAATAAACTCATAAACTGCAGCGACGAGGACAAACGACGTCGCCACCGTCAGCCATTGGACACAGCGGGTAAATCGATTTTTAAAATGAATTATGTTTCCCGTTACATGCGCTCACTTACACCCGCAAACGCCCCGGCAAACATCCCGGAGGCGGCGGGCTTGCCATTTTGCAGTTATTGCGCGTTTGCCCATTGAAGTAAAAGTGCCAGGGCGCTTTGTTTTTAATTTTATGACCGACCATCTCACCCAGGGACACGGACAAAGAGAAGGAGGCGTGATTGTCGACGGGGCCTTTTCGCGTTGTTTGCCGTGCACTTGACATCGGCGTATTTACAATGTTGCTGTCGACCCGGCGAATGCACTCGGCCCGTTTGACTCAGCGACATGGAAATGTATTTTATAAATTAGTCAAATATTTTGGCAACTCAGGAATCGAGTTGACTGAAATTATCGGCGGAAGTCGGCCAGCAGGTGGGCAAAATCCCATAACTCAAAATGGCAAATGGGATTCTTACAGGAGAAAACATTTTAGAGACAGGCATAAATTGATTAGCCGAAGCTTCGAAATGCTGACTAATGAACTTGCAGCCTGCGAGAAGCCGAAAAGGCAAGGACAATGGGCATTTTGCAGGTTTGGCTTTGCTCACTTTGTCAGTTAAGCCCTCCAAAAATATTTGAATTTTAATGTCAACTGCAAGTAAATGCAAATATATACGCTCCCACAGTGAGGCAAAAAAGCAAAGGGACAGTAAAAAAATTATTTTAAAAGATTTTAATCTACTTACCGAATTTATAATGCTTTCTTGGTAGTCGAACAACCTGCAAGCAGAAAAAAAAAATAGAATGATTAGTATTAAAATTAATGAGTTTGTTTTAAATTTTCTTAAAACAATTAACGAACGCGAATAGATTCTAAAGTAATTAATGAATGGATCATTTAGAGATTTGCTTGCCCTTAAAGTCTTCTACCTTCTCTGGTAAATCTGATTATTTTGACTCTGTTGTTCTCTATAATTTAAGGATTCCAACTATCTGTGCTGGCTGTTCGTTGACTGACTTCGGTATGCGACTTGTCTGTTGACTTTTTCGGCGCACTGTTTATGCGTGCGAGTCCGACAGCAAATAGAACACAACGGCCGCAGTGAGAAAAGGAGTTCCGAATGCAAACGCCGAGAATAGCAAACAAATGTCGCCCATAACCAACCTGACCCGTCCCGCCCTGGCCGTCGCCTCACCAACCGTCCGCCTTTGCCGCCCTCAACTCATTTGCATCACCGATGGATTCAGGCAACGGCCAGGGACACACACAGCCGAAAATCATGTATTCGAATTGCAACAAAGTGGTGAGCATCGGCGCCCTCATCATCGTCACAGACCAGCGGAAGGGGGCGGTACGGTCAGTTCGTCCTGCTGCTGTGTAATCCTAATGAATCCTGCACCTATTTATTTTTCATTGTGGGAAATTGTGCAAATGTCGTCACCGGCCGGAGGACCCGACAGCGTGTGTGTTCAATTGTTTAAATGTAATGTTACAAAAACAACAACAACAACAGCGACGCACACAACAACAACAAACTTGTTGTACAAACTGCCTCTGTTGTTCTTGCTGTAGTTGTTGTAATACATCGGACAGATGGGCAGACGGAGCGAGACGACCGGCCGGACAGCTGGGCAGAAAAGCGTTGGGCTCCATTGTTGTTGTTGTCATCGGTGTTGTGAGTGTTTTACATGAGACATTGTCTCTCATCAGTTTAATTAGTTGCAGATTCATCTTCTCCAACTGTCTGTCCACGTCTGTCCGTTGGTCGGTCGGTCCCTAAAAGGTGACCACCGCCTAGCAGGAAAATAATAAATGTTTCTATTTTGTTTTCGATGTGGACTCCGACACACTGAGTTGCCCGGCCGGCCTGGTCGAATTTGTAGTCACATCCTTGTTTTTCCTCCCTACCCGATTCATTCACGGATAATTGGAGGCCTTCAAAATGAATGATTACGGACGAAAGTTGCCCTTGTCGGTTGTCATTTCGACTTATTGAACATTAATTTCTATTTGTTAAAAATTTGTAGGATTTTAAAGTTTTTTAGCAAAGTAAAGAACGTCGTCTCCCTAAAGTGATTTAAAGTTAAGGAATAGAGTTCTTTGGTTGGTCAGTAACCGTGACAGGTTTTAAAATTTCAACAAATAACTTGATCATTTCGTGCGGGCAATTTATTTAATCATTGGAGTGTCCCACATGCTTATTTCGATCCCAAAAATTTATCAGAATCTAAATCGAATTTAATTAACAGATTTTCTGTATTGCTTAAAAGCGAAAAAGAAATTTGTAAATTTAAAACAAACCAATTTTCTAACATTTGAAGTTTTTTCTAGAATTATTTCCCATAATTAATCCTGGGTAAAAAAAAATTGAAATTCAAACCAAGAATTTAAAATACGCAAGGACAACAAAAAAAAAAACTATTGTTATCCACGAATAAAAACATAACCAATCCCATAGAACAAATCGAAGAATCTTCTCTTAAAAAAATAATTTGGTAAGATAATTGATCAGTTTATAAATTGAATTCAAGCTTTCCATATAAAAATGGTTTAGTTTCAACCATAAAGCCACCAATTATTGAAGCAAATATTTATAAAATTAAAATTTGCCTGCACTAAAAACAAATTCGCTGAAGCGGCTGCCAAATATCAAATCTGGAAACTGATTTATTTGTAGTTCGACTTTGAGTTGGTCGAAGAGGGCTCTTTTTTATAAGCCTGCCGGTTTGCTTTGTTCAATCCGACTTGGTGTGTAGCTGAAACACGTCCACTTGTTTTACAGACCGACAACACAATCCACTCAGCTAATTGCTTTCCCGATGCATTTTCAATTGCCAGGCCTGGACTGGGCTTCCCGCTGTCTGCCTACCGCCTGGCCCACCTGCTCTTTGGCTGGGCATTTCAGTGGCCATTTTCTATTATTTAGAAAGTATTTTTTGTTCTGCAAAAAACTAACAATTCTGAAAGTAATTTTTTGGCAGCCAAATTTGTTTATTCAGAGATGGGAAACAGAAACAGGGAGACAGGGAAATAGAGAGCCAGGTGCGGCCAGGAAGGATTCGGGTGTATGTCTGCCGTCATTGAAATCAATTAAGTTTCTAATGCGTCGAGTGCGTGTGTGTGGCGTGAAGGATTTTTCGTCTATAAAACAAAAACGGCGAAAAGAAAAAATTTCCACAAAATGGAAACGTGATTGTGAATGGCCGTTGACAGTGGCAAGGATTCCGGGGGTGCGGCGAGTGGCGCACTAAAAGAACAAATATGGATACCGATTGCACGTTTGCAGTTGCAAAAAGCCCCTCCCTCCCACACCCACAAGCACACCCACCTAGCATAGCCAAAATGGCGGCACACACAAAAATTCGAGTTTAATGGCAACTCGGCGAGCCAGCAACTGGCGATGAGCGTTCCCTCAGTCAGTTTAACGGCCTCGTTAGCGGACCCCAATGCATATAAACTTTGAGATACGAAAGTTCTAGTGCTCTTCATTAAAAAAAGACTTCTTAAGAAGGGAAACTGGCTAAAGAAAGAAAGAAAAAAGTTGTAAGAAAGTAAATAAGGATCTCGGGGAGTTAGAAGTCTTTGGATCTTTGAATTGTCCGGATTATTGGAACTCAATTAGAATACAAGCTGAATATTAGTTTTAAAAAGTCTCAGGGCAAAGTGGAATGGAAGCTATGAAGCTATAGTTCCCAGATTCCCAAAGTTGCAAAGAATCTTGTAACTTTGAATCAAGATAATAAAAGAGGCTTCAAAAAGCTTTAATTTTAGTAGCCCCAAGCATATTAAGAATGGTAATTTCTGGAAATCCGATTAATTATCTCGAGCTTTATTCACAAATGGTTTTGTGGCGAAAGTCCCGAGGGGGATCACTTGAGGCCTTTAGAGAACCCAAAGAAAGATGCTCACGCCCTTCAAATGTGAAAGAAAGAAAAAATGGAAAACGGTTTGTGGGTTTGGTTACAGCTGCACTTCTGCCGCTCGTGGATTTATCGTTTTTATGCGTCGGAATCACATTAGCCGCACGTAAAACCAAAGAAGCGAGCAGAATTTTCCCCAAGAAAGTGAAGACGCCCCGTCGCCCACCGCCCACCCGACTGCCGCCCACTCCGACGAAAAGCGTCGGATCATTTGGCGAAGTTGCAGCCATCGGAGCTGTCCCGGCAGAAGCAGCATAAGCAGACATATAAAATGCATTGTGTCTGGGCCACTAGTCCATTGAGTGGCAGGCATTACTCCAGCCCCAGCCCGGGTTGGGGGCTGGTGGCCGCCATCGGTGCACATGAAATATGAGTTAAGGAAATTGATGACAAACATTTCAACGTTTATTGCATAAAATTACCATAAAATATTGTGCGCAAGTATTTTTTGCTCGTTATGAATTTGGCTAGCGACTCTGCAATGCGCCGCCCCCGACGCTTGGTCGGTGCAGCGTAGCAAAAATTACGACAACACGAAAGCAACGGGCCAAAATACAGAGGAATAAAAGAATTGCGCGGGGGATTGGGGGGATAAACAATTTTTATAATACATGAGAAATAATAAATTCGGATTTGTGTATTACAAAATTCAAATGAGCGCCAGGCCCCCCGCCGTTTAGTTTACTTCATTGTTTATTCAATTTTAAATACATTTCGAGGCATATGTATAATTAAACTATTGGAAATTAGTCACATTTGTAAATAAAAAGGCAACACACAAAAAATTCTCTCAATTCGCATACAAAGTATGTAAATAGGGCATTACCAACATTGAGTTGTTACCCGAAACTTCCCATCCTTCGTTCTGTTTGCCAATGGCATTCATTCAATATTAAAGCATCGATTAAAATTCGAAGTGAATTTTTAAAGTTTTTCATTTAAATGCAATTTCATTGATTATTGACCCAAAGAGGCAAAGCGATAGAATTGGGATAACGAAAATGCAGGTTAATTTTTACCTGGCCAGGATTTCCATTTCACGATTAATGCATCAGTTTAGGGTTCATTGGTTTCAGTTGAAATATTATAATCATTAAATTACTTATGAAGTTATTTCATGGTAAAATGAGAGATACCAAAATTTCCCTAAAAAAAGAGCGTTTATACATAAATAGATCATTCGAGTTGCGCCCACGGAAACAATGAGAGGCACAATGAGAGATTCGGAAAGGAATCAGAACCTCTGGCAGAGGCTGGCCCAGAGCCCCGGAGAAAACCGGTAAGGCGTACCAAGCAAAATATTAAATCATCAGTAATTTGTTTATCATATTATGATTTTAAAGAAAAATTACAGACGAACTTTACCGTCCACAAAATATAAGATTTTTAATCTGACTCTCCCTCATCTGAGGTAAGTCTATTTTCAATCTCAACTACATATGAGGAGTTGTCAATGCTTTGACTCTGAGGACAAAGAATGCAAATATGACAACTTTAAATGATTTGAAATTCCATGTGAATGACAAGAGAAATAGCACCAGAAATATGAGAATGCAATTGCAAGAGAGACAATTAAATTGACCACAGGAACTTTGTGGGTTGCTGAGTTTCACGGTATTGGAATTTTCTTAAAGCTTCCATGGCACAATTATTTTATTTGTCAAAGTTCCAAATCAATTAATGCGCTGTCCTGTGTCAACTTTTGTGCGCCGTGCCACACTTTGGATTAGTGCAGGTCGTGTGCCAGATTCTATAGGACAAATATCGGCCAGGTCCTTTATATCCCCGGCGAGCAGGGCCCCGACAAAAAAGGCACAAACAAATACAATGTATAAATGATGATGTTGATGATGAATGCGTAGGTTTTTCGTTGCGGTCCACAGCTCGGTAACAAGGGCGAGGGGCGGTGATGGGGGGCGCTTGCAAAAGTGAATGCGAAATTTGCATACGTCAGCTGAATGCCCTCTGCTCTGGCCAGCTTCGTTTGAGTTTTGGTTCAGTTTAGATCACCAAATTGACTGCTGCCTGTGGTCGGAACGGGACGTGTGTGTGTGTGTTTCTGTGTGGATGCTGACTGTTGGCCCGGCGCTGCGTCAACTTTCAAATACTTCACTCAAAACAGTCATAGCAACTAGACCACTTGATTGCGGCTCTAAATTTAATTACGGCATTACGAATGTGGCAGTGCGGACGTCGCAGTAAATGTTTGTCCTTCGGTGTCGTTTGGTTTGGTCCTCAACGCAACAGGACCGCCCTCCCTGGCTCAGTTGATAAAGCATTTCGATAATTTGTTGCAATTTACATTGGAAAAATTGTGAGTTTGCATTTCGTAATTCCTCTTGCTTGTGCGCCTTTTGTGTCTCTGCTCTGTGCGCAATTAGAACTCATAATCCCAGCCGGAATTGAATTACCTTCAGTTTACTTAACTAACACAACCGGCATTAAAGTCATTTGACATCATGACTATGGGAAACAGAACGAATGCAGAAAGGTCTAATGGATTTATATAAAATACAAAGTTAAAGAAGCACAAGGAATTTTTAACACTAACAGAGGCCAAAAAAGTATAAATTACTTTCTCCTTTCTACTTTTTATCAGTCGAAATTATATAAAAATCGTATATAATATTTATTTAGTCCAACTGTCAGGATTATATTGATAGCGAAATTCAATCTTCATCAATTCAGCAACATATACACCAAATGTAATTGGTTTCCCCAATAGCCAACGTCCTATGGACAGAAGTAAATAGAGAATTAATCAAACCAAACAATTTAGCAACAAACCCAATCCCTTCTCTGAATTTAATAATTCATCTCAAGCTTTAAGAAATCTTAAAATCACCACCAAAAAAATGACCACAAAATCGCATACAAAATATTATAAAAGTGGAATATGGAATAATTGAGGATTCAACTTTCAACCTTTGAACGAACCCGGCCAATAGACCAACTCCGCTTTTCGCTTTTTGTTTTAGAATCGATCTCATCCTAAAATTTATATAAAGAGCGATCATCTCCTAATGATGTACATTTCGAGAGGAGATTTTGATGCTTAAAGTACAAATTGGCTGGCATTTGGAGCCATGAAGAGGAAAAAAGTTATACACTCGCTGGTGGCTGACGGGCGGGCGGCTGGCCGTGCAACGTGAGCATAAAATATGCACGAGTCTATAGACGAAATCAGATTGCTCGAATTTGCATTTTGGTTTGAAAAAATTTGGCTGCAAGTCTTTCTCGCCGAGCCGGGCGAGAGAGCAGCCATGAAATATTGTACATTTCCCTCACTTTCCCTCCGAGTCCGACCAATTGCCGGCTCGACGGGAAGGCGAACCAAGAGACACGCCTAAGCTTAAGTGCCATTAGGCATGTAGGCATCTCGCTGTGTGTGCCTGGGTGTGTGTGTGTGGGACAAATGTGCATAATGCATATTTAAAGAGCTGGCAGGAAAGTGCCAAATTTCGAATGCACATCCAGAAAGGCGGGCCGGGCGGCATCGACACCAGCGCTCTGCCGTCGCCACTCAAAAGGCGAAAGAACCGAACCCAACTGTCGGGCAGCAAGGAACCCAACTGCTTAAGTGCTTGTTGGCAGCCACTATAAAGTTAAACATGCTCCTCTTGCCAGTTGCTCTTCTCACAAAGGCACCGACAAGATTTCCCATAAATTTGAGACGATTCACTGCCCCACGTTTCAAATGCGTAGACTGACTTAGAGAGCAACTCCCAATCTCTCCCTTTGAGCCATTTAGGAGTTTAAAAAGTGTCTTCGAAGCAATAAAAAATATGATACCCATCTAATTTGTGTAGGTAGAAACTCATTGGATTCTTGGTTACTGTGAAAAGTCTTTTAGGCGTTTATATTTAAACAATTTCGGAAACAATGTGTATTCAATAAAATACATTAATAATCCGATGCCGTAGAGGAAAGCTCAGGAGAATCTACTTCCCGTTGTGGTTACTTTTGAATTTTCGGAGCATTAGTTTTATAATTCCCTTCGTACTAGAATAATAAAATAGTTGTCCTTACAGAACTATAATAGCCAACTATCCGTGCTAGGAATTTGTAGGCTCTGTCGATGTGAATGTAGATTTGATTTCACTTTATACTACAGTTTATAGTATTGCGTATGAGGATTTAAAATACTCTAATTATGGTGGGAGGAGCTGTCGATTTCGTGTATTGCTTAATGCCTGGAAAGGGATGAGGAGTCCACCAACATTCCTTAGGCATTTTAAATTTTGTTTAAAATTTAAGGGCATTGATTTAATATTTTCAACAATTTGGAGATATTTTTATTTGTTTTTTCAAACGTAAGCATTTGTAATTAAATCATAAAACTCCATGAAAATATTAGCTTTAAAGACCTGTTGGTCTCATGCTGTGTGCTTTGGATTGAAATTGACTATTGGAATAAATGAATACAGTGAAGTCACATAGAAAGCGTTTTAAAAATCCTTTATGGTTTATTGGCACAATCAAGGCAACTAAATGAGCTTCATTAAATGGAAATCTTGGGAACGAGAGGCAATCAGAGAAAACTTCAAATTCAAGAACAGCTTGAGAACCTTTGGTATTGCTGCGCCTTTCGTGATTTCTTTTTTTTCTCCCTCAATTTTAAGTTTATTCTATCCTCCATCTTTCTTATAATTATATCCAGTTTCCCCTTTTCAAACTTTCTGTCTTACCTACAAAGAAAATGGGAGCTTTCATTCTAGCTTTGAAAAAAATCACTATGCTCCCGCAATGCAAATTATAACGCTGTGCGCATTTTACCAAACAGCGATTAACTCCTACAATAAGCGAGCGGTTAGAGCATCGCAAATCCGTTTTAAACATTATTGACTTAATGGTACAGCACAAATGGAAGTCAATGAGAAAAAAACCCTGTCGCTGCGGAAGTAAAAAAAGAACTCTGGCGGCGGCGGTGCGGTGGGAACTTTTGAATTTGCATTTGCCATCTTTCATCAGAAAGTCACACGTTGCCGTCTTCTTTTTTAACGGCATTCCGTTCTCTTGCCACTTGAGTAATTAAATTCAGCAAAAAGCCCGAACGACGGGCGGGCGGATGCTGACAGTGCTCATGTGGCTGTGGGGCAAAGGGCTGCGCGAGGCACGAGGGCGACGGTAAGTGGGCTTGGCATTTACGCTTTGTGGTTAACATTTTTGTGGTTAAATGAATTTAAAACGCGTTGCAGTGGCAGGTGCAAAGTTGCAACAACAAATTATTGGCTTGTCCTTTATGTGGCCAGCAATGGACGTGGCTCTCGTTGCATGGCGATTGGCGGAGGGCCAAAGGGCTCTCGCCGAGCGGACAGCGCGTCGGGCGGCTGTTCCATTGCCCATTGATATGCAAATTTCTCTGTCAGCTTACAAACATACACACGCAGTGGCTGTGGCGGTGGCAGTGGCTAGCAGGGATGCAGGCGTTTATTATTATTCGTTTGTTCGCTCCATTCCGACGATCTTTATATTTTTTTATTGAAAATAATTTAAATTCATGTGGCCACCGATGTCGCCGCTGCCTGATGAACTTAAATTGACACTCGCGCTGGCGTTTGCTGGCATTTCATTTTATTTCACATCTGCAAATGTGTGCGTGCAGTTTTTGCCAACGTGGCGAATGCACATGGCCGTGTTATTTTTCCCCCTCACTCGTCCTTTGAGCCATCTATTTTAACGTAATTTATTTGATGTTCTGCCGACGTCGTCGCCGTTCGTGCCCCAGCAGGCAAAGGCAAATTGTTTATCCTTTTCGGCTGTTTTTCGATCATTGAAAACATTTAAACTTTCGCACAAAGACCATAAAAAAACGACAATCCTACGGGCTAAAAAATATGCTATACATATTTGGGAATACCCCACCAAAACCCAAGTGAAGTCTTCCCGACGACTTGGTAAATCCTTTAATTTAAATCAAAGGGCAATGGAATGGGGCGAGCGAGTTGAACAAACTCATTTGAATGCATAAATTTGTGTACATGCGTGGGGAAAGGGGAGCCGACTCACCTCGAGGCGGCTGTCGACCGCGGCTGTCGTTTGTTCTACCCGCAAATGAAGCATGTCCTGTTGTTTTAGTTCCCAGAAAACTTAAAAGCCTCTTTTCCCCCACACAGACACGCGGGCCAGCCACAGGACACTGAAAGTCTCTCACGATGCATCAAAAAGCCGCATTTATCATGAGGACGTGAAGTTGGCGACTCAAATGAAAGCCTCGCGCCGCCGTTGTTATTGTTGCAATCTCAGTTTTTTTGTTACTGCAGTTGTTGCTGATGTTGTGCATCAGCTGCGGACACAAGAGCATTTGGAGTTGTTTATGCATTGCGCCTCATATTCGCATTGTGGGAGATGGAATTCACCGAGCTCAGGCCGACTTAATGGTCTCTTAAGTTAACCGAAAGCGGATTAAAAAAACCTTTTCACAAAACAACACTAAATGAAAATAAAAGTTTCATTTTGAATTAAATAGGTGAGATTTTTATCGAACGCTAAAAACTTCAACTTTATTTGGATAAACTTTTTTCCCATCTAATATCACCTGGATTTCCACATTCCACATGTTCTTCATGGTCATTGCCTATTACAATAATAAATTCACCCACCACACTGAATTTAACTATTTGCTTAGGTTTCTAAATAAAGCATAGATTGTTGGTCAAGCGAAAGTGTATTATTAAGTACAATTAGGCCTAGACGACGAGGGAGCTTTGTCCGCCCTAGAAATGCGGAAAAGTAATTGTTTGTCAAATAAAATACCCGTAGTTTGGAAAAAAGACAAATAAGCAACTCCTCTAATCAATTCAATTTCTACACTGACTATAATTTTTTTAATCAACTAGAATTT
>JBAMCP010000009.1:137407-214119 GCA_037075105.1 Lissocephala sabroskyi
AGGTAAATAGATAAACAAAGAGAAGTAAAAATCAATTTGTCTGATCGTCTTTGCCAATATAAACTACTTTTTAATTCGATGAGCACGGAGAAACAAGGACTGTTCAGTTTTTCCATTGTTGCTCCTTTTACTTTCATATTCCACTATCTCAAACCCCCCAAGAATTCGTTAATGGAACCAAATGGCTCCCAAACTACCAAAAACGGTTGTGCTATTGAAGCCATAGAAATTTTATCGGCAGGGGTTCGGTTCACGTTTCAGGAAGCCGTGTCGCGTGGATAAAATGCGAGCATAAAAATCAAATCGAATTATTACTTAATTATTCGAAATTACCAAATTACCGAGAGCAATTCAAAAGGGGGTCATTGGCCGACGGAGGGTGCAGCTGTTTGCTGTCCCAATCAACCGAACGAGGGACCCTCCCAACAGGAAGAGGAACATTGGCGTACACAAAACAGACAAACAAACAAACAGCGAAGTGGGCTTGGCGGGCTGGGCAGCCCACACGTTGATTTCATTACAAAATAAATAACAAAATATTTGTAACTTGGCCAAATTGGTCACGTCGCTGCCACAGGTATAAAGCGGATATTGTAAAATTAAATTGATTCTATCTTTGTCCTTGTTGTTTGCCTTGTGGCTGCTCCGTTCGCTCGCTCGCTTGCCTCCTTGCCGCTTATATTTTTCATTTTGCTTTATATTTTGTAAAGAAAAACCGGGGCCAGAGCATAATGGAAATGGCATATAAATAAATATAATGCCTGTTCATCATTTTCATCAAGAAATTGTTACAGTTTACGTGACAGATTAGGAAGGGCCCGAGAGCCGAGCAGCGTTGACGAGACCGAGTGCGGCCTTCAATGGTGATTGAAGCTAGAGGGATTGGGCTTGGGCCATGAGAGATGCCAGGCACGGCGAATGGATATGGCCGGGGGATTGGGTCGATGCGTTGCTTTTCAATAAATTTCAAATGAGAAAGACCGGGTGAAGGCCGCCGTGTGTGTCCACTTTAAAGTCTTGGTAACTTTCATCGACCAGGCCACCGGGTGACCGGTGACCGGACCGAGTGGGCGATTCAATTAGACGGCCCCGAAAAAGTATGCTGCGAAATTTCGATTCCTCTTGAATTGACTCGTGCACAATCGAATTCCATTTGGTCGCTGTCAACCAGCTCATAAAAAACACCCGTTGAAAGCAAAGGGCCAAAACAATATGTTGGCCCTGACAATTGTCTGCCACTGGGCGTCACGTACCGCCTGCTGCCTGTAGATGGCGGACGGCAAGCATAACAACAAACAATTCGCGAAGCAAACTCAGCCAGACAGTCCTCAAGGAGCACACGTCGCACTGTCGCCGGCTGTCCTCTGCCCATCACAACAACGGAGTCAGGGGAGCAAAAAACAGCGAACCACGCATATCTCGATAATTGGTGTCCGATTAGAAGGATGTGTGCGTATCTCATCCTTCGCCATGGGACAGACAACCAAAACACGGGTCGCCGGGTCGCCAACTCGCCGGGTCGCTCAGGTTGTCGGCGTTGCCTGCTTGTGGCTGTGGTCTCACTTCTTTTGGTTGCTCTTTTTGTGTCGTGGCAGTTGCTTGATTCGCACAGGAATAGCAAATTACACATGTCAACAAGGGGATTCGCATCTGTCTGCCTGCAGTTGTCCCCTTCACGGGGATTTGTCGTAGGTACAATTTAATTTCTTCTATTAGATTCTGGTCGATAAAGTCTCACAACTTTTCTTAGCTTGAGGTTCAGGCGTTTACTCAGAAAAGGCTGGGAAGGAATATTTTGAGGCCATAAACTGATTGCATAAAATATTAAAGACCTCGCTCTCTTCATGCGAAGTATCAGATATTTTAAAACCTTCGACCTCAAACAAATTTAAAGCCTAGAACAGCAGGAAAACTGTTAAATATCGTTAAAAAAGCCGGAGAGTATTTGAGATTTAAATTTAATTAAACATGAGATTATGAGCAGTCCAGTTGTTTCATACTTTTCTAAGTTTACCTGAAGAAGTTTTACAATAGCACAATTAGTACAATTAGTACTAAGAAATTTCATAATGAATAAATTCGAAATGAATATGAAATAATTCGAAATGATCAAGATATATTCAACATTTATTGTCCCAATTTGTTGATTGATTGATTGAAGAAATGATATGAATATGAAAAGATCTTCTTCACTCCCCTTCTATAAACTTATTGCTAGTCAGATCATAGAATTTAAAATCATACTTTTCTAAGTTTACCTGAAGAAGTTTTACAATAGCATTTATGCAATTAGTTCTAAGAAATTTCATAATGAATAAATTCGTAATGAATATGAAATAATTCGAAATGATCAAGATATATTCAACATTCATTGTCCCAATTTGTTGATTGATTGATTGAAGAAATGATATGAATATGAAAAGATATTCTTCACTCCCCTTCTATAAACTTATTGCTGGTCAGATCATAGAATTTAAAATTATACCGAAATTTCACCACATACAATCTCCTCTATTTCTAAAAAGTCTAAGAAATTGCAGTGCAGAAACCCAGAAACCTTCCACCAGCCCAAACGAAAGCCTTAAAGAAAATTCATATTCCATCAAAATGATAGCCCGAGCATTTGAATACATTGAATTCTGTCTCGGCAAGCAAATTAAGCCCACAACCTGTCAATTTAACCTCATCAACGTTCTCTTTTAAAAATAGAGACTCCTCGGAGCTTGAGAAGATTCCCCAGCCTGATGAAGACAACTCGCCGTCTAATTGGACATTTGATGTGAGCGTGGTTTTGATTTTACCCTCGCGGCGAAGGGAGCCTCGTTTTAATCAGCTTTACACTCCGTATCACTTGGCAGCGTGTAATCCTGTAAGTCATCAGCGCTAATTTGCTCACTTGTGCCAACTGGCGGGTGCCAAGTGCAAGTGACTCGCGTGGCCGCCAACGCCTCCGACGCCGGCTAGGATGCGTGGGGCATTTGGCGCGTCATTTATGATTAAATAGCAGTTTTCATAGAAAATTTAAACTTCCGCCAGCAGCTAATTTCGGGGGCGAGCTCAGTTAGCCGAGCAGTTGAAATTGATAAATTACAAGGACGGGAGGTCTAATTTGGGCCTCACTGGCCTGCCACTTCATTTAAACATTTCTTCCCAACGCGATTCGGGGTCATTCCGGTGCTCTCTGCTTGGTTTCATTGTCTACAGAGCCAGGATGACGGCGGCCCCATCACACACATAAGTGGAGCTTGCAGCCCAAACGGGTGGGAGGCAGCTTTTGATTAACAGGCACCCAAAGGACGGCCCCCTAAATTGAGACTGTCCCGCCCATGTGCGCGTCTAATCAACGTTCCTTTGTCAGCCAAGCCGCCGTTGCACTTTTTGCTAGAGGACACTTCACGACCAGCTTACCTCCTGCCTGCGCCCTTCAAGCCTTTGGCTTTTGCTGGTCCTTTTCTGTGGCAGACATTGACAAAATTCATAATTGAACAGTTCGGCTGGGCCGGGGAGAAAGACAGCGACTGAGAGCCTGCGATGGCGTGGCAAGCACACCTGCAAGGAGCGGCAAGGACATGCGACGTGAGGCGGCGGCAAAGTCGTTCGTTAATAATTCAAGAGCTTTTAATGTCATGAATATTCATAAATTTCTAGCATGATTTGATTTTATTGCGTATTTCAAATGCACACAAGCCCCCCAAACAGCCACCCTCTCGTGTGGTGTGCATTTTTATAGCCTCACATGAGCAACTCCGATCTGCACGCCCTTGGGCGTCTCATAAATTTCCCTGTGAATTGCACCCCAATGCATTTTATCAAAGCGCTTGAGTGAACTTTCTCGCACTTCTGGTCTCCATTTTATTGATTCTCCACCGACCAGAGGTTGGGCGGCTAATCAGTCGGCAGGACAATCGGCGGATTTGTTATTCAGTCCAAGCCCATTATATTGATTTGCCGGACCTATTTGCTTATCAATTTAGAGCGATTCGGGTCGAGTCTGTCAAAATCAGTCGGCGACGATTACCGCGTGAAATAATTTAACCCCTCGGGACGGCAACGATGAACTTTGCTTGCGTGAATTTGGTTATTCCGTTTGCCGCTTGTAATTGCCGCAATTGATTCGTCTGTCGGAGGCGATGGGCCTTGAAACCCTGAAGTCAAATGATTGTCTGTCCCACGCTCTTTTGTTCTGTGTAAACACAATCCATTTTTAGCAGAAAAAATGCCCACCTCCGATCTCTGGCTGGCCTACAAATGAGTCCACGATTCCCGACTCCAAAAATTAAGACATAAGCTCGACCCACTGCCACACAGCAAACAGAGCGCGTGGACCGATTTGGGTCCGAGCCGAGGCCTCCCAAAAGGCAAAGCTCTCCCAGCAGCTTTGCAACGACAGCCGAGAGAGAAATCCGCTGAATGCCGCCCCCAAGCTGAGCAGCGGAGTCTGCGCTTTGATTGCCGCGTGTTCACCGAAAGTTTCCTTGTCGTAGTCCTGCCGCCACGACGAAAGTAGAACAAAAGCCGGCAAATCGTATAAGAGTTGTCGGCAGGCATTCGTGGAAACTGGTATAATTTTTCAATTGCCTAGGAAATTCGGTAAGGACAGGTGTCTGTGCGAAACTTAAGCGGGTCATTTGATTGAAATGGGCCAAAAAAGAGTTTTAAAATTGGTCTAAATGGGCTTGACTTTTGGTCTAAAAAACTATAACACCCAATCGGTTCCCATGATTAAAAAAACCCAGGCAATAATCCACCACAAAGTCCGAGCCAAGATTCATTGCCCCGAGGGTGAAGCTCGGTTGGCGCCACCGCAACAACTTCTCATGGAAGGGGGACCCAGCCAAAGTGCCAATAGGTGGGCGCAATGCCGCCGAGTTTTTAATCTTCTTAAGAGCATTTCGCCCGGGGGTCTTTGAAACCCGCAGAACTGCTGGCCGGCCGCTGCAGTGGGCTTTTTTGGGCCGACTATGCAGGCCAGCGGGCGGCTTAGGCTCGCCAGGCTCCACCGCAAGCTGATTCACGGGTTCGCCGCGATAAACAAAAGCGTTGAAAGTCGAACCGATTGTTCGGCGGTCTCAGTAAACGTGTCCATTCAGCACCTTCTGGCCTAAAAGAGCCAGATTCGGGTAACAATTTGCAGCCGCCACTGAATGTAATTACTTTAATGCTGGGCGAAGAAGGAGATTAACTTTTCTAATTACAAAGGGTGTGGGGTAGTATGGGAGTGTGTGGCTGACTGGCTGGAGTCGATAGCATCGGGATCAGTTTATTTTTTGTAGGCCCGGCGAGCCGGCTAATTAGCCGAAAGACAACAGGCCAAGAGGCTGCTTTAAAGTGGCCCAGTTAAAGGCCCGGCGGGCAAGAGGAAAACTTTCAAGACGCTGGAATTTTCAGGCGTATGCTAAAACGCATCCCGACTGACTTACCAATCGGGCAGGACGGCTACGGCTGACGGGCAACCGACTGGCCGGCCAACCGGGCGACCGGTGAAGGTGGCCCAGGAACAAAACTTTTGATGACTTTTTGAAAGTTTTACGGTCAAAAGTTCAGCGCAAATTACAGCGACTGTGGCAGCAGCGGCCGTGGCCGTGGCAACAACAATAAAAGCGCGGCATCCGCCGGTGGCACGACAAGTGGCGGCAGATTGTCGAAAATTGAGCCAGCCAGCCCAATAAGTTTGGGGCTTTCGGCTTAAAGTATCGCGCCGGCTATAAATGAGACAGCAGCCCGCTAATTGAGCGCTTCAGCGGCCGGCCAGCCACCAATCGACTGGAAGGAGCAACCCCGTCTGCGACGCTGGTCGTCCGATTGTTTGTCCAAGAATTTTGTGTGATTTGCCACGGAAATTGACGTTGCTGTTTGCCGAGTCGTCAACGTGTTCGAGTGGACCGACTCGGCCCCCGTGAATTTGCCATTTCCAGTCTAAGCGTGTGGACAAACACGGAGCCGATGCCGCTGCGGACGTGGACTGTCTGTTTGCACGGATGTCAGCGGCCAGTTGGCGGCTCAGGGCCAATGCGTTTGGCTTTAACAAACCGGAAGTTACATGCGGCGAGAGCGGAAGCGGAACACGCGCCATGAATGTTTTTTTCCTATTGATATTTAAAGACAATTTGTTCGTGATTTTTGTAGGCAAGCAGGCGCTGTCGGCCCGACCGTCCCAGTGACATTCTAGTCAAAATCCAATTCGGACCTTGAAAAAAAATCGTTTTTCCTTTTCTTTTGCTATTTCTAAATTTCAGTTTGCGATTTCCAAAAATGCCCACCGACAGCGAAAAGGCCGCTTTCAAGACAGTCGAAAATGTGGTGGCTGAGAAGCTCGTCAGCCACTTGGAGTCCCTCCACGAAATCAGCTCCTCGAGCACCGTAACCGAGTCGGTTGCGCCGAGCCTCACCGAGGAGCAAATCAAGGAGACAGTGCGTGTGTCGCTGCAGGAGTTTCGGGCCACCGGCGACCCCAACGATGCCGACGCTCTGTTCAAGATCCTCTGGCCCAAAATTATGCTCGACTTGCAGGCCTTCAAGCGCCTCGAGGACGAGGTGCGCGACTGCAAGCAGACGCTCCGTTCCTACGTCCAGCACTCGCATTCCCTGGACAACGACATAGCCGACATTTTCCTGGACCTGCACAACATCTACGAGAAGATCGAGCGCCTGGGCGGCAGCAAAATCACCTTCAAGCACAACGAGAAACTGAAGGCCCGCGTGAAGAAAGCCGAGCGTTTCATCGATCAGTCCAAGCACTTTTTGGAGCGTGGGGAGCCCCCGCGACATCCCATGGCGGCCAAAAGCCCAGCTGAGGCCGCCAAACCCGAGCCGAAGTCTGATGCCCAGTTCTGTTTTGTGGGGCCGCTGCTGAGCTTCAAGCCGCCGGAGGCCGACCTGCCCAAGCGGCATGCCCTCGAGAACGCGGAGAAGCGGACGTTCATGGCCAACATGGTGACCTTCAAGAAGTCGGACTACACGTTGGGCCTGAATCGGCACAAGCAGTACTACCAGGAGGCCCGGCATGCGGTCGAGGCTCATCATCCCAACAACAAGGAGGACGAGGACGAGAGCTCCGAGTAGAGAATTTGAAACGGGGCAGGTGGTGGTCGATTAGTCGGATTAGCCGAGGAGGATTCGCTGCCAAATATTTGGGCTTCTGCTTTGCTCTCTTTTCGTTTTCTTTTTTTTGTCGAATGCTTTGCAAATAAAACAAAGTGAAAATTTATGTGGCATGCCACTCGGAAGGCCGCAGTCGCAATCGCAGTCCCTGGTCGAGTGGGAGTGCAATGCTTTGATTGTTTCTCCGAAGAGGATGTGCCCTGCCCGCATGGCTGTGGGTATCTGTGCTTTCAGTTCTTCTGCTCTTACGTGCAAATTTGCATACCAAATGTTGGCAAAGTGGCAAGTCAGCCGACTGCCGCCAAAGTTCCCAGGCCAGCCAGGGGGGCTCCTTTGAATCGACGAGGTGCCTGGGTTGTTGTCGGTGCCATTAGCTGGGCCATTGTGCGGCGGGGCTGGCTCATTTCTAAAGGTCTCCTGACTCTCGTCACTCGGCGATGCTTTCACATCGATCCATTAATCCATTTGAGCGGACAATATGCAATTCAGGGATTGCCATTCATACCGCTGACCCGGTTATCTTTGTCAACGGCAACGGCGGGCCAACTTAAAGTGATTGTCATCCTGGTGATGAGCTCGACCCGCCACCCAAGAGGTCCTCGAAGTTGGTGTCTTTTTAACGTCTCAAACAATCAGAGAAAAACCAAGAGGAGGCGTGTCAAGGAATTCACAGGAAATCTACTAGCGCTCCTTGTGGAGGAGATTCTAAGCCCCAACGGATTATGTGAAAGGGAGAAGGAGCCTAGAGCAATGCAGGGCGGCCAGGTTTAGTGGCCGAAGATTAAGGCCCTCAAAACTTAAGAAATTCGAATCCCTTGAAATAAAAATTAAGCGGACAAAATGTTAAGAAAGCACCAAAAAGACGATGAGGCTGCTGAACTTGTTCAATTTTTGAATATTTTTAAAGAGTTTCAGCCAAGAGAACGAGTCCCAACCCTCAGAGAGAACGGAGAACCATTGCCAACCGTTGGAAAAGGAGGCAAAATTATTCAAGGAAAAAATGTACGGCTTCAAATTATTATGAATGAGATTAAAAAATTAAAAATAAATTGAAACATCTTTAAAAATGTTGGAAATGCATAAAAATATGCTTTGGCTTTTGTCGTTGGCTTCCCCAAAAATGTTTGCCTTAACCGTTCAATGCTTTTGAATGTGAATTATTAAAATTAAATTTGGCGATTGCCTGGCAAAGAACTCAATAGAATCGAGAAGACAGACGAGCACAGAGGAAGGAGCAAGATGGTTAAAAAAAAATAATTTAAGTTTGACTTACCAAGCATTTTGCAGGCGCTGCTGTTGGTATTAAATTTTTGTTTAATTTTTTGACGCGCGGAATTTCGTTTAGTTTGAAAGCCGAGGGGGGGGGGGAGATAGTGGGAGTAAAGAAAATAAAGCGACGGGCTGAAATTTAGAATATTTATTTGGATTACAACAAGAAAATTCTGCCCAAGTGAAAAAAAAGTTGATGGGCGATCAAATGAGAGAGCACAGAATCGGACAACTGCGCAATTCGAGGCAATAATTTGGACACCTGTGCGCGTGGTTGGTGGAGAAGGGGGGGCAGCAAAGAGAAGAAATATAAAAACTCACCCCACATAACTGTTGTTGCTGTTGTTTAGTTGTTGGACTCGCGCCGTTTCGTTTTCTGTATACCACAAAATTTGCTTATTTTCGCGCACTCGCGCCCGAAAACACACACACACATGCACGAATGAAAGACGCAATTGCGCTTGCGCATGTCACACAAGCTTACGCCGGCGCCGTTACTCGAGAGCGCGAGAGAAAGAAGAGCGCGAGAGCAAGGGAGACTGGGAACAGGCACGCGCACACGTCTTATCGGTCCGAGCGATCGCGAGCAACTGAGCTGAAAACGCCGCCTGCGCTGATTTTGTACTTTCTTTCCAAGCGAAGCTTTCCAACGGGGGGGAGGGGGGGAGCTGTTGTCGCTCTAATTTTCTAGAAATTGGAAGGCGTGCATTATTTGCCATACGTCGGTCTTGTTTTTGCTCTCTTCTGATTCGAGTTGGGAATTTAACCGCGTGGCGTCTTCGTTTGTAGAAAAGGCTTGGAATTTAGTTCTGTGCGTCGTAATTTTTCTTCTATTCTCAAGGGGCTATTCTCTCTATTTGTCCGTCAGCTCAACTCATTATCTGTCTGTCCGTCTTTTTGCCTAAGTTTTAGTTTATTCAATTCAAGATTCCTGTCTTCTAACTCTTTCAAGAACCCATAAATCGGTTGCTCTCTGAGTCTTTTTATAAAGGGTCAGGAAAAGACACTTGAGAAACTGTCGACAGTTATTAGCGAGCTCTGAACAGGAGTCATATCAAAGTATCGAGGATCCAGATTAAAATCCAAAAAAACAATTGCCAGATGCTCGACAACTCTGCTGGAATATAGAAAAACGCCCCAACAAACTTTCTGCTTAGGTTTTCCCAAGATCAACTGTCTCACAGGCCTTCGATTGCTGTCCAGTTTCAAGGAATCTTCGGGCCACCTGGACCTCCTTATAGATTCTAGTTGATGGAGTGTTTTTCACAACTTCTTGCCTGAAACTTCGTGCGTGACACGAAGTCATCTCTAAATCGAGACGACAACGACGTCGGTGAGGGCAATAAAACCCTCGAGAACCTTTGGCGTGAGCCTTGGATTTTTATTTGCTACTGTTGTGTGCGTTGTTTGTCCTGCGCTAGTGCTGCAAGTTATATTCGCTCGAAATAATAGCAAAACACATTCAATGGAGGTAAATCTTAGCAGAGAGGGGGTGGGGGGAGGTGGCTATTGTGCGCCTACAACCGCAGCAGCGTCGCTGCCACTGCCGCTGCCGGCTGCCTCGGTTAGCTTGGCTTGTGTAATGGCAGCCTTTACTCAATTTTAGTAGTAAACGTATTTCTTTTATGGCCCCAGGCCATTTGAGCAGATTGGTGGCGGCGACTGTCTGCCTGCCCCACACGCCGCTCAATGCTGAGCCCTTTCTCTGGGCATACAAAAAGATATCCTGACACAATAAACGAAGTTCGCTTCCTGTTGGCCATTTGGCTGCAGGGCCCTTCAAACTGCTGTGCTCTGCTGCAATTGGAAAACCGAGCAAACACAGCAACTTGAACCGGAAATGCGACTTACACCCACACGGAGGAGCTTCTTGCTGGCCCAGCTGCTGACTCGATTTCGGGGTTGGGTTTGCTTTTAATTGCTTCGGAGTAAACAAAATGCCCGCTAGAAGAGAACAATAATTGGCAGACAAGGAGCTGAGTCAAATTTTGGTCCTATGAATGATTCAAATCGAGCTAAGCTGGCCCTGCCCTGGCCCTCAGTATCAGTTGGCAGGAGCAGAAACACCTACAAAAGCCCCCTAAATATTCTCACGCTATGAATAGTCAATAATGTCCAAGCCCAGCAAAATACCTTTGGTAGGGAAATCCGAGAATTTCCTTTGATATTTTAATCCCTTTGCGTGTCGCCTTTCAGAAAAAGGCCCAATGCGGGCCGCGTCTGGGCGAGGAAGTCAAATTGCGCCGCTGCCCCATCGCGCCCAAGTGCAAGGTGAATTATGGCATAGCCAGGAAGAGCTCGCTGATTGGAATGACCCATCGCCGCAAGGGCGCCACGCCGCCATCCTACGACATCTTCGAGGACGAGCAGACCACCTGGGTGACCACAGCGGTCGAGCGCATAGGCGTCGAGAAGAAGTACATCAAATGCCTGGGCATGGACATGAACAACTTTTTCGATCCCGTCTTCGATGACAAGCCCAAGGAGGAGCCACAAAAGGGACGCCAGGGGCGACCAGTCACGCAGGCTGTGGAAAGAAGGATCCCAGTGCCGCGCGCGGTGAAAACCACCACCGCCATAGCCGCCGCTGTGCCGGTGCCGAGGCGCCAGCCAAGAGCAATGGAAGCGAAGGACGATTGCTTTGAGCGGGTCAAGGCCGACGACGTGTACCAGGTGCTGGAGTATCAGAGCGGAGTCCGCACTGCGCAGAAGGTGATGTCGAGGCTGCTGCCTGGCAAAGAGCGGCCGGCCGAGTCCAGGGCAGCTTCACCGGAGCCACCAAGGACTCCGAAAGCCACGAAGAAAACCACGTCCGTGAAGAAACTGATGGACGCGAAGCTGGTGCGTCCAATGAAATGCGAGCAGCTGTCCGCTCGGGGCAAGATCAAAAGCAAGTCGTCCCTGGTCGATGAGCGGCCAACCCAGCAAAAATACAAAGACTACGCCAGCTGCGTGGCCGGGAAGGCTGTCCAGAGGATCACCAGCCAGGAGAAGCTGCAGGAGCGCCACACCCAAGAAGAGGACATCAACAACTACGTTGACTACGCCCTGTCCGCCATGGACTCCGAGCAGACCCCAGACGAGGACAAGACCCCGCGCCAGAACTACTACGGCAGCAGTAATGCGTTCAGCTCCCTGCCGGCCCAGTGGTCCGATGAGGCTTTGGGTTCCCTCAGCTCTGAGATGTCCCAGGTTTTCCAGACCATCAAGCCGAGGGCTCCGGTAAAACGGCTGCCCTGTTGCCTGGTCCGCGAGGCACTGCCGCCCGCCCAGTCGGCCAAGATCCTGGGCGCCCCCAGGAGCGAGAAGAGCTTCCAGCTGGACTTCACCGACTTGATCTTCCCCAACAACATCGACATGGCCCGCGTCTCGTCCTACCAAGTGGTCAACTCATCCTCGTCCCAACGCAAGGGCATTGGTGATGTGGCCATGCAGACCCGCGAGCTCTGCGGGCACATCCGCCGCCTGCGCCAGGAGTGGTCGCGTCGCGAGAATCTCGATAACTTATTTGCCGTGGGGCAGTTCAGGAACCAGGGCTGCCAGTTCGAGTGCTGCTCCCGCGGCTCCGGCTCTCGGTTGCCGGGGGGTCCGCCGCGTTGCCAGCGGCGCTGCTCCCATGAGAGCAACTATCAGGTCTTGATGATTTTGATCAGGAACACGCCGACGACTTTTTTGTATGTTTTCGCTTTGATGGCTTTGTTTATTGTTTTCCTCGTCTATGGCCAAAATCAGCCGCCTCCTTCGCTGTGGGAGGATTTCTTGCGCACCCTGTAAGTGCCCCGCCCACAATTTATATTTTGTAAAATTTCCGGAAGAATGCAGACTTTAAAAATTGAAGTTTGGCTTTTTTTGGGTGGAAATGGCTCCTCCGCTGCCAATCACGCCAGTCAGCGGAGGCAAATGCAAATTTAATGGCGTATGAAAAAGGTAGAGCCGAGCAAATGCTTTTAACCACATCCACTGCCATTAGAAGGCCGAAGTGGCGCCACCGCCGCGCCGCATGGAAATCGATGCGCATTAGCGATGCTGATTCCCGGGCGGACCGACCACCGGGGCGGTCATTTCCACCGGTTCTCGTGTTCGCCGTTTCTCGGCTTCCCTTCTTGGCTCCACACACAGGTTATCCTGAGGCGATGGACCGTTTCATTTCGTCCGGTCGGTCGGTCCTCCCCCCTCGACAAATGCAAAGCTCATCAATTTCAATAATATAACCAAAATCCCAATCAATTGCGGCCAGTTGCGATCCAGGGATGCAAACTAAACCTAGCCCAAGACGAGGGTAAGGGGTAACCGATACAGGGTAAGAGAATACTGGAGCTCTTTTCAGGAGCCACTGAGGTGAGAAGCGTTTTTCAAGGTTTTGTTTTGAAATTGAAAGAATTTGGAGACTTAACTTCTAGGGTAATAAGATTTGAGGGTCTTATAAGTCATGGATATGTTTTAGGTATAAAAACTGATCTGGGAATGAATCCTAGCTTAGTTTTCAGTAGAGTTTTCACCTTTGAGGAAAGGGGTTGGCAAAATTCTCTTCCACTTTTCTTAGGTATTTATGCTTTTTCGTCTGGCGAGTGGTTCGCCAGCCCTGGAGCCGTCGTATTGTATTTACATGAAGACCGACAAGACGGCGCCGAAACCGCAGCTCTCGAAAACAGCAACAGCGGAGAGCAGCCGACAAAACAGGACCACAAACGCACGAAGAGCTCTTGCAAATCATCAAATGCTGCTGACGGAGCGGATGCCGCCTGCCAGCGTCCTGGACTTGATTTGTTTGTGTCGTCGACGGGGGACGTGCATGCCAATGTGTGTGTGGATGCAGTGAAGCGCAAATTAAGCTTGACAAGCAAAATTAGTCCCGAGAGAGGGAAAGCGAGGGAAGGGGACGACATCGGCTCTTGCATGTGCGACAAAATATAATTTCTTGGAGTTCAGTTCATTAAACGTTGTACGGAAGACACGTGAACTGTAGTTCTGTCCAAGTGTCCACCTGTCCGTTCGGTATTTGTATGCAAATCATAAATCATCAGCATGAAATGCCCCAGCCCTCACGGTCGGCTGGCCAGACAGTCCTTTGTCGACGTTGGCCGGCATTTCAATCAAATCGAATCAAGTGCATCGGGTGGGCAAGGTAATTAACAGTTTCTGGACTCTTGCGGTGCTCGGACAAATCAAATTATTTATGATCCAAATCAAGTGCAGTGCGGTCGATAAAATCACCAACCAACTGCCGTCTTAACCAAAATGTCAAAGGTCAGTTTCCCCCAGCCGAAGATAATTTCGATGCCGACATCGCCCTGGCCGATTTATGGCTGTATTAATGGCAACTCTCTGCCAAAAAGAATAAAGCCATAAATCTGCTAAATAAGCAGCCGAAAAAAAAAACAAAGCCCAGCCTAAACAATGAAACTGCCATCCCGAACGGGCGCTTGTTTTTTGCTGCAATTGCGATATCATAAATAAAAGGGCGCGGCCCCGGTTCCTGTTTTTTTTAAGCGACCATTTTGCGCCAAAGCGGAAATGACAAAGGATAAGCAGCGACAAGCGCTTTGTTTGTATACCCAAGGCCATAGGCGTCAAAGCACTTAACCGCCAACACAAAGACCCCAGCCCCGCCCCCGTTCACTACAATCGACTCTTCTGACAGCCATAAACCGTCCAACGGCTGCGGTGGCTCTTTTTTTTCTAGGCGTTTCTACCAATCAAGCGCTCGACTGCGTACATATAGATTTATTCTTATTTACTTTTTGGGCTGTTTGACATCGAACCGCATTAAGTGGTCGTCGTTTGCCGACGACGAGGATGGGCCCCCGCAATGATTATTGCTTTCAAGTTGTTTTTTGCTTGAGCCGCCGATGACTTTTGCACTTACTCATCCGGCTGGAGAGCCGAAAATTGATATTGGACAGGCTGGAGGCTTTGGGAAATTGCCGCCTCATGACCCCCAGCCAGCCACCTCAGATTGATATTCACTTTCGAGCCAAGTGCACAATACGAAGACCGGGCAGGCAGGCAGGCAGGCAAATAGTCATTAGACAAATCTATCTATATGCAATCTGCAAATATGGGCGATTCGGTGAATGGGTGACTGGCATAATGCATCCATCTGGGTTTCTCTCAGGCAAAATGGAAGTTATGTCAAAACAAACGAACAGGCATTTCAATTAAAGCCGCCACCGCTGCCGTCGTCCTCCAACCGACGCAGAAAGAAAGCCCGGCAGGTACACAAGGGCCGAGACTCTCGGCAAAGGAGGGGCAAATTCAAACATCCATTCGCCCACAGAAAGTGCACAAAAGTTAGCCTAATATGCCAAGCAACCAAAGGCACACATCACGCCTGGGGGGAGGCAACCGAGCAAGTCTCAGGGATGGCCCAACATCGAAACTATGAACAGAACAGCAGAGAAGCAGAAGCTGTCGGATTGGTTGAAGAATTTTGTACGAAGAATTCCAAAATTAAAAGGAGATTTCTCAACGGAGAGGATGCTAAATTAACCGCAGCAAAGGTTGTAATCCAGTTCGGCCTCAGGAATTTCTTCTTGCTTCTAAATTTATCTGATTAAGAGGAAAAAGTATAAAAGACTCAACATTCTTTCAAAGAACTTATGAGATCTTGGGTCAGCCAGGAGATTGTCTGAGTCACGAAGAAACTTTTTAACATATTCAAATTTTATTTCATCCTTTACGATTTTGGCTCCTTTTTATTGTATTCGTAGCTCTCTTTCGTGATTATTTGTTCCTTTTTCTGTCGAATAATTCTGTCTTTCTCGTGTTACAGGGCCCTTTAATTTTAGTCCCCTCTTCTCATACACGAAATCATCTAGACTTCATGTCTGATATTGGGGCTACTGCAGCAAAGTCTTCATCTTAAGATTTCAATTTCCTCGCGTGTCACGTGATAATCACGGAAAGCTGATAAATTATAAAATCATTATTATCTCCCTCACATGCGAATTATTTGATATTCAGATGACTGAAAGCCTCCGCTTCTAGAATCAATTTTGAATTAATCCAAAAAATTCTTTCAGTCGTGTCACGCGACCATCGCGATTAAACGCCTCTGCAGGGAAGTGAGAAGAATTGAAAGAGCAGAAGAACCGCGCGTTGGCAACACTCAAAGACACAAACTGCCATTTATCAGTGCCAAGCAATCTGCAAATTCCTCCCCTGCACGCTTTTTATTTATACACCATTTTTTGAGAGGAAAAAAAAGCCCCACTCCCCTTGCGGTAGCAGTGCGCAGATAAAGGGCAGAGAATGTAGAGTAGAGCGGAATGAGATGAGTGGTTGAGGTTCTTTGTGTGTTGCAATTGCAAAGCTGCTGCACTTTTAGATTCTACAAATGTCGGACTGTCTGGCCCCGCACCTTCCATTGCCGGCAAGCGAGGCGACTTCATTCAAAAAAGTTAATTCATAAATCGCACAAAGCGCCCACCGAGGGCACACGAGATATGAAACGAAACAGAAAGCGGAGTCGTCTCCTCTCACATGAGGCAAACTGCATTTGACCCAAGATAAAAATCCCGCCTCGGGCAGCAAACTCCTCGGAAAAAAGCAGAACCGTCTCCTTGTCGAGCGTGATTGCAAATGCAAGCAAGAGATTCCTATCGGCCGCCTCTTATGGCGCATAAAAGTACTTAAATTTGTTTGACTTTGTTGCCGAGCGACATTTGCGGGACGACAACGAGGACGCCGGCGAGGAGCCCATAAAAAAACCGCAAGTGCACATAAAAAGATGCAAAGTTTTGGTCGCAATTACATTGATCAAGGCAAGAAGTCGTAAGTTCTATCGTTTCATAGTTCTTAAAGCTCCGAATACCCAGGGGGCCCCCTCAAGAATTCAAAAAGGGAAGAACGAAAGAAGCTTACCAGCAGAAGAAGCCAAGCCGCTTTTTCCAGCTGGTGAGGGTTCTGAAAAATATTAAATAAAAGGTTGTGTTAAAAATATGGTAATAAAAAAGTTCATAAACATAAAATTTCATTTCAATGACACAAAATATCAAAAAAAGAATCAAGAAGAATAGAAAGCAATAAGGAAAGAAAAGTAATTTAATTTGAAAATTGGCTTAATTGTCAACCGACTTAAATGATTCAGCCTTGAGTTAAGCAGTTTATTTGTGAGGTTCTATGGCTCTTAAAAATGTTGGCTTTCTGAGTCAAAAAGGCTTTTACCGGAAGACATAAGTTGCTATTCTCCAAGGGCTTTAATCTTTAATCGCGTGGTCAATTTGGTTTCTGATCTCCCTGCCCAACCAATCAATTTAGAAATAGTTGAATCTTCCAGCCCTTTTCAGCTCTGAGATCTTTTTGTGTATATAATTCGGAGCGGCGGACAGACTCTTCTTATAAATCGAATTGTGCTAAAGGTACTCGTAACTTTTGGGATCTTCAACGACTCCTTAACCTTTCTCGCTTAAGCTCTTCATATCCTCGTTTGATTAGAAGGAGAAATAAGCCTTTGGTTGGGCGGTAGTGTCTTGCGACAGAGGCTATTGAAGATTATAAAGCTGCCATGGCTGCGATTAGATAAAAATAACTTCCTCAACTGCTCTTCTTGGTGATCTTTATCTTTATAATTTGAGCAGTTAAGTCTTGAAAGAGAAGCTTCTCAAAGGATCTATAAGAACCTCAAAAGCTGGCAATAAAAACTGCTGCCACACCGCAGCTACTAATGAGAACATATAAATTCCGGTTAGAAACTGATGTACTTCACCTCAGGGCCCTGCCATCCATCAGATTGTTTCGTTTTTAAGATTCCCCGAAGACAATAAGTGACCGCTTTAGTTGGCAGCCAAGAAGATAGTGGATTATAGCCGGGTGGTAAAAGGAGCTCGTTGAAATTGAATTGGTGGCCTTTAAACTGATTTCCGATTTCAATGGGACTTGCGTGACTCACACTAAAGAGCCGCTAAAGAGGCGACCCGCCAGCCATAACCCTTTGGGGGCGTCTGCCGCGCGCACACATGGGGAATTAGAGGAGTGGAAGCGACTCGGCAACTGGGCGGACTGGAGGACTTCCTGCCACTTATTTAGCCATAAAATGGCGCTCGCTTCGAGTGCGACAATAAGGAAATGAAGCCCCCACTCGAAGAATAACGGCAGAGACGCCACCCAAGCGCCCACTGCCCTCATCGTTACTAACAAAAAAACGAAGCATAGCTTAAGGAGCCGTAAACAAAAGCGCTTCGAAACTGGCTCCTTTGTCTGGCGTAAAACTTAAGGCCTAAGCCTTTTTGCACTCTGCTTCGGTCTATTAAAAGGGCCGGCGTAGCGTGTACGTGATTTTATCAAAGGAAAGCAGACAGCCGGCGACGAGACGACATAGACGACAGCCGTTGGTAAGGATGAGCCGGCGGAATTTTGAGGCCGACCTAATGCGTCAAAATGTGCCGCAATCAGGCTGCAAAATATTTTCATTTATATTTAAATACAAATACGCTGGGATTGATAAATATTCAATGCTGGGCGCAAGTCGCGGCAGCTTCGATTACGCCGCCTTATCGATGGCAAGTCGGACCACACGAGCCGCCCAGGAGGCGTGGCGGAAATGGAAAGCGTTGTATTTATTACATGGCATGATTTATTGTAATTTTATTCATGAAACCAGGCTGGATGAGTGGTCGTGGGCCAGCCACATTTCTGACATTAGTCGGCGCTCCGATTCGGCGACCTTGATTAGCCCGAAAAGAAGGCGAGTCGGTCGGTCGGTCAAGTGGCTGCTGCGGCTGCTGGGCAAAAGGCCTGCGGATTATCACACTCAATAGTGCCATTGATATGTATTATACCGTTGCCGGTGCCGATGTTACTCTGCTGCCTGCTCATTAATTCATGTGATGGCACTTTTGCCTCATTGACAATTCATGCGGCCGAAGCCGAGGCGCCCACAATCCGCCCACCGGCAACCGCCTAATGCTAAAAGGTTAAGTGCCAACTTGCACACGCAATCCCAGTTTGATTATGCATGCATAATTGTTTATACGTGGCCATATTTACATACAAATGTAAATATGCATGTACTAAACTATTGGCTCCCGGCTGATCCAACCCGCCGCCGTTCCAGAACAGCGCTTTAAGATCCGCAAAATACTTAACCGTTTGTCTTGCTTTAATCTTTTTTTCCCGTTAACAACTGCTTACGGGCCGCCGATGACGATGCTGATGCTGCCTGGGAAACTTTTCGCCCGGTGACAAACAAGCGGCAGTGCGGGTCCGATGTCCTTCCGGCAAAGTGTTTGTTGGGCGGACGACAGACTAAAGGGAAAGTTTTGAGCAAACTTTTGACCAACGCAGACGGACAGAAAGACAGCGGAGCGGGGTGTGGGCTGCTGTGACTGTAATCGCAAGATTCTTAAACGATGAAATAATAGGATTGCTTGGATTCCTGTAACCAAAAGATTAAAGCTTCTTATCACCTGGACAAGGCCAATAAGACGATTGCAAGAAAGATGAAATGTCTTCCAAGGTCTGAATAGAAATAATGTAGGCTGAGAGCACCATAAAATGGTTTGACCTTTACACTTTAGATACTTTACATTGCGCGATTTGTTACTATCCAAAGACAAGGACAATGCTTTTAATACGAGGCAAAGGGGCTTGGAAAACGAGTGAAGTAAAGCGGTTGCTGTTGCCAGGCTGTGAAGTTGACTGTACTTTGCATTAAGAAGACATCCTGGGACACCCAAGACCAGATAAACCAAATTGAAGTTCATGCAGGCTTTGCTTTGGGGGCTACTGATCGGATTTGGCTCGAATGATGTCAGGCGGAAGTTTATAATCCCAAGTTCCCCGCTCCTTCACAAGTACAGTTTCGTCTAAGACAGTTGAGGAGCGGCGAGCAATTGAGACGTTGTCCATTCGGCCATTGAAAGAGCAAGAAGAAGCCAGTTTCAGTCAAAGGATGTGAGACAAATGGGAGCCAGGCACGAAACGCCGAGAGCACCGCAGAGAACTCGCTGGGTTTCTTTATTGAATAGACCGTTAGGTTGACGAGGACGGGGCAGTGGTGGTTGGGCAATGTCTTAATTGATTTAACACGAAATCAGTCAAACGATAATCGAAAATTGCTACGCAAACTGTTTGATTACATGCAACATGAAGGCGGCCCGGCCAGGTAACCAGCGCGTCACACCACCAACCCCACCGGCCATGGCCATCAATTGACCAAACCGCCCAGCCGTCCGGTCATTGTGCGTGAGCGGCATCTTGGGGCAGCCACGCTTCGCTGCACCCCCACAAGTAATGACCGTTGACAGAGCTGCCGGCAAACGGGCCAAAGGTTGCGGGCTGCCTGGCAGCCTTCGACTGAGCTGCACTAATTGAATTTCCTAAACTGTGCGGGGCATAATTCGATGTCTTCGCCAGTCTATTAGACGGCGGCGGAGTCTTATCGCCGCTTTACATTCAATTTGCAGTCTGGCGGCCGCTCCTCTGACTAATGCCAGCTAATTAGTCAATGCCGGGCGGAGGCAGTGGGCGGGGTGGGGTTTGTTTTGTGGTGGATTCGATGAAACTGTTTGCATTTTTCTCGTTTCGCTGGCGCCGCCGCATAATTTATTTGTATTTTGCCGTTTTTGCGCTGTTTGCACAGATGGAGCTGCCCGCATTTTTGTTCTATTTGCTGTCAATCAGGACTGCGGGACTTTGGGTAAAGTTTCGGGTTGAGGCGACCCGACCACAATGGGTATAAATTTTGTCAGGGCACCACATTCAATTGATTTAAATGGGCTCTCACTTCGGTTGCCACAAATCCCAATTACACACATTGAATTCCCATCATTAAATCCAAAATAAATCCGATTAAGCTCCGGCAGAAACAATTACACCAAAAAAATCAAATGCAAAAACTCTCAGCGCCAAATGCCAAACAACCTCGCGAAAAAAAACGATACAATAAAATATCCACATTATTAATAATAACAGTTTGGCAACACTGGCCGCCAACGGGCTGACGGGCCATCGACAACCGCAACTTTGAAATGCTCGACACATTTTCCACATAATTCACAAGCAATTTGAAGCAAAGGTCAGCAAAGCGTTCAAAAAAAACATTGAACGGGTGGACAAGAATGTGGGTAGTTATTTTTGCCGTTGTTGATTTAAGCGTTCATTTTAATTACTTGCTCTAATTACCTGCCTCTTCGCTCAGCTGCTTCCATGCACCTGCTCACAGCGGGTGAGGCATCCGGTTTGGGTTCTCTGGCTCCTGTAATCATTTCTTTTTTGGGTCATTTGAATCATCAATGGATTCATTAAATAATCAAGCACACACAATCGACCCTTCGTAAAATAGTTCTTTGGATTTCTATATAAGAAAAACGACCTTAGCAATTGTTAGTTCTGAAGGCCAAGAGATAAAGTATCTTCTGCTTCTTTTATGATCCGATCATGGCTTTCTTATAAGTTTTAAAAGAGAACTTACATTTTATATGGGAAGCAGAGAACAGCTGAGATTCTCTCGTCGTGAGAGAAATGTGGGCAAGCTGAACATTTCGACTAAGCTAATGTTGTCCATCCATTGTTCATAAATAAAAGCGATTATAAAATATTAAAGCACAATTTCTTTATATTCTGAACTCCACATCCTAATTTTCATGAGGTAAATCTCCAGATCCAAGGAATGGTTAAGGAACCATTAATAACGCTGATGGAATTTTTTCTCCGAATAATTTATAGATTTACTTAAATTGCAGTTTTCTCTAAAATTCCCAAGGGAACCAATTAAATTAGTTTAAACTCTTTTTAATCATTTGGGAGGACAGCCAACGCCACTTGGCTGCCTTTGTTGTTTTTAGAGCAGAGCAAACACAAGAACAGAAAATAATCCAACCCCAAATTGAGAAATAAAATTTGATTCAATTAGTTTGAATATTTTTTGTGGGGCGTGGGTAATATTTGTATAATTTATTTTATCAATTTATTTCCGCTGGATAAACGGAGAAATGGACGAAGCATTTAGTTTCATTTATCCAAGCACCGCAGATTTATTCGATCGCAAAAACGACCGCTGGCCAGGATTTACCGCTGCGGTTTGTCCTTTGGGGATCGCAATCGCAGCTCTGAGGGCCGCCATTTGATTTCTGAGTGATTTGCGCGCTTTTATCGGCCGCGTATCTCCGGACACAGCAGCGGGTCAAACGGTCGTCCGACACGCATTGAATTTAATTAATTTAACACGAAAATCATTCAGGCGATATTTCCGAAATTAACTAAAGCCCTCCAAACGGCTTATTGACATGCCATGCGGGCGGCGGTTCCCAGCGAATCACGGGCCAAGGTGGGCAAACAAAAGCGAATGCATAAATCTTGGCCGCTTGAATGGCTCAATCGACCTGACCTTAGCCAGATTGCCAACGGCGGGCGGCGCGGTAATGGACGCAATTGATGAGCAGGCGCTTCAATGTCCGCATAAAAATGATTAATTACGCCAAGCAGGCTGTGGAGTTTGGATTCCCCAAAGGCTTGTAGATTGCAGAATGAGAGCCATTTGGCACCCATCAAGGAAAGGGTTAATTATTCTTATCTGGCTGCCGAAAAATCCGCAACGAATGAAAGGGAAGCTTCGCGCAATCAGCCTTCAATCGAAAGGCAATCAGCAAATTAATTTCGTAGGCATTTGTAGGGACCCTCAAAGAATGGATGAAATTTAGGCAAAGGATTTTAAATTTAATCATCGTAGCCGAATTTAGATGTCTGCAAATTAGAAAGGAGTCCTCTTTTAAAATAATACCAAACACCTTTTGGAAACCACCTGATTCTTTCACAAAAATATATAAACAGATTTTGCATTCCCTTCTCTATCGAAGAGTTTAAAATTTTAACTTTATCCATAAAAAGTTTCTATTATTTCGGAATCTCCTCTGTCCTTTGTTTTGACTCCAAATCCTCTTAGCCTGGTAGATTCGAGGGGTCCGACGTGCACCAATGAATTTATGTGTGTTCATCTTCATGGACAGGAACTGCTCGCTTGTCCCCAGCGACCGCAAATCAGACGATGGACAGCCGAACGGACAGCACCCGCCCAAAAAAGAGCGCGCAGAAATCAAACGACAAGTGCAAATGTTGAAAGGCAAATTGAATTTTCATATGCAGGCGATTCTGACTGACGCAAAGGTGGACGGCCAGCCGGCCACCCCTGCCCACATCCAGGACGAAATGGGATGCGTCGCCGGTGACGGTCATGTCGAGGGTCCAAATTGATAGCGCGCCGGGGAACTTTGTTCATTTGCCTGGCGCCGTTCGGTGGGTGGGAATGGTCAGCTCGCTTTTTGACCAGAGCAGCACTTTGTGCTCACAGTCCCCTCATCCCCCCAGTCACCTGTCGCCCACTTCGTTTCATTTAACGGCCTCGAAGAGGGGCGGCGGGGGAAAAGCGGACAGCATTTTTACTTTTTATGTTCGACAGATTTTCGTGCTGGTAAGTGAAACATGCTGATTCCCAGTGATTACAATTGCCATGCCATGGCCTCTGCCCGCTGGAGAGCCCGCCTCCGCAAGGGGACCAGCCAGTAGATAAAGTAGATAAATAAAAAATAACAACAATATTAACAACAACAAAAACAGCAACGGAACTCAGAACGGAACGAAAACAAAACGAGAACGAAAGGAACAAGTTCGCAAAAAAGAGAGAGAGAAAAAAGGAAAACTTTTTATGCTGCTCGTTACAATTTTCCTGATGTTCTGCTGACAACTCAACAGAGATCAAGTTATTACGGGTGTCCGTGTCCTCCACCCCGGCCCCGGCACACACATAGGTGAGTGCATGTGTGTGTGGGGCGATCTGCGTGGCCGTGGGCCTTCGCCGTCCAACGCCGGCAGTGTCCTTTCCCGTTGACAATTAAGGTGAATGAATATTTTAATATTGGCAAACAGATTACATGTGGGCATGGCGGGCATCGGCGGCGGCGGGTCGTCGATGGCCTGCGCTTGGTTCGGCCGGAGTAATGGTAAAAAATTTAATTCAATTGAATCGCCGGCACACAATGCGTTGGCGCCCAACGACCCCTGCGACGTGGCTCTTCGGCTCGGCGTGCCTGCTGCTCTATAAAATGTAATTAAAATAAAAAGGAAAAGCTGCTATAAAAAAATAAATGGCGCATTTTTTCCCCAAACGTCGTTAAACAAGCATAATTAACCATTTGTAGGTCTGGCCCGTGGCGCCTCCAAAGTGTCAGATCCTTTAAATTAAACCAACTGCGGCGCAGAAGGACGTGGCCATTCTCGAAATCAAATGTGTGAGCAAAATAAAGGACACAATCAGGGACACTGAAAATCAACGAAAGTCGTACGACAAACATTGTTGGGAACTTCGAAGTCGTTCTGGGAAGCTAATAGAATTTTTAAGCCAGAATCCAAGAATGGGGATCTTGGGCGGTCCAAGTGCGAGCTTCATTGATTGAGAGAAATGCCAAGAACCATAAATAATCCTTAACCTATTAATAAAACCATCACAGTTCTGATTTACTTGAAAAGCCGTAGGTCAAAAATATTAGGAATTCTTGGGCTCTGCAGCTTTTGTGTGTTTAAAATCTTAAAAAAATTTGGGCTCAAAATGCGCTAGATGCGAAAACGTGCTCTGTGAGATTTTGGGATCTTGAACAGCTTATAGGAAAATGGTAATAGTTCTAAGAAGCAGAATTAAAATGAGAAGTAAACTTGAGACAAGAAACTAGACAGATTTTTGGACTATAAGCATGATCCTGATCCTGGGATTCGGAGGCACAATGGAACCCATTCTTAGGTTGCTTTCGCAGCACCTTCTTGGCCTTTGTGGCGTTCGCCTTCGACTTTTGGAGTAATTTCCCTGAAACTAACAGCGGCTAGAAAAATGTCTCATTTGAGAAAACTAAACCTTCAGTCATTAGACTTAATGGGTAAGGCTGGTGATGGGCTATTTTGTATTGTGACAAAAACCATTCGCTAATGGAGTTTGCAGCCTTGAGAGTTTGTTTTCGCCGGCAGATGAGCACACATGCAAGATTTTGAGTTGATGGGCTGGCTGGGGCGATAAAAGACGTGCCAAATTTCCAATCAAAAGGTCCCATGGGGAAAATCGCAGACAAAATCCAATTGTTTGGGTGTCTGGCAGCCCTCCCGGCTGGCTGGTTGGTCGTGAAACTCGAAGCCGCTTAGTGCATGGAAATCTGAACATAATCGATTTTAATTACAAAGTCAATGCGCGTAATTTGCCCGCACCTGAGGCCCGTCCGCTTTTGATCTTTCCATCTACATTTGGGCTGCTTGGCAAGCCGAACCCTGCACCTCGCTATCGGATATCATCGAATCTCCCATCTCCATCACCCACGGTTCCCCTTGCATGTCACGTACAGCAGCAAACGGCGGGAGCAATTCAATCGAGTCGACACGGCGGACCAATCAGTGAGTACAAATGGCGGTTGGATGGGTGCAGCCCCTACGCACCGGAGTGCAGTGGAAATTTAATTAAAACATTCCACAAACCCGCACAAAATTTCCGCCACAATGCACCGCCGAAAAGGACCCACGTCATACGCCAGGGAAGGCATTTTCTCGGTTATTGTAACTGCCACTGTCCCCTTTGGTGGCGGTGAGGATGCTGCTGGCATTGCATTGTCAACAATAAGCAAATCCTAAAGGGCGGGGCACTCAAGACAAACAGAAACACACAGGAAACGATTTCCTCATTTGGCAGTGGGAATCGATTTCATGGGCTGGGCAAAGAAGTTGCGATCCATTCGTCAGCCTGGAGCGGAAAAATTATAGCAAACAGCGGAGGGGACACGAGCTAGCGCAGAAATCTTGATTTAAATTAAATTTAACTTTTTGTATATTAAAAAAGTTTTGCAGTTTTCAGGCGAAATAAGAAAAGTTTGCTTTTTGGCCTCGGCATCGCCATCGTCATCGCATCGCATCGCTCTAGTAAATATTTTGTAGTTGGCAGAACGGAGTTCGTCCTGCTGCTGCAATTCCTGCTGCGTCTGTTTCGTCTCCGTATTCCCTATTAGTGGGTCCTTTAAATATTTTTAACATTCTGCCTGTTTCATTTGAGTAATGAAAAAATCTCCATTAAAGACTGCAAAACCCAGAAAAGTCTACCCAAAGGACATTGAGGATTTCATTGTAACGATTCGTCAATTTATGGTTGTTGTGGGCAAGCCAATGAATTTATTTATTTTCATACGGCGATTCTAATTCCGAAACAAAGCCGAATTCGTGTGGTCAAGAGTTTTGGTCTTTGCTTAGCCGCCTTTTCTGTCTGTCTGGTTTGTAGCTGAAACTTTTAATTTTATCAATTAGCCAATGTAATCCGCAAAAGACATTTGTAAATGAACTAATTGAATCAAAATTCAGAATGACTTAGTGATTATTATTAATTCAGTCAACTTACTGACTTTTTGGGCTTGGACAGACTTTAAGATTAGAACAAGTAAATATTGAACAATTCAATTAAAGTTCATAAATTTTCGTAGTTATTTTTTTTTTCACCACGAGTGACATTTCAAATGCAGATGGCAATTCTCACAAATCAAACGAGAAGAATAATTTCTGCCTTTTATTGTTTGTTCGCTGCATTTTCTTTTTGTGCATCTGCAATCGACAATTAGCATTGGGAAATGCGAAATTAAATATTTTAATTGTGAGATAATTCCATATTAAATAAAAGGTTTCGTATTAAATATTGAAATGAAAATACTTCCCCTCCACCATTGTTCGGAATCCTTTACAACTTTTAACATCACACTCAATCGAGAATTATTTCAAGTGATTGCATCTCCCACAGACGTGGAAAAATTACCCAATTTTCTAATTCAATCACCGCTTACTTGATTCGATTAACCGACAACTTTCCCGCTTTGCGCTTTGTATGCATTGTCGTCAATTTGAAAGTAATTATCGTAGGGAACAAATTAAAAACGCTTCGAGTTGCAGTTCCATTGCCCGGGCTCATTCGGAATGCACGGCCAAGTGGCCACGATTCGGCCATAACTTGATCCTCCACGCACACTTGGGGTGCACAATTGGCGCACATAAGTGGCCCGGGGAATCATTGCCGGCTGAAGATACCGCAGCCGATACTACAAAAAATACCCTCAGTTGCAGTAAAAGAGTGCCAATTGTGCCTGGCGGAACGGACGGCGAGTTGGGGAATGCGTGAATGCGGCTGCATCCTTGGCCGATCCACCAGCCCCGTGGAGGGCCGGGCTCTGCATTATTTTATTGTGAATTATGGCGCCTATTGTAGGTGGGGTTGGTCCTGCCATTTGCAACGTGTTTTATTTACAGCCGAACCAGCCAGCCAGCCAGGCAACCACCTCCACCCATCGGATGGGGCCGGCGTTGGAAGGCGTGCAAAAAAATTTAGCAGTAAGTAAAAGAGCAAAAACAAGAAGAACAACAAGCTTAATGGCCCGGTCGATGTGCAGGTGGGGAAACTAACCGAGTTGCTGTTGCGGTTGGGGCTTCAGCTCGGCCAACTTGCTTATGAAGATTTATGTGAAGTTGTTTTTGGCTTGTGTTTACCTGCAGCTCCGTAGCCGCGGCCGCCGCTACGGCAACCACAAGAAAAATGTTCTCCTTTTATAGACGTGAGGAAATCTTATCTCCCTCTCATTCTTGCGTTCTTTCTCGCTCTTTTTGAATTTTCGTAAGGAATTGGCCAAATCTTCTTCGAAAGCTTAAACAATAAGAACTTTCAGTCGTTTATTTTTCAGTTTTAAAATAAAATCAATAAAGTTCCAGGAATTGCAAGCATCGCCATCGAAAGCAGTTAGAAATGAGTTTTATGCTTTCTAAGCAGAATTGGATCAGGTGCACCTATTAGGGTTTTCATTCAACTAAATTTAAGAAATTAAGAATTTAAGATTCAACTAACAAATCGACAAAAGAATGAAAAAATGAATTAAAAATTAAATCGAAAAGTAAGTAACGAATCCAAAAAGTAGATGAATACAGTTTTTAATCGAAAATTGGAGCCTTAAGAATCAAGAAGCCGGAGAACCAAAAAATTAAATAAATACCTAAATTTCTTCCTTTCTTTTTAATGGTTTCAAGAAACAACAAACACCCAAAGAGAATGAACGCTGATAAGACCAAAACTCAAGCAAAAAATGTGCTCCAGAAGGAACCAACGAATACATCGAATAATCACCGCGAGAACGATTGAACATAAAGCCCCAAAGATTAAATATAGAAATAAGCTAAGCTTTAGTTGAAGAATGCACTCAAAAATGAATAGAAAAAAGCAAAATCGAATCTACGAATGAACCAAATAATGATTTCAAGAATCCAGCCAAGAATGAAGAAAGAATATTTCGAAAGAATAAGCAATGGAACCAAAGAGCCAATGGGACATTGCATTTTTTTAAAGAGCCCTAAGAATCTCACGTTTTGAGGAGCGCTTCACATATTTGAATTACCTTTAATGACATTCCAGCATCTTTGTTGCAACTGAAGGGTCTCTTATTGTGTGAGGTGGAGGAGAAACAGCCGGCAACGCAGCGCTGAGGTGCGGATGTCAATGAAAGTCGGTGAAGCATTTTGGCCGCCGGGGGCTGCGGAAGTGATTGGCGCTATTCTTATTGCCAGTTGACTGCCCCGCCAAATCGAATGCTTTATTTCGACGCCTTTGTCGCCGAAGAGAAGCTCGAACGCAACTCGACTCATTGTGAGGCTAAAATTGAAGTTCCTGGGGTAATACCCCCGCCCGCAAAGGAGCAACCAGCGACACAAGCATGGAAGTGAAATGGCATGGAAGTGCCTGCCTACCCGCCCACCGTGGCTGTCGTCAGTCCGGAATCCTGCCAACTTGCCTCTAGCAATTGCTGGTTGTGTACAACGTTTAATACAAGATCCATACACCGCCCGTCCCGGGCTAGGCGACGACGCTGCCTTGGCAACAATGGGCCGCTTAGTCTAGAGCCACTTGAGTGCATTGCCTTTTTATGGATTGTGTGTAGATGCGGGCGACGCGTCGCCCACTGCGACGAGAAGCCTTTCTTTGAGCACTTCGAGTGGTAATTTCCATTGTTGGCCATCGATGGCGGAGTCAGTGGGCGTTGGGGCCACCGAGCTGGTTTGTTGGCTGTCAATGCGGTTTGGGCCAATTTGCGTGTGTGTTCGGCTCCATCAAAGTCACAAATCGCACTCCGCATCGGATCATAAATCTTTGCAAGGACCACTTTATTAATTTACAATAACAGGGCAGCTCCACTCGACTGGCCGAGGGCGAGGCAAATGCAGTAGCCTCGCACTCTTAATTGCCAGCACGTAAATCATTTCGAATGGCTCTTTGAGTATTTTGCAAATGCCCATGAGTCTCAGCTCGGACACGGTTAGGAATTTTTGGAGTTTCCCGCTACACGACCAGGGCGGGCAGCGGGTCGTATGAGTAATGTGCTCAAATTTGTGTTCACTGAGCCCGCCGGCGCGCCAGGTCCCTTTGATTCGCTCTATTCAGTTTTGTCACCCACAAAGCGTTCGCGGCCAACTGGAATCTCATTGCCCAATAGCCGCTTCCATGCAACAATCGGTGGCAACAATAAATTGCAAAAATCAAGCCCCCCCACTTCTGGGTGCAGGGCGACTGTCAATTCGTTTTAATCAATTCCATTCCGGCCCACTGAAATGTAAATTATGCCGAATTTATTTATCTAAATACAACTGCGTGTGGCCCTCATGGCAGCCAGCGGTTGGCCGCTCCTTTTAAATTCCAATTCATCATTAGATTTATCTGCATGTTCGGCTGTTTGAAGTTTCCAAATTTGAGGAATCCCCAGTAATGTTCATAATTCGATTTGGCCGAAATTAATGCAGCAGCAGGCAGAAATTCAGCAAAACGGATTTTAGTTCGGATACCAATAATTAATTTAGATAGACAAATGCACAGAGTTCCGAAGATATCATAATCAAGTCCTAAAGTTCTAACCAAGTAATGTCTAAAATCATTTAATGTTATTTATGGAAAATTAAGTCAAATACTTTCAAATCAGCGCTAAGACCTATAACTTTATTTATGGTTGCTTCTATTGAAAGAAGCCAAAGAATTTTCCGATTTGGATTACCAATCAATGACGAAATCAATGCAGAGAGGGGGCAAACATTTTAAGCATTAGAAATATTTTTCAAAGAATTCTTTATGTTCCCAGAAAAATAAATAATTTTAAGTCATAGACTTACCATTGAATTATTTTGCAGCATTTCTGAAATAAAAGGAAGATAATAATTTATTAAATATTTTAGGAAGCATTTTAAAATTTTTTTTACTGAACTGGGAAATAATTTAATTAAATTCGGCCTTTGTGTTAAATAATAATAACTATTCTCGGTAAATTGCTAACAAAATATATAATAAATTATTTAAGCATTTGTCGGCTCTTTAAAGTGGAAAACGAGCTCACAAATTTGCCAGCTGACTGCATTTTTCTGGGAACTTTAATGTGGTTATTGCCTTTAATCTTTTATAGTTCTTTCTGTTTACTTTAAGTTACAACGCCCAACGTTGCAATTTTTGATTATTTTCTTATCTTCTTGACGATCCATCGACTCGATCGAATTATTGATTTGTTAATAAATCACAGGGACAGTGAAGGGGCTAATAAATTTCGAATTGGGTAAATAAAGCGCAAGTTAATAAAAGAAAATTGAAAGCGTTTCGTAGTTTCAGACGCCTCGGTTACTTGAACGCGAATTTATCTTCTAAATTAAAAAAATCGACGAACAAATAATAAAAAAAACTTTTTTGAGACTGGCAATTTATTAAAATCCTTAAAATATAAAATACCCAAAGAGAAACCGAAACGGGAATGCTTTCATGTACTGGCAATTCATTCCCACGTCCCTCTCGCCCCTTCCACGACTCCTTCATCGCTCTCAACAGAATTAATCGCTCGGTAAGCTGCTGGTAAAACCAGAATCACAAACAACGATACATTTGGCATTAAGTGCAATTGTGAAATTGATCAATGGCGCCTACGAGTGTTTCTCATAAAATGTAATTATTTTTACCGCCTCCCCCACGTGAGGCGCCTCGTTGTTGTTTGTTTTTGCGATAAAAAATTGTGTTTTTTATTAGAGGCGCCCGACGGTTGGCGGAGGTGTCGGGGGCGCCCATTCACATGATCAAATATGCAAATAATTGCAAAGTGAGTGACGAGGGGGCTGTGCCGCCCTCTCCGAAAAAAAACCTACGCAGACGAACTGGAAATACGCGCCGCCAACTGCCGTTGGTTTTGTTGTTTTGATGTTTTGCTTTAGGCAGAAGCCGCCCAACTGTAACAACATCCGCAGCAGCAGCAACTGCGCTGTGTGGATAAACAGGAGCCCCCACCAATCCCTTCCATGGCTGGCGGAACTCATATGCTCCTCGATGGCGGCTGTTGGAGGAGGTGCCGTCAATTTATTTACACCACGCACGCGAATGTAAACAAATTAAATTGCAAATCATGATTAGCCAGCTGGCTGGCTGAGTTTTTCCCCTTTTCCTCTCACTCTCTGCGTATATGCAGTGGAAAAATCGACAAAAGACGACAAAAAACCCAATCCACCCCTCCGCTTGGCAAGTGGGTGAGAGATGACTAACGCCCAAGCAATCCTGAATATACTCTACATTCTGTTAGGCTCTGTGGATCGCATGAGCAGTCATGATTTTTTGAGGTTTGGGATTGAAGTATTTCGATCGTAGAAGTATTTTGTTAATTTAGAATTCATAATGTAAGTTATGGAAGTTAGATCGGGAACGAAACTTACTTCTTCTAATTCTTTAGAATTATTTGTTTGCTTTATGAAGTGAATTTGCCTATAATACAAAGTAAAGCTCTGAGGAAGTCAGCGATCCGAAAAGTCACAGAGTGACGGGGACTTGCGAACGTTTGAATGACTGAAACTTGGCCTAAGCGAATGGTTCTCCCATTTTACTTGTTGTAGGATTAGGCCATGTTAAGGAATAATATAATCCAATAAGAATAACATACGGTTAGATAGAGATCCAATCGCTCAACCGATCGGATAGTTCTTCCCTTCTAAAATGCGAGTTCTTTTGCATCGAGAACCGATTGAAATAAAAAGTCAAAGACTCCATTGCCTCCTACAAACCGAATGGCAGGATTTAGGTAATTTTAAGGAGCATGTAAGTATAGTAGAGAAGGCACAAATTGAAGCTTCTTTGATCTCCTACAGACGTTATGAGACAATTGAATTGTCCCTTGTAGGCTCAAATTTTGCTGCCACTCCAACCTAACATAGCCAAGGCTTTGAAAATTGAATTTTAGAAATCAAAATCATGACAATTTAAAACCCTCACAAATCCAAATGCTAATTTCCTTTTATAAATAGATGCCTAGTAAATTCTTTTATCGCCGATCCATAGCCTGACTCCATTTTTTATAAGAGTATTTATATTATTTAGTCGATGACTTGGTATATTATGGGACTTTTGACTCTTTCCCTTCCTCCATAAAATTTCGACTACTTCCGAAACTATAAAGAACTGAACCAGCCAAGCTAACGCCTTGAATTTGTTGACTGTTCCTTCAGCCCGCCGAGAAGAGCATTCAGTGTGCCCCACAAGAAAGAAAAGAGCACGAAAGCAGGGGAACTTGAAACGAATTTGTCCTTGGCGTCCGTATCGTCCTTCCCACCATTCAGCGGCTTCATTTGGTTCACTATTCTATTGTTGTGGCTGCTGTTGCAGCTGAGGAGTTGCTTTGTTGTTGCTGTCGCTTTACACGCAATTTATTACATCCACTTTGAGACGCTGATACGGGGAAAGGAGGCTGCAAGGGCGGAGAGGCGTTGAAATCAAAATAACAACGCATCGCGGGCGGCAGCCGAGACAGACGACGTGAGAGGCATTTTCTAAAATTGTAAATAATTTAAATAAAAAGTCTGGCTGGCTGGCAGTGACTCGCTGGGGTTTATGAGTATTTGTTAAATTATGTGTAAATTATTTAGCGAAATTCATTGATACATCGAGAAAAATGGAAGCGGCACCTGCTGCCAGTTCCAAAGCCGACGCGAATGCTGCTGACTTGACAAATAAAATTAGCCCTGGGGCTAAAGTTCGTTCAAATTGAATTACCCAGCCAAATACACACGCGCCGCCCCTCGTCGAGTGTGTTCCAGGGACCAGGGACCTGGAGTTCTTGAGAATGTTGTTCAAACGGCTGCCTCTTAACCTCAAATCAATATTTGCTCAGGCCAAAAGGTGCGCATCCACATTTGAGGCCTATTATTCGAATAGCAAACAAATGTTATTCAAATCAGAGGGGAGAATTCGCCCACTCGCCCTCCCCGCAGAGATAAACATCCTTGACGGCACCCCGCCCCTCAGCCTGCTAGTCGTTCGTCTTGCAAGCACTTTGGCTTTCCCCACGATTTCTCTATTTGTTTGTCGCCCCCTGGACCGCCGGACCGGCCGGTTGTATGTCCAGTTATTGAATTCCACTTGTTTAGCTTGATTTGGCCCACAGCCTGAGCGGGTGGGAGGAGACGGGCTGAGGGCCGAGTGTTGTTGCCGCTGCTGTGTAAACGCTGCAAAACTTTTGCGTGTTAACAACATTTTTCAATATAAGTTGGAAAAGTTTGCGCCCACACATATTTACCAAGCCGAAAGTAAAAGTCTATGCGGCAGCAAGTCAAGCAGCGCAGTTAGTCAGTCAGTCAGCCGGACCCGGGACCCGCACACGGACCTGGTGGAGGGCCAGTGTTTGTGTTTGTCTGTCAGCCGCGCCCTTTCCGCCCTGCTTAACCTCTCCGACGAGAGTGAGTGTCTCCAATGGCTCATGTGAGTGCTCCGTGTGTATGTGTGTGTTGGTGGGAGGGTCCTGCAAGTGGCAGCTAAGATGATCAAATAAAGAAAAACTCTCAAGGGTGTTTTAGTTAAAGAAAATAGAAAAGAATGTAACGAAATACGCTGGCGAGCTGGAGACCGGGCAACTAGAAAACCGGGACGAAAACGCCGAAGACAAACCAAACAAAGTACAGTGGCGTCGAATAAATAAAACAAAATAAAATTAAATTAAATACAAAACCATATAAAATAAATTATATTGAAATGAAATAAATACAAGCAGCTGTTTAATTATAAATTAAGTCTCCCCCAATTTCGTAGACAAATGTGAATGGGCCACTGTGGCCGCCGTTGATGGACGAGTGGAAAGGGTGCGAGCGATGAGGTCGCCGGACAAGTGGAATCGCAACGAAGGAGCAAAACTTTCACTTGATGAATTGAATTGTTGACAAACGAGGAGCAAAACAGAAGAAAATTGTGTTTATTCAGTCATGTTACACGGTGCAAGATGGCAAACCGACCGACCCGCCCGCCCGACCAGCCAACTGTCGACGGTCGAATGCCTTTGGTTCAGCCAAATTGTATAGGTGATATTTCGTGAAGTGCTCGATTTGTTGGCTCAGCAGCACATTCAATATTTGCGGTCACCGGGCAGTTTGGCCACTCCACACGAGTGGGTGCGAGGGCAGCAGCTGCGTGCTTTGCCCATAAAAGTAGACTACGGAATACGCTTAAATATGCATTATGCGCTCAGCGACGACCCTGCAGCTGTCGATGACGACCTCCGACCCTCGCCCGCAGCATTCCCACGCCCGGCCAACTCCTCAGCCGGACTCGATTGCATGTAATGGCACTTAAGCTTACAACAGCCCCTCTCAGTTGCCCTTCGAATGGGCGGAAGTGAAGGGAGCGCAGCTTGGGGCCGGCAGGAGGCGACGGCACAGGTGCAAATGTAAATGCATCAAATCCGAATTGTTTTGGATATTGGTCTGGAGTAGCAATATCAGCAGAGTAGCACAGCCACCCAACCAGGCAACCAGCCAGCCAGCCAACCAGCGTGCAATTTTTTCTTGCACTGTGGGCCGAAAAATTTCAAACGACTAAATTTCAGGTGTACAAAAAAATGCATTGAATTCTATTTGGAACTCCCCAATATTATTTAAATAATAAAAAAAAAGATATTTAAGGAACCCAATTATATAAATTTAAAAAATAACTTGAAAAGAAATTAATAAAAGATATATAATAATAAAAAAACATAAAATAATGTTAAATTTTTAATAGGTCTTCGAGATGGAGAAAAATATTATCTGCAGAATATTATTAAAAGGAAATAATGCCCGCAGGAATAAATAGTCAAAATAACATATAAATAGCTGCAATTGTTGCACCCAAGAAAGGATTATTTCACAGGCTGTTTATCTGAGGAACTTTAGTTCGGGAAGATAATATTAAAATTCATTGAACTAAAAATAAACTTTTAATTCTTTAATTTATTCATCTTACAGACAGCTTTTTCAGAATTCTTATTTACCACAAACCTACACGATTTTCTTCACCTTGAAGCTTTTCCAATTCTCCGTTTTATTTTGTATTTTAGACAAATCAGCCCAGAGTGCAGCGATGCTGGGCTTCCTGTCCACGACCACTCGAAAGCACTTCAATTTCAGTGTATTTCCTTTTTTCAATCAGATTCTTTCTAATATTTCCCCCGACCAGATGCCCTTGGCACTCTGAGTACGAAAAAACGAAACACAGCTTTCTGCAAAGGAGAAAAGCAGCCAAAACCCCCGACAAAGCGGAGGTTCCTCCACCCACCGCGTGTTAGGCGAGTTGACCTTTGCCGTGGGCGGTTGGGCGGTGTCGTTGTGGCCAAATGGCAGACCATTACAGTTTGAATGTAGATACCAATTGATATCTCGTAACGGCTGAGCGCAATTTGCCGGCTAAAACACGTGATTAGCGATGGCCAGCCCCCCTGGACGGGCTGACACGTCGCTGGGAGACGCACACTAAATCGTCTTGGACACTTTAACTGTTGTTTGGCAGGAAGAGAGAAAGTCGGTGGGTCGGTCGATCGGTGGGGCGCTCGTGCATAAAGCATACGCCGTGGTGTCCGCACAAATGTTTGCCCAGACAATTCGTGCGCTGCGTGGAAAGTGCTTCCTCAGTGCTGGCAGCAACAGTCGAGGCATCGAAGTCGATACCCGATACTCAGATACTCCCGGATGCCCGGGGAATTTGCCAAGCCAAAAACTCGGCTGCTGTTGCTGCCTTTCGCTGCTGTTTTATTTGGCCGGAACGTGTTCCGAAAATTAAAAGTTTTTTGATCAAGAAAAACTGAAAGGAAAAGTGCCATCTCTCCACCGCATCGACTGGCTGTTTGTTGTCCGTCGTCTGTCCTCTGCCAGTTGTCATTGTTTATCATAAACAATAAAACTTCTTCTGACAACTTGAAAAATGAAACTTGTTCCGATCCCGAATCACCCTCACCCTCACCGTTCCCTCTGCGATGTCACATTCGGTGACGGTGTGCATGGAAACGCGGCGTCTAAAAGTTCCGCAATTTGCATGACATGCGTGCTGCGTGGAGCCGCCACAGCCTTCGTGGGGCAGGAGCTGCCACAATAAATTGCCCCGGCCAGCAGTCGCGTTGCCCCAAAGTGCTGTAAATGACAGACTAAGTGCTGTGATTAATTTGGCCAACGGAGTCGCAGTTGGCGCTGCCGACAAAACTAATATTTGCCCAATGGGCGTGGCACATTGGAGATGAGCCGCCCCGTCCCCTCCCTTCGTGTGTGGCGGCGTCATTGATGTTTGTCTAAAAAATGTTTGCCAGCCAAACCGTTTTCGGTATTTGCCAAGTCAACTTTGCAACGGCCTGCAAACAGCGCTGCCCAATGATTCCACGGGGTCATATGATATTTTTTATAACTGCACAGAAAAACTCTAACGGCCACTAAGAACCGCCTGGGATTACCACTTCTGCATGAATCGGAAAAGCTTCCTTCCTTTTTTGGGATATTTGCTTTCGCCTGTGATCTCATAGTTTATGAATAATCTCATCCCAGCTATGCCGTTCTGCATTTCCAACGACCAAAGGATATAGAAGTCAGTTTAAGGTAAGCAAATTGGAACCGAAATTACCGGCAGACTTCTATAACACTCAAGACCAAGATCACGAAGGGATTTAATTGGTATGAGATTGATTCTTCTTATAGAAATTGCCGGAGTAAATTGTCGACTATTTAATTCTGCTGCGGAGTCGAATTTAAACCTTCAACTCTGGGAAGTCTGCTGGCCGTCTGATTTGACCTTAATCGTTGGCCGGCGGAGCGAGGAGAAAGTTAATAAATCAGCACATTTAATGCTCTGCATGGGAACAGCTCTAATTGGGCCAATTTAAACCGCACTCGTTGCCCGCCCTACCGCAAAAAATTGAACCGCCGTCGTAATCGATTCAAAATGCAACCCTCCCGCCCACCGCGAGGGATGGACGTTCGCACGGTTGCGGCACCGGGAACTTTTTTCATAAATGTCCCTATTTGTTTATCTGCTGCCGTTCTGAGTTTTCGCCCCACGTTCTCGCCCTCTGCACACGAATCAATTTGTAGTCCCTGCATATTTTTTTTTTGCGGGTGTGTGTGTTTTTTTTGCTGGATCGGCGGCAGGCCAGCAATTTTAGCTGGGAAAATCGCCTCTGAAATTTTCATGGGGCACGCGATGCCCACGAAGCCCCGGCGCTGCAGGCCGGTCTGGGCAACAACTCAACGCCTACTCAGCACGGGAATTATTAACGCAATGTGCCGCATTTACATCGAGAGCCGCCGCCGCCACCCTCTCTCACCCCTTAAACCAATAAAGTTGAGCCCTCGCCAGCATAAATTGTGGAGGAGGGCAAAAGCGCAAAAAAAACTTTAGGGGGGCACAGATGACCAACACCGTTGGACTGAGGGAAGTCGTAAATTTTTTAGGCAAATATTGAATTGTCGCAAAAACTTTTAAAACAATATTTTCCAAGGGCAAACCGGTTGGACGCAGGGGACGGCGGCCGTTTTGGCATGCAGTCGGTGGGCCACTCTTTTTCCGGATGAGCGTGCGGATTTTACAAGTTAATCTGGTTTAGGGGGACGAGACGAGAAAGGGTTCTACGCCGGAAGTTTTATGAGCCGTGTGATTTGAGGCCAACGCCAAAGATATTTGCGAAAGTGGAGAAAGCTTCGCCCAAATGAGCAGCTTGAATTTATTTACTTATATTATAAATGGGGAAACTGGGAATTCTTTTTTGGTTTTTCTTATAAGGATTTTATATAAAATTAAATAAGTTTGTAGAGCTCAAAGTTGAGTAAAAAAAGAATCTTACTTACGGTTTTATTTGTTGTTGAAAAATCGTGAGTTTCTGCAAAAAAAGAAAATAATAATTAGATAAATTTAATTAAAAGAAAATATTTATATGTTATACGATAAATTGCTAATACTTATTTCTTAATATTTAGAATATTTATTTTAGGTTATTTGACTGCCTTTCAAAAGAGGCAGGAGAGGAGAAAATATCGTCTCCCTCAATTCTACAATAGACAAAAGTCAGACTGGGAAGCTTTAAAGAAATCGTGGCCACCTGCCTTCTGATCAGATCCTTGCCTTGTTTTTTGGGAATCTACCGAGTAATTATTTAAAGATGCCCCAGAAGTATTGAGCTTTATATTCCTTTATCAATCTAAAATTTTCCTTGTATACTTCGGTAGATGGGACAATTGTTTTGAGAAGATAATTGCCTCTTCAGGTTACTTTACTGACTTTGAAATCTGTATTCCATTTATAGTTTGGTAAAAAGAGTATTCCAGATTCATTGCTTATAATTTTACATTTTTAATTTTTATCAATTTGCGAGTTTGCGTAATTAATAGCGAACCAGCAGCAGACGTCGCCCGGGCCGCCGTCTTGTCACACGTGGCGAATGACGGATTTTCGCACGTTGACTGCCAAACTGCTGTCGAGGGCGTGGCCGATATTGATGACGATACCGATAAATGCATTCGCGAATATTGAACGATTTTTTTTTAAAGCAAGAGGATTTAATTGCCTGTTTTTCGCAAAGGCAAAACGATGCCAAAATTACAGGCCACCCCAGCCAAAAACCAGGGAGCAAAAGCTCAGGCACAGGAAATTGTATCTAAATTCAATTTATGCAGCGACCCCTCCCGCCCATCCAGTCGGACAGACTGACGGACACATGTGCCCTGCCTGGCCGTTGCCGACATTAAAAGTACGTGTCAAATTAAATTGTTGTGCCGAAACAATTGAATTTTGCGTCGAGTTTCATCAGGAAAGCCGCACCGCCGCCCCCCCGACCAGTCGTCGGGCTGTTTAATCCGCGCGACGCACTGGCAGCTTCCTGGCTCCCTTCAGCTAAACGGCAGAGATTTATGGCCCGCCGTTGGGCGGTGTGGATTTTCTGCCGTGTCATATTTAATTTTCGTTTTGATTGCCTTTCAGCAGAGATTTGCATGCGGGGGCGGCTAGTCGGCCTGGCTTTCGAGGGGGCGGCGGCCGGCCACTTGCAATCAGACTTAAGAGAAAAACAGTCGCCAAATCCAGTGCAAGCCAGAAATTGCCAGGCATCAGGATCGCTGCGGGCAGCGAACTTTTTGCTGTTTTCTTGCCCTCGCCGCCGCTGCCGCCAAATCCGAGTCGACAGGACAACAGCAAAAGTTGTTGATAGCCAGGCACGAGGCCGAGTTGGCGCACTAGTGTAAATAGGGCAGCAGCCAGCATGTGGAGGCTCCAGGGACATGGGTAATTATCGAGACAATGCCAGAGCCTGGCTGCCAACAAGGCGGGCGGGCAATCGGGCAAAGTTTTCTCTGTGTTTTTGCAGCAGCAGCAGCACAGGAAGCCCAGTAAATTGTGCGCCACAAAAATACCTAGGACAATGGCGTTGAAAATGCGCCATGCAGCGCGCTCTCCCCGTCTGGGCTGGACGTTCCTACCAGAGGGGGTGGTCGGGGGGCACCACAACAGACGATGCTTGTCAGCAGCAGACGTGACTAGACGACAACAACAAAGGAGCTGCAGCAACAGCAGCAGAAGCAAAGACAAAACCATGTTGCTGTTGTGGGCGTGGCTGGGCGCAAGCGGGGGTGCCGTGGCAGTTGCTAACGAACGGGGAGGGCAATTCAAGCAGGTGCAGCGACCCGTGCTTTGGTTGTGGGCGGGCGGTTGCCCGGCGAAAGCGACAAGTTCATCAAACTGCAATTCCCTGCCCACGGGGAAACCCTCCCTCTGTCGGTCTGCCGGGGTCTCTGGGTCCCCCTTAATGTGTTGATTTGTGTAAATCGAGCCACCAAAATTGCTAAGGTCCTTTGCTGAAATTTGAAGCCGATCGGAATAAAAACATTCAGGATTAAAGGCATCCTCAGGCAGATGAGTGGAACAAAGAAATTTAAACTCGGCAAGAGAAAAAAGCTTGTTAAAAAATTTCTATGGTACTCTCAGGCATCTGGAATACAATTGCACTTAATTAAATAAATTCTGATGTGCATTTGAGCTATTAGAATTAATGGCAACCAAGGGCCGCCGAGGATAAGAAATTAAAGCATGCTTGTGGCCTAAAGTTCGACTTAATTTGTCTATTTCAGGAGTTTATGTACGACTCTTCCCAGCTTAACTTGGGGAACTTAAGGTCAATAAGAACTTATGGATTAGAGAGAATCAGCGAACTTAGAAAATTTGGGAGCAACATTTTGACTGATTACCGCTCCGATTCACGGCGACATAGAATCAAAACTTTTACTCCGGCTTCTGCCCATCTACAAATTACACAGACCCGCCTTTTCAAAAGACTAAAGGCAATGCTAAATTAAATTAATATTTCACTGAAAATTAACCTGATATATTATACTTTGTGCCCATTTAAAGGTTTATAACATTGGCTCTGGCTCTGGCTCTGTAGTATGTTCGAGGAACGAAAGGATGTTTGGTCGGTCACAAATACTTTGACTCAGCAAAGTTCTTTAAAGTAGACTTACACTTAAATTGCTTTCAAGAACGGTTTCTTTTAGAAATGCTTAGAAATTGCCTTGTCCTTTAAAGTAGACTTAGACTTAAGATGGTTTCAAGAACCGTTCCTTTTGGAAATGCTAAGAAATTGCCTTGCCCAATCACCTTGACTGTCTTTGCAGACTTCTTAGAAACTTTTTGTAAAAACTTCCCGGCATCCAAGTCTTAGGCTTTTAAAGACGCTTTCTAGAAGCCCCGTCAAATGGTATTTTCTGCCTCTTGGCTTCGCCATGAAAGCAAACATCCTTCGAGAAGTCGACTGTGAGCCGGGGGATTAAAACATTTCAACATTTGTCATTCGGTTGTTGGTTGGTTGGGTTTTTACTGCAAATTGCGTATTAACGAAATACCGAAATTAATTTCGCTTTATAACCCAGCCAATAATCGCATACCCACGCACACACACCCGCCACACACACACAGTCAATGGCATAGAAATTTTATCAATAAATTTTTGATAATCAATTAAGTGAAGCGTGAATAAAGCATTTAGTTGCCCGCCAGCTGGGCGGGGGCCTGGTCGAAGGGGGTTTTGGAATTGTCATTGCGAAATCGAGGACCCGGCGGGCTGGCTGGGGTTCGCTTTTATTTCTGCGCGTTGAAGCGGAACGCCAGCGGAATAGAATCGACCGGCGAGCGTCGGCCGCGCAGCGCAATTCGGCGTGGAAGAGATTTATGTGTGTTCCAAGGAAATGCAAGGCTGCGGGTGGGTGGCTGGTGGTTGTGATCCTGGTCGTCCTGGCAGCAAAATTACTGGCCCAAGAGTCTGTATATTTTTGTAAGATAGCATTAAAAAGTATTTAGCTTGTTAACAAGGCAACAGCCACGCCCTCACCACCGAAAAAACGAGACTTTCGTCCCATCGCCCCGGCTCCTTTTCTGGGGGTATTATCACTACCCGAGTTGGCCTGAAACAACAACAGCAAACGTATCGCATACACGGCGTTTGTGGAATACACAAATTGCCTTTATAATCGGCTTATATTTGATACGCACGCATGCAGTCGCCCCGCCCCGCCCGCCGCCCACGTAAACAAGCTTAAATTGACTCCCTTGGCCGAAACAATAAGCAGTCTGCGTGGTGATGGTGTGCGTGTGTGTGCTGCTTAAATAAGACATATTTTCATTTTTGCTTTGAGTTTTCCAAAAGAGCGACGGGTTCACTTTCACTATTATTCCCAGCCAAAATTCAATTAAACAAATTAATCTGCTTTTCCAAAGAACCCAAAGTTCAAAAGGAACGACGAAACTAAAAGTCAAAGTCAAGTTACCTGCGGTTTCACTCAGTTTAGTCAATCCTCGTTCGATTGTTCCGATAGATCGAAGGATTTGACCGCAACTCTCGAAATATCCACAAGACCCTTTTCAGTCTCAAAAGAGTTCTTATCATTTACTCTTCCCCTTTTAAGGTCTTTACTCATCCACGTTTTCATTAGTCTTGTGACAGTCCCCGTTTATCAGCAGAGGGAAGCGATCGGATCGCAATATGGCCGGGCCGGTCCCGCGTGGACGCCCCTTGCAGAAAACATGCAGCTGGCAGATAAGACGCGAAACGGCAAAGATTGAAAAGCAACAACACGACAATGACACTGGAGGACCATTTATAAAGCACGAAGCTGCTGTCCGTCGTCCGTCCGGGCACTTGTTGGCCGGGCTGTCAGCCAGCAAAAGACGGCTAAGGACGCGCCGCGCCCAGTGGAGTGGCGTGCACACAAAACAAACGATGCGGTTGCAAATTAGTAGTAAACCACCAACTACATCAAGCGTGAGGAGCAAGCGGGGCGGCGGCGGGCTGGGCAGACTCCGAGGTGCAAAAACTACGCTGTCAGGCAGCCACCAGCAGGATGGCCAGGCGGGGCAGCTGCCGAAATAAGTCAGTCAGTCATCCTGTGTGCTGGGCGCGGAGGACCGAGTGGGCGGCGTTGATGAAAGGAGGACGTTGGGCACCCTGCTGCCCCGCTAACAAACAGAATTATTTCGTGCATCCTGCAAACGGATGCATGACAGACCCAGGCACAGGCCCAGGACCCGGATAGATGTGTATGTGTGCGAGTGAGTGGCAAACGACAGGCCAGAGTGGAGGAGACCAGAGGACCCTTTGTCCCGATAGTGTTGCCTTGGCGCATAAACTACGATGTGGGCATTTGTGTTGCTGTCTCCGCCGCTCGCAGAGTTGCCGTTGCCGCTGCCGTTGTTGTGGCAGTTGTTAGTGGCAGGGGGGAGCGTGTGACAAGGCCACAGGAATTCAGCTGGCTGCACACACACACTCCTTCCCAGGGCTCCTCAGCCGGCTCTACCGAGTCGGGCTCACGTTGGCAGGAAATACCGGATGTCACCGGATGTGGATCTCTGTGTCTCTCTGTGTGTGTGGGTGAGGCTGCGGCCGAGGCCGAGGCCGCTCTGTGACTGACTTTGCTCATGGTTATGACTGTCACTTTAGCCCAGGTGTGCTGGATCGTCCTGCCAGTTTGATGTCGACAGGATATGCGGTCATAATACTCGTGTAATTTGTTGCATTGTCTTCGCCCATCGGGCTGTTTAATTTTTATGGGGCCCAAAGCACAATCGCCACCACACAGCCCCCAACCAAGCACCGGCAAATGACGAGTCCTCAAAATGAATTCTACTCTTACTCCGGGTCCCTGGAAATGGTTGGCTTAACTTGGTGCAACACAGGAGTAAAGCGAAGAAAGCTAACAACAAAGTAAAGTAGGCAAATTGGAAATTATGGGTAATTCGTTAATGACAATTAAAGTTCTTTAAAGGCCTCCAATTCTGTAGCGCAGCCTTTAATATTCAGCCAGACTTTTCATATATTTAAACAAAATCTTGATGATTTGTATGCATTGCAGGGAAGTTTCTTTAATTTAATCATCTCCCACTGCCCAGAAAAGTAGGCAACACATTTTTAATACTCAGCTCTGCTGTGGCGGATAAAATTGGCGGCCGCGGATTTGCTGATGAATTTTCTTTTTGGTTATTTGTTGAAACAGATGGTGCAGTTTACCGGCTTGTTGTTTGTTTCATTGCGGTCGTCACTGCTGTGGAATTTCAGTTTCATTCGACTCGCTGAAGCATCTAAACTTCCCCATCCCAACCGCTGCGGTGGTAATGTGAAAAACGGGAATAGGTAGGCGCATTCGCCGTCAGTCGATAAATGTAAACAACTTTGTTGCTCGCGTTCGTGGTAAAACCGCAAACATAACAACAGTACGCAAAAATGCCCGCCCGCATGTAAATTTGGCCGCCATTTCCGCCCGCACCCGCCGACCAAAATAATGAGATAGAAATAAATTGAAGAGTCGGCGAAAAAAATTAAATTTCATGCTCCTCAAAAATTTAAAGACCGCCAGCGGAAATTGGCATTCGAAACCACATTCTATTTATAAACATTGGCGCAAACAAACATGCACGGCACCCACAGGCGACTCCGATCAAAGTTGTGGCTGCGCCTTGCCTGCAGCAATGCCTGGGGGTGGGAGCGGCCTAGGCCCACGCATATCCGCTTGTGGCAGGCCACAAACGCTGTGGTGGACGCCAGAAGCAGCGACCTGCACTAAAAGCCACCAACGCCATCAGTTTCGGTCGCCAGTGTGTGACAAGTTCTGGTCGATAATGCTGCGTTTGCCAAAATGTCACCCAGGGCTGGCCTGTGGTGCAGTCCCCACCATAAGTCGTTAAGAAAGCTGTGGCGATTAAGATCTTGCGGCTTTTAAATGCCAGTTAAAGATTTGTACAGAGAAGCGGATCCAATCGCGGGCCTGAGTTCTTCTCGAGAAAAGATCCTTGTGAAGTTGTAATTAATCGAAACTCGGTGACCACATTTACCGCAAAGTCCGCAGAGTTCGCACCAGAAAAATAAAACCAGATGCCTGTAACTTTATTAGGCCCTTCCGAGCGATATTTGTAACAAATGGCCATCAACTTGGGCCATCCGTTTACCCTTTTCGGGTGTTACCCGCAAGCCGGCGGGCTCTTGGGGTTTTTTGTTACTGCGGCAGCCCACAAAGCAACCCGAATTCGAGACTGTATGCGTGTCTGAAAGGGACAGCAGGACCGGGCGCAGTGGTTGGAGCACCAAAAAGACAATCAACGTATTAAAAACAAAACAATGAAATGCTCAAATCGTAAACAACCAGCCTGGCTGGCTGGCCCACCCGCCTAGCTTTCCTGGCCGTTGGTGGGGTTTTTTTTTATGGCAGCTCTATGAGAATTCAATTACTTTATTCGGGCTGCCAGCGCTGGAGCCGAGCAAAACAAACAGCCAAATAAACCAACGCCCAGCGTCGACCACCTGTCAGCCGTACTAAGTCCCGGGCATTTGGAGAATTTTCGCGCCACTGTTTGCACCCACTCGCCGGGAGGGTCCCTAGAAATTACAATGAAATTTTCACATTGCCAGAGCCTCGTTGGAGATTCCTCTGCGCACACATTTGTGGCTGCTCGCCTGAGCGATTTACAGTCGAAATGCTACCGATTTCTGGCCAAGAGCACTGCGGCTTTTAGCCAAATAAGTTCTGACGAGAGAAAATCTTCATCCATGACCAAAGCAGCTGATCGAATTGGATTAGAATTGGCCCGCCAAGTTCTGCTCGACTGAGTCAGTTTCACTCGGAGATGTGCGCGGTCAGGCTGATCGGCCTGTCATCTGTTGCGTGGGTTGGTGCTCTGCTCCTCTGGCAATTTGAGCACCAATTCAGCCAAGCATCACCGTATATGTCGTATGGTAAGAATTCTACAATTTCCCTTAAAGGAGTCATAAAAGATTTGGCTTTTCTCCACCTTCAGGCCTTTGCCTGGCTGCAGGCGTCTTCACTGGCTGTGTGACGCGTATTCGGATGTATTTTTACAACCCTAAAGCGCATTTGTGTTATCCGGTTTTTGTATGCAGCGGGGGATTTCATTACCAACTCGACTGCACTCAAGTGTGCCGCGATGTGAAGGCCAAGCCCAGCGATAAGTCTGTGGCCTTGCTGAAGGAGATGTTCGTGGGGACCATTTTTGAAGACTACAACAATCTGGAATCCCCAGATATATTAACAGAAGATGAGACACAACATAATCGTCAATTCAAGATTAAACCCAATAGAACGAGGACCACACTTAAACCAAAAAAACCGAAGCAGAAGTCGACCACAAAGCTGGCTCCAGGCCCTGCCAAGCCTAAGAAAACAACCGCAAGTCCTAAAAAACCAACCCCCAAGCCTGACCAGCCCAAGCCCAAGCCCAAAGTCGTCACAACCACGAAGAAAACTCTGCAGCAAGAACAGGCAGAAGCCCTCGACTACGATGACGGTGGTTTTAATTTCCCCAAATAGAACGGTGATATTTTAAATAGCTAGAGATTGTTTAGGAGCAACTAGAAAGAGTAATTTCCTCAATCCCAACAGAGAAATCATGTAAATGTTATTTACAAATGAGAGATTGCTTGGGACCTCAGCCGAATAAGGTCTTTATAATGTCACAGGATTTCTAAGTCAGGATCTATTTCATTTATTGATAAGTTAAACGAAAACGAAACCCCGAATTAGAATCAAACTTTAACAAAGAAACTCAAAAGCAAACCAAGTCCTCGCATCTTTAAGTTTGCCAAAGAAACCCAGACCGAGCCTTCTCTGCTTTATGTTCTTTTCTTTAAAAGATCAAATCTTTATCTCAAAACAACGTCATTAAGTTCCCACCGGAAGAATAAAGTCTCCTGATTTCTTCCCAAAACCCAAACCCACCGGAAGAATAAAGTTTCCTGATTTCTTTCAAAAACCCAAACCCACCAAGCAAGCCTTGTAGCTTCGATTGATTCCCATTTTGAACACATTTTATATCGTTACACAAATATAAACACATCAAGAACAAACTTAAACTGAACTCTCTTTTGCTCGAACCCTCAAACAGTAAAATAAACCCATCAAAATGTTGCGTATACCGGGAATGCCCCTACTCCCGGGCACCCTATTCCGTGATGTAAGTAAAATATCCCCCAAAAAAAAAGAATCTGTGTTATGATTCCCCTATCGATTTCTAGATCAGCAAAGCGCACTACCCGAAGCCGCAGTCGCTGCTGAATTTCCAGGGGATTAGCATGTTGAACGACCGAGCGCAACCTTCGCTTGTGGACCCCACGGGGGGAGTGATCGACATAAGTTGTCCGCCAATGGGGGCGGCTTCCATTTACCCGCCCAGGACGGGGCCAAGGATGCCGCCTTGGCTGGCGTACGATAAGAAGGTGCTGCGATTTTACGCTTACTTCAAGCAGACCCTGCAGGAGGTCTACCATGCCCCTTACCTGGTGCGCAAGGTGACGATCTACTACTTCCTGGAGGACGGAACCATGGAGATCAGCGAGCCGAAGACCGAGAATTCCGGCATAGTTCAGGGCTGTGTGGTGCACCGGCAAAGGGTGCCGAAGCCGCCGCCCTGCGAGAACGAGTTCATGTCGATGATCGATCTGAATGTTAACATTACCGTTCAGATCTTTGATCGGCATTACCATATCATCGACTGCGACCAGTTTACCCGCGACTTCCTCAACCGGCGCGGCATCACCGTGGGCGATCCCGTGCCAGCTCCCGAGTAAGCCGACGAAACTAAAAGATTCTTTTGGTGATTTAAATATCTACCCATAGGGATCCTTCGGAGGCTGTTCGCAAGCGGGGCATGGCTCGTTCTGTGAATCCGGTGAAGAAGGAGCATCCGTTTGCTCAGTTCTTGAAGTACGATCGCCAGATCCTCAAGTTCCAGGCCTACTGGGACGACCGCTCCGAGTTTGGCGACGTGCGCAAGCTGGAGATCTGCTATTATTTGGCCGACGATACTATGGAGGTCAAGGAGGCCCACTTCCGGAACTCCGGACGTGATGGGCCGGCAGTCTTCCTGAAACGTGGCAAGCTGCCTCGAGTAATTTGCTATTTATATAACGAAATATTTTCCTCACTAACAATTTGCTTCTTAGGAATTCGATGGCCTGGGCCTGCCGGGTCAAAACACCCCGCAAACCCTGCTCAACGTCCTGGGCACGAATATGCGCAATGTCCGCTACTGCATTGACCCTTTGAATACTGGAGCCAAGCAGATTTACTACTACAGCGAGCGGGACCTGCAAATAGGCACGGTTCTCAATGTCTACGGCCGACCGGTGGTCATCACCGAACTGGATCCTTTCACGCAGCAATACTATCGGGATCGCTTTGGGATTGACGACTTCACGCCGCTGCCAGTGCCCAAGCGGGCCGACGAGTGCTCGGAGTACAAGCCGGAGGAGCGCATATTGCCGCCTTATAATGGCTGGGGCACTTACGAGGATTCTGTGGGCAATTGCATATCCGTGGAGCCGAAGCCGCCGCATCGCGACTTCAAGAAGTTCATCCAATTCGATCGTTATGTCTTGCGATTTGGAGCCAAGATGCTGTCGACCATCAAAGAGAACTGCGACCGCATTTTCGTCATCAGTTATTTCCTGTCCGACGACACCATGCAGATCCTGGAGATTGCGGTGCGCAACTCCGGCTTCATGGGCGGCGAGTTCATGAAGCGCGTGCGCCTCGAGCTGCCCGGCCAGGAGAAGTTCTCCTGCAAGCAGCCGCAATACTTCATGCCCTGGAACTTCTTCATCGGCGCCACCATGGACATCAGGGACTTCCTCTTCCACATTGTCTCCGCCGACGAGTACACCCTCATGTACATGGAGCATCATCCGGAGCAGTTCCCGCATGCCAATGTGCCCTCTATTATGGACAAGGTGCGGGCAGCCGTCAGGCCTCGTCTGGATGAGTTTATCGGCTCCTGCGTGCCCAATTGCAATATCGAGAACCAGCGGGATGTTTTCGTGGGTCACGACAGCTTCAAGGCTGGAATTATCCATATCATGGGCAACTCCATAAGCGACCACGAGATCATCACTTTGTGCCGTCATTTCTCGGCGGAGCAGTCGCCGCCGCATGCCTGCACCCGGGAGAATGTGAGGGCTGCCGCCCACCTCGACCTGAAGAGGGCTCTGTGGAATGCCCGGGAGGATCTCATGGAGCATTTCCATCACATCAATCCCACGAACCGCCCGTTCCTGCCGGAGGCCCGCATACGCTCGACGCTGCGCGGCTGCCGTCTGCCCTTCTCGCTGGAGCTCATCGACAACATTCTGTCGATCCTGAATCGCAACGAATGCGGCGAGATAGAGATCTGTGATTTGATGAACTTCATCGACATATCCTGTGGCAAGGGCTGCGACATGCCGCCCGTCAACCATGCCTTCGAGCTCTGCCCCAAGATCCCCTTCCTCAACAAGGGTCGTCTGGTGAACTTCGCCTGTTTCCTGAGGAATCTTGAGGTGCCGTCGTCTGGCCATGCTGGCGTCGAAAAAATGATCATGCCACCGACTGCTGCCCCCGCGGACGGCCATCATATGGCAGGACCGCCGCCCTCGCCTCAAGCTGCAGGAGGGCAACTCGGCCACCAGGAAGGCCACTTCGAGCTCGTGCCCGGCGAGGGCCGGGAAGCCGGCGACGATGACATGATGAAGGCCATCACCATGGAGTAGGGCAGTCCCAGCCCCCCAAGCGTCGTTTTCCCCCTTCAATGCGTTCTGCTTTTAATGTTTGTTGTTTGTTTGAGGATGCCCCATGCATTTGCCAAATTGCTAGTGTCCTCGAGAATCGTCTAAGAATCCCTACAACATTTCGAGATCTACAAGACTAAGAAGCTTGAAAGATTCGCTCTGAAAAGGGAGCCGAATCAGAGGTAAATTCGTTTGCAGTCGAAAGAAAGAGTCAACCAAATTTCAGATTAGCCCTACTGGAAGAAATGCTTTTGGTTAAAGGTTAAAAAATTTCAGAAGTCATGGCATTGTTCAGTGAGTTGAGTTCCTACAAGTTTCAATAAAGCCGTCAAATAGAGCATAATTTTCAGCTGTTGAAATTTCATTAAAAAACAATTAAATTTAAAGTTCAAGGGAACAAATAAAATGGAATATTTCCGCTGTGCTTCGTATTTTAAACTGATGAACTGAAAATAAAATCAAATTAATTTTTAAATTAAATCCGGGGGGAGTAGTAACCTTTAAATTGGTAATTTCTCGATCTGAAAATAAGTACTTTTTAGGTGGGAGATAAAAATAATTTCCGCACATCATTGGTTAAATCAAAAGGACTTTCATTTGAATCGCAAATGTATTCGCTTTTTTACGTATTATCAGAGAACTTGATTAAGGATTATAGGAAAGAATATCTGCTTGCTTTTAGGTGCGGAAAATGTTTGGTTATTTTCTGGAATATTTCTTAGTAATTTCGATTTACCTCCCTGCATTCTTTAATCTTTAAGCTTTATTCCTTTTATCTTTAACCCCGCCTGACCCTGCGAAGTTCTTTGGTCCAGCTGCTTAATGTTTCCTCGCTGCCGCGAGATAGGAAAGAGAGAATATAAACCTCCTGTCGACTTTTGCAATAATTGCGTGGCTGGGAAGCCCGAACAAAAAAAAGAACCACCCCATCCACCCGACCAACAAGAACCCAACAAAAAACAGCGGTGGCAACGACAACAACAACAACACGAACAACAAATAACAGCAACTACTTAGCGACATTATACACTTCCGCACGGAGCAGCGTAAAACGGTCGGGAACGTAATTATTGTTGCGGTAAACGATGGAACCCAACCGCCCTTCCGGTCTCCGCGACTTGTGTTTTTTTTTTTTTTTTTAATTTCTTTATAAAAATTCGCTGGCTAGGCGGGCGGGGCGAAAGGACGCCAAATATGACAATGTGCCGCGAAAATTAATCCATTTGCTGTGACAATGAGTTTTGTGCGGCTGGGCAGGAAGCCAACTCGGCCAGTCCACTGACTGAGGCCGAAAGTCAAGCCGCAGGCCAAATGCGGGCCACAAAACACAGCCTCCTGCTCCGGCTCCTTAACCTTCTCCGCCTACTGGAAAAAAAAGAAAACCGAACACAAACACATTTTCATGTCGCGGGGGAGACGGCGGTCGCGACATGTAAATATTTGACGACATTTATAAAAACTGCAGGGGTGGCTGGGCGGCTGGGCGGTGGCATAGGTTGCGGTCCGGCTGGCCCTTATCAAAGCAATTATCTTTAAGATGCTGGCCGGCAGCTTAGCCGTCGCGGCCGGGCAGTGGGTATTTTTGGTGTCTTTGTTTGATTTGGACAGTAACGGAGACAAAGTAGATGGCATTTTTCATGATCTCCGGCTGAGATGGGGCCCAGGGGATGCGGAGGGCCGCTTCCTTTTCACTATCAGGTTTTTTTTTTTTATTGATGTCGGGAAAGATGCTTAAGCGACCAACGTCGTTAGCCGAATATATTCTGCTTAATACTTGGCCAGAAGCCCTGGCCGCGCTTTGGTTTGAGCTCGTTGTCGATCTTCTTGAGGTACTGATCCCGCAGCAGGGGATCCGCCGGCCCCCAGTGCTTCTTGGGCCGGAAAGCGCCGCGGACTTTCTCGCCCAGCGTCTTGCCGGGTTCTCTCACAATCGCCACGAACATCCACAGCGGCAGCTGCATAATTCCAAAGCAGGTTATACACCAGCCCACAGCTGTCCACAAAAACAAATTTCAATCACTCTACTCCAAATATGAGACCGATCTTACCATAGGCCCACGTGGGGAAGGTGGAGTTGTTGTAGGTGAGCGGCTGGTAGGTGGCATAAAAGTAAATCAGAATCACTGTCATGATCAGCGGCGTGAAGATCGCCCAGCACAACCGCCAATAAGCTCCGACTTTACGGCCCAGCATGAATTCCACATCCTTGCACAGCCGATCTGTGCCATAGATCCAGGCCACCGTGTACAGCTCAGCAATGCCCAAGACCAAGGCCACCATCGAGGCCCCGAAGAAGTCCACCAAGGTGAGCATGTATTGGCCTCCCTGGGAAGCAAGTTCTCAGAATTACAAAGATGAGTCTCCTTGTAGTCCTTACTTACCGGCGTAATGTAGATCAGTCCGATTGTGAAACTTACGACCGCAATGAGGAGAGCGCACTGCCATTGCTTGAAGTTGGGGAAACGATCGCGTATGGCGGTCACCGTGCAGGAGGTCATGGCAATATTCGAGCCAATGCCCAGGACGAAAAGCATGAGGAAGAAAAGAACGGAGAAGATTTGCGGGACATTCTTGAACTTGGCAATGGCATCGGGATACGAAATAAAGGCCAAGCCAGCGCCTCCCTTGACCACCGAACCAATATCGTCCGTGCCCATTTCATGGGCCAGATTACCCAGAATTCCAAAGATCGTACAGCCCGCCAGCAAAGAGGTCACCGTGTCCAAGGCAGTCACCTAAAAAAAACACCAATCAGCCTTCTGTCCAGTCCTCTACCATCGGCCTACTTACGATGCTCGCATCGCGGTGGACATTATGGCCAAACTTGTTGAAGGACGAGTACATGATGATGTTGCCGAAGCAAACGGAAAGGGAATAGAAGCATTGGGTGACGGCGGCATACCACACCGTGGGATCCAAGATCTTGCCCCAGTTGGGCTTGATAAAGTAGATGATGCCGTCGATGGAGCCGGGCAGGGTGACGGCCCGCACGAGCAGCACGCCCATCACAATGTAGGGAAAGAGGGCCAGGAAGTAGGAGGCTTTGCCGGAGCTCTTCACGCCCCGCCGGATGATGAGAAAGACGCACATCCAGGACACGAACAGGCCAATGACCAGCTCCCAGTTGGGCAGACCAATGCCATCTTCAATCTGATCCTTTTCGTGGAGGACTTCCTGGCTGCGGAAACGATGGGCATTCAATTAGCAAAAGCCGCAACCAGCAGACCACCGAGTTAGGAAAAGCAAACTTAACGCCATGCATAGAGTTAGGAATCCAGCAACCAGCAAACTTACACGAAATACAATTGGGAACTGGAAATGAGTCGCTTGCCGTCGTCCTCCGTTTTGAATGTGGAATTTTGCTGATGAACTTGCCGATTGGAGTCTAGACAATTCGAGCCCCAGCTGGCACGACACTCGGCCCAAGGCAATGGACTTACGAACGAATTGACGAAATAATGCCCAATGATTGCCACCAGTCCGGCGTAGTAGGTGCTCAGGTTAAGCACCTGCAAAGCTTGACCGACGCCAACACCTTTAAAAGCCACCAAATGAGATTAAAGATAAAACCCAACCAAACCAAAAATCCCATGGATGATGCTGCCATCTGCTCGGGGTTAATGTGAATGATTACGAATGGTTAAGAAGTTCTTGTTAGTTAACCAGATTAGATTAGATACGATTCTTTGGCGGGCCGGAGGACGGACTTGGCTGTTGCAATAGTCGGCGATTTTGCAACATTCAGTGCAGCCCAATTGATGGCAATTTAGGCCCTCGCGAAGAGAGTGTGATGTTTGCAATTTATTAGCGCACGATGCCAATAAAAGCGAACCGTGTTATTGTCACTGCAATTGTCACTGCCGAGGCCAATGCCATCGCCGTCGCCGTCGCCGTCAGCGCCATCATTGCCATTGTCTGTGGGGGCAATTAAGAGCAGTTTGGTGCGGGGATTTCGGCTCGTCGCGAAGTTTTCCCCTCCATCTGCCAGATAAGATTACGATCACAAAGCCCCCGCACACCCCAGCAAACAAGAATGGACGACAATTACACATGCAAATTCGGTGGGGCACTTACAGAAAATACAATTCGGCAGATGCCACCGGCTGTTGGCTGGCGCCTGCTTGCAGCGCCTTCGATGTGTTGCCAGCGCTGGAGGCCACGCACTGCGCCTGCCACTCGGCCCGGCATTCGGACCAGGGCAACGGGGCCCGGAACGAGTCGTACAGGAAACGCAATGTCATTCCCATTATGGCCACGTAGTAGGTTGTCACCGTCGATATCGAAATGACCTGGCCAATGCCGACGCCTGCGAAAAATGTTTGGGAGTATGCGAAGATGAGGATGAAATGCAGGACAACGCGGACAACACGGCAATCGAAATTAAATGCTGCGCTTTGCTCGCTCACCTTTCATGGCCGGGCAGAGATCGAAAACCTTGACCGAACCGCGGCTCGAGAATTGCCCAATTATCATCTCCAAATAGTAAATGGGCTTGCCGATCAGGAACAACACAATTAGGTAGGGAATCAGAAAAGCTCCACCGCCATTGTCCAGGGCGGTGAACGGGAATCGCCAAACATTGCCCAGGCCCACGGACATGGCTATGCAGGACATAAGGAACTCCACGCCCTTGTTCCACGTGGCCCGCTCACTGCGGTCCGCCGAGGCTTTGTGTCCTCCGGCCGCTGGCTCGTTGTCCTCTCGGCTTTCGCCGGGTGTCGATATGACCACCGTGCTGGCCGTGCTGCGTCCATCGTCGCCCACAAAGGCGGCATTCTGGCGGGGCGTGTGCGAGAGTCTTGTCATTTCGGCCGACAAATTGCAAAGAACGAGCGGGCTTAGGTGGGTAGTTGGTTAGCTGGTTAGCCTCCTGGGGCCTGTAAAACTGACAATCAGATAATAAGCAAGCTTGGTTATGGACCCAGCCAGCATGCTGGCTAATCTGATAAGACCAACGGCAGATGATGTCATTTGCCGTCTGGCCGATAAGGGCGTTGTCGGTCGGCCGGGGAATGCAGTTGTCAGTTAAGAATTCTAATTGAAAGCCATTAAAACCATAATTCCAAAAATCCAATGCACAAAATTTGCGATCGCGTGAAAGAATTCAGTGGCCGTTTTAGTCACGTTCCCAGCGATTCATTTACGAAATATTCCAGGCTAGTTTGGGTGTCTCAGGAGAGTTTCCAGTTTCCACCAGATAAGTTGGGTTTTTTGTTTTTCGCTGCCTCATATTTAATTGGTGGCGTGGCAAGCCTCATTTTGTGGGCTTAAACTGGTTTTCTGGGCTTACGAAAACCCATTGTAATCGGACAATTAGACGCTGATAGATGACTTCGGGTGAGTCACGTAGCCGACGACGAGGCGACGTCAAAAGAATCAAAACACTCGAAACGTTTTTAATGAGATGCACAATTTTTTGCTTATTCTACTCTGCGTAAATAATTTGGAATTCTGTGACGTCATTTTGGTGATCAAGTTTACTGAATAAATTCCGGCTGGCCAAGTCTCAACGCTTCAAGTGATTGCCTTTCGCGCGACTCAAACGTTTGTCGAGCTTCCTCTGAAGAACCGACTCATCGATCAACAGCTTCATGATTACATTATTCGTATCCCGCATGCCGGCACCCAAGAGTTCCGTGAACTGATGCATGGCAATGTCCACATGAGAGGACGACTCCCGATCCGAGACTTCCAACTCCTGGCCCGACTCGACTTTCTCAATCAGAGACCTGAGCACGGCCTTGTTGATCAGCAACTTGATGATCAGGTCGACCGGAAGTGCCTCGGCGGCCTCCCGATAGTCGTCGAACTTCTTGAGAGCCCAAGTCACATGCTCGAAGGCATCGAGGTGCCTCAGCGATGCCTGAGTCTTTTCCATGAGCCAAAACACACAAAATCAAAAAACAAAAACCAAAACACAACAATTTGATACTAGAACAATCAAAGGAAACTAACAACTGACATGCATTCCGAAGGTGGCTGGCATAATCGCCTCTGTCTCTTTTTCTTTTGGGGGAACCCGCGCCACTCTCCACTCGATTAGTATGCAAAAACGTGTTTTGTCCAAAAAGCTCCCCCCGAAGACTCAGACAATGGTCAGTTGGGCAACACCAGGGAGTACAAACACACACACACACACACTCGCTGCTTTGCATAATAGTTGAGAACTTTGGGCTTCCGCGATCGCGCTTACCTTTCTAATCGAATGCACTTTTTGACTATTGACGTGGGAGATTTTCAATTGCCAGACATCTTCGGCTTCCGCTTAACGTAATAAAGTGCTGGTGGCTGGCCGATTCGCGCGATTCGAGAAAAACGAAAACCCGTTGTGCCAACTGCTTTGCGTGGAGAGCCCGTGGAGCGATCGGAACGGTGAGCTGAGCCGACGCCAAACCAACAACTGAACGTGCCAAGGCAAAGTGTTGAGGGTTTTATCTGCAGCGCAGTTCGTTGTGAACTTGACTTCCCCGGGCGGCGGATCGAGTTGGCCTGAAATGTGGGTGAAAGCTTTTGATTTTGGCTGGCGTTGGGGCTTTTACAGTTTGACAACGACTGAGGTTTGGGTCTCTGCTGATCGTAGCTGAGCGCCACACAACCCCAACGGCTGTAGTTACACTTTGTCCATTAGCCTTGGGCTGTCCGACCAACTTGGCAATTGTTCTCGGGCCGGCCAACAAAAATTGTTATGATAAAAGTTTCTTATCGAGTTCTGGTGTCCTGGTGTTGAGGGGCTGGGCTTTTCTTTGTCCTGATTTTCGCAGGGCAGATAGGAAGGAGGAGCGGCTCATAAAATTTTAACTACTAGCAAAAATACTGCTAACTGGTAAACTTTAAGCCAAAAATCATTAAGTCTGCAGCCGGCCAGACGCCCAGCGTGCGGAGACTGTACTTCCACTTGTTTTATGTTACAAAATGGCTGCCCGGCCATTTTGTGGTCGACTCAAGGGAGTTCGAGTTGTCTTCGTCGTCGTCGTCGTTGTCGTTGTCGCTGTCTTGGCCTCGGCTTTGTCGCTGGAACTGGACCTCGGGGACAATATCAACACTTGGCTGGCCCGCATCCGGTGCTGCGCCTGTGCATAAACTTTATAATTGCAATTAAAAACTAAGCAAAAGTCTTGGAACAACATCATTTCGCCTCCTCCGCTTGCATGCCATTTTCGTGCTAAACTTAATGGCCAATGGCCGGCATTTTGGGCCAAAAAGTTCGACTTGAATTTCTCAACACATTTAAATGCAGTTCCTTTTTCGGGCGGTTTTTTGTTTGTGGCCGTGCGCCTCCGTCCGGCTGCTCAACTTTCTTCTCTTTTGCCGGCCAACTGCAGGTTGGCTCAAAGTCTTTCCAAAGCCGACATAGAAATCATTTGGCTCCCGGGGATGCTGCTCACATGTTATGTGTGGGTAATCTCCTTTATTACTGCGGCAACTGTCTGGGGCACAAACATAAAGCAGGATTTGCCTGAACTTGTTGGCCCGGTCGGTTGACCTGGCCCGTTTACAACTTTTGCATAACTTGCGGATGCTCAGAAAACTACAAGACGGCCGGAAGGACAGCACCGCCGTGTCAGTCCATGTGTGTGTGTTTTTGTTTGTGTGTGCCGAGCGGCTTATAAAAGCCAAGTCATAAAACAAACTTTGGTCGAATTATGTGGCACACGTCTAATAAATTCGAGTGCGCTAATTGAAAACTGCCCGGCGGCTGTAAACCGCCGTGCATTTCACTAATGAGAATGGCGCCAGTATTTTCCAGCTGACCATTAAGCAGACTTTAATGCTGACCCAACGACGCTTATTTTCGGGTGCTTTAGGCAGACAATAAATACAGAAATTTAACCAAGATGGCCCCAAATTTAGGATTAGTATTGGATACAAAACTGTGCTCAGTTCAGAATCCTTAAATGTTTTTTGTTCAACCTTACAAAATTTTGATAGGAGCACAATTCAATGGGCTTGTCAACGAAGAGAAATTCATTGTAGTAATAAAAGAATAAGCTCGATTTGGAATTTGATTAAAAATATTTGCATATTCTTAGCAAATTCAGACCGCAACTTTTAATTTTGCTGAGGTCTTCCAATAAAAACAATAATAATTACAGAAATTTCTTTCCAGCGATTTTACCCTAAAAATTGCATCGCATTTTTGAGACTTTTGGTGAGTTGAACTTTAAAAATTTCTTTCCCCATCTTTAAGACACCAGAACACTGGACGAGAAACGCGGAGCGGCCAAAGGCGAGGCTCTGCCGTAAAGCGTTTGCAGTGCGGTCCTTTCTACTCCTTCGGTGGTCTGTTTTCGCATTGCCATTTCGGGACGGTTTGTTGTCAGCACCGCTTGCTTTTTATGGCCGGCATGCACACCCCTAAAATTTAATGCGCCTGTGTGTGTTTGCGAGTGCAAAGTAAAAATTCATTTAATGGATTTATAATTTTTTTTTGGAGCCCAGGCAAGGAACAAAAAAGGTACTAACGGCAGCGAGCTGGTCGCCTTGTTTTGTTTCGCCCAAAAGTCTACGGGAAATTTTACCCCTTGGACCGCATAAATTTCAATTAAAAATCAACCTGATGGCATTTAAAGTGGCATAAAAATAAAGTTTCTATAGCTTCTAGCTCCGCTTGGTCTACCGTCATCTTCACGAGGCCGTCGCCTGCCCCGGGTTATTTTCAGAGTCACAGCTAGAAAATTTAAAAGGATCGCCCCAAAAATTCCATCACAAAAATGCGCATAATTTAATGCACCCCTTTTCCAGGCTGCTAATGGAAAAAAATGAAATTCGTACCCCGTAATAAAATCCAAGCATTTAAATCGAAAAAGGAACTAGATTAAAATAAGTGGGAAAATGATAAGGGAAAATTTGATTTTAGGGCGAAACGGGAATATGAAACGGATTTAACATCAAAAGCAAATAGAGGGGAACACTGGAAAGAAAATTGACACCAGTTTGCTCAGATTTTTGGAACTATAATTTGAATGTGATTGAAGTAATTTAATTTTATTGCTGTTGATTTTTATAAAAATAAAAAATATTAAATGACAAGAATTTAACTTCCGTACGAGTCACTTTCAAAAGAAAATTATTTACTTTTACACTTTCAGATAACGTAAATCGTAAATTCAAGGAAATAATAAAGAATTTGTGAGATTTTAAACTCGTAAAATAAACAGAAATTCCTGTACGTCGACTTTAAAAAGAAAAAATGAAGTGTGTTTATTTTGGGATGAACTTCAGTGAAAAATCCTTGGTAATCCTCATTAAATACTTGTATCATCGCCCCTTTAAAAAGCCTCTCAATCAAATTACCAAAGAACCAGATTAAATTTAAGCAGACGACAAACTTAAAAGACCCTCATCGTAATATTTTGAAATAAATGCCAACCAACTTGACACAAAGGCTCTCCTGAAATTCGGCTTCGATTTCTGTGCCAACAAATTCCATGAATTAATGAGAACACTCGTGATGAACTGAGTCCACTCACCGAATACACATGTCGAATCGACATGCTCATCCTCGTCAAAGCGAATCTATACCAGCGGATTTTGGGGAGCGCAGGGAAATCCAAATTCACTGAGAGTTTTCTAATTATCTTTCAATTTCCAGGCTGGCAATTGTGTGGAGCGTGAAAATTGACGCGTCTGGGCCAAGTATTTATTTTTTTTGGGGGGGTAGAAAGGTGAGTCAAGCGAGAAATCCCGCATTGATAGCAACAGCCAACCGCCGCCAACCACCGACCGTTTCGTGTCTTTGATGGAAGACTAATTAGCGTCGGGGCCCAACAAATTGTCTGTTAATTAGGAAAATGGAGACGGCGGCCTTTTTCTGCACTTGCGAGCTTTTAATTTTCAACTGTTACTCCTCCACATGCTTAACGGGCAATTAAGTCAGCCAGCTTGCCAAAGTCTCGCCAGGTTTTCACCGAAATATGATAGCAAAATTGATATACCCGCCGATGGAGGTGAATGGTTAAATTTTATGGGCAAAACTTTCAAGTCAATTGCAAAATTGGCTTAATAAGATCTTCGCTTAATCGTGGGTATAAAATTTAAAGTAATTGAAGTTTAAGATTATTTCAGTTGATCCTTTATATCATTTTATATCGCTGATCAAATGATGTGGTTTTTATTAGGTTAGAAAATATATATTCAAAATTCGACAGTTGATTTAAGTGAATTTAATGTTAATGGCTTGATAAAAACACTCACGCGAAATTACGCATAATTTAAATAATAATAAAAACCAAAGACAAACCATGACTTGCACTTTGTGATAGTGAGCAACTGCCGGAGGCCTCTGCCTGCCGGACTTATATACAATTCTGGGGTCCACTGATCTGAGCTATCAGAGCTTTCGCTCAGGGAGAAAGCTTTCTTCTCAGATCGAGAGGGCGGCTGGATTAGAGAGTTTGAGAGGTTGAGGAAATGATCAACGGGCTGTGAGAGGGACAGACAAGCAGGCACGGCGGACGGTTCCCGAAGGTTATTTCCCGATTTCCCTACCTTCTCTACTTGTCAACGATGCCGAATAGAATAGATAACTAATCAAATCGGAGATGAAGTTATTGCTTTAATGGTTTCTATACAAATTATATTTTACTATGTTATGAACTATGAATTCTTTCAGCCAATAAATTATAGGGAATTTGTATACCGAGCTTACCCCACTTAAATCTTTTTTGACTTTGATGGTAAGTTCCATTAGAAAACCAAATTCTTCCATAAGGCTGCCAGCAATGCCCGATTTAAATCCTGGTCGTCCCCATTCTGGTCGATGAGCGGTCTCCTTGTCAGGTTTCTGGCTGGCGCCTCCAGCTCACCCGATCGGAAAACCACATCTATAACGACCCAACGGTCCAGCTCGCGGGCTGCCAGCGATGACCACAGAAACAAGACTATTGACACCAACACACATGCACGCACAGGACTGTGAGTGGACGGCGTCCTTGCACAATATTAGCAGTGAACAGAGAGTCGTTGTTGTGGTTGTCCGGACAGCCGGACAAAAGTTGCTCCAAGGACAATGGAGGTGGCAGGGGTTCTGCCCAGTCTAATGACTTTGCAGGGAGTTTTTCATTTTATTTATTTTGGCATTTTTGGGGCATCGAAGTTTCGAAAAGCCTGCGGCAGCTGTCACTGGCAGTGCCACTGCCACAGTTACAACAACACCAACAACAGCAACATCAGCAGGTGTGCCTTTGCCGTTTCCTATTTACTTGGGGCGACTCAGTTGCCGGGGCTCACGCCTCCCGCTGACGCCTACATGTGCATAAAACTCAATTCAAAAATACTTAACAAACATTTATTTGAATTTTTTTGCGGCATTGCCAGCAACGCCGACCGCCTGTTGTTGTAATAAAAATGCAAATAACTTCCATGTGCGTGTGACGGGGGCAGGAGCAAAGCTCGGATTGCTGGGACGAACCAGAGGATCCGTCGTATGCAAAGTGCCGAAAGCGTTGGGCCCTGAGGCGGCGGGGTATTTCTCTATGTGCCATTGCTGCATATAATTTTAATGCCAATTCAATTTAATGGTTCATTTCATATGAAAATTGTAAAAAGTCATTGCTAGCGTGGCCGTCGTCGTTGGCGCTCCTTTTTATTCCAGTTATTTGGCCAAAAGGAAAAGGGTGAATGCTCAAAGTTTTCTATATATTTTTCTCTCTTTTCTTACCCGCAACTAAAAACGCCACTTGGTATTTTGTCATGCGTGCTCACCGACCGACCAGTCTGCCCACTGCCCACCCAACCATCCGCCCAGCTGCTTCGCCGGCGTCTAGCCGTCCATGACGATGCCATTGCCATAATGGCCGGGCGGGGGAGGAGGGGCGTCCCATTGTTGTCATCCCGCTGCAGCTGGAAAGATGGTCGGTTGGTTGGTCGATCGTCATTGTACATTGTACACAAAGGATTCGTAGGAGGTCCCCCCCCACCTCCCGCGCCCAGGACACATTAAATATGCGGAACATGCATTTGCATTTTGATTTCTCCAGCAGAACAGCAGGGAACACGCACTGAAAATGCATATAAATATTTTTTCCCCTAACGCTTTCTTTTTTTTTTTTAATGTGGGCGGCAAAAAATCATAAATAGCGAGCATTTAGACGGGAATGTGGGGGAGAGGCGACTCCCTATGAATGGCATTTTTGATTTCTTTGCAGTTATTTGATTTCAATGCGAAATGATATCGAATTACTGCAGTTATGGCAACGACTTTGGCTCGCTCTTTCGTTTTCTTCTCTTTCATAATTTGATTGCTGCGTGATGAATGCAAAGAGCGAAATGTGCCTGGGGTTGGGGAGAATGTGCGAAATTTTCAATTTTGCGCAGCCCCACAAATTTCGGGGCCTCAAAGACCCCACACATGTCGTTGCTCACAAAAGGCGACAACTGCCCCGCCCCATCACCTGGTGAGCATGACTACGGATTCCCAGCAATTTGTGAGTAGTCAACGAGGCATTCGCTCGCTTTGGTCCCCGTTCTCGTTGGCAGCCAATAAATTTTTCGATTCGACTGCTCGACGCTTCCACCTGCTGGGCAGTAAATAAGCCAAAAGCCCGGCAGAGGTGACCACAGAAGGACATACTACCAACCCACAACCAGAGGGAGTGCAAAATCGATGGGCTGTGGAAAAGGTAATCGGGGAAATTTCTCATTCGCCCCGCATGCAAATGCAAGCCAATGGAATTTTGTTTCTTAAAAACCTTAGACGCTCTGTCTTCGTCGTTAGTCATTCCGTCCTTAGTCCCGGGAATCTGAGCTGAGCTGGGCCTAAGTAGGCCCTGGGACGGCGGGTTAATGGATTCCTTTTCTTGCTTTGGTTTGTTAGGCGAGCCGCCTAATGGAATCTCGCTGGCCATTAGCCCCTAACCGACCCGGCCCGGGCCGAAATGTAAGCAAAGTTGGAATGTCCCCGGCCGCAGGCACGGCGACAGTTTTAATGTTGTAAATGCGGCAGGATAAACCAATAAAGGGATTTTTATCCCGCTCACCGTCCAACGGGTCAGCAACATCCTGCCGGCGGTTTAATTGTAGGCATGCGAATTGCCGTTGGCGTCCTTGAGCAGGGTGAGGGTGAAGGCCCACAAGTGGCCACTCGACGCCGCTGCATTCGCCACACACATCGAGGCGGCCCCCGAGGCTCTTCACTGGCCACTCGATGCCAACAACTTCAAAGGCCGCTCGAGTGAAGTTTTAAATAAAAAATAATAAAAAAACGAGGAAATAAAAATTGCAACAGTTGTGGAAATTGGTTTTTAAAAACGCCAACAAAATAACTAAAACGTATTCAAGTGTACAACAAAATTCGTATTATTCATACACCCGCACACACGCACATAGGAAAGATATTTGCGATGCCTGTGGGTGTTGGAATATGCGAAATTGATTGGCTGATTAAACCCGTTCACACGCACATACCCACGCAAGGACCCCCGGTGAGTTCGCCTATCACCCAGCGAACATTTCGGATCAGCGTGGCGATTATCAGAATCTCTAAATATTGGCAGGGTATTAGAAGAAATAAGAGACTTATTAGATACTTGAAACCGAATCCTCTGAATTCTGATCACATAATAAAAAATCTTCCACAAACATATTATAGCAGTGAAGAAGGGAAATAGTTTCCCCGAGACCAAAGGATAAGTTCAGAGAGGGAAATTTGTAAATTTGTAGAAGACTTTCGTATTCTTATTCTGAAGAGTCAATAAGTCTCTCAGTTGCCACACAAAGACTTAAATTTGAACCCAAGTCTGAAGTTATATTTGAAGATCGAAACTCGTCATCGATAGATAAATGTTCTTTAAAGAAAAGGCTAAGATTTAATATTGAACTTGATTCTCCTATAAGGAGAAATTTGCTACCCACAAAAAAGTGTCAATCTCGAATCGAAATTTATTTTAAAGTTTTCCTCAGCCTCATGAACATTTTCCGATATCAGCTTGATATCCTCAACTAAATAAAACAGAGACTCATAGCCGATTCCATCAATGAATCGCCTTTGAAACAGTCGAGTCATTTAATTGTACACCTTCTGGATAGTTTCCTGTATAAAAACCTAAGCTTAGGTCTTTGAGACTTTTATTGAATTCGTTAGGCGTCGTTGTGCTCAGGGTTGTCGACCCCAAACGCCTTGGAATTTCTGTTAGCGGCTGTTGATTTGCTGCGGAAATGACGCAAACAACGCAGCAAATTCAAGGCAATCGACCGAACTAACACACGCACACCCACACCACGAACACACACACTCCTCCTCGAGGCCGCCTCAAGCGTGTGGCATTCATATTTCTGTCCTGGTGGCAGGGCCCACCTTCGGGTTATTTATGACAACGGCAACAAGCCGGCAACAGGATGTTTAATTTTATGCTGAAAATAAAGGCAAATTCACACACATCCGTCCGCCGTCCACCCTCCGCCTGCCAGGCCAGGGCTGGGCTGTGATGACAAAGTTTGTTGGCTGTGAGTTTTTTGCATAAATCGACTGCCGTTTGGACGTCAGTTTCGGTTGGTCGCCGGTTACAAAGCGAGGCAGGAATTAAATTTGTGCAGCTCATTAATAGCCCGTTGCGTGTCCATCCGCTCGATGCGAGGAGGAAATCACTGATTTCCGGTAATAAATACACAAAACATCCGGGCTTCTGATGCCTCCTGCACTGCCAATGCAATGAGCACCAGCAACTGGCAGGCTGACAGGTCAATCAGCTGGCCAAGAATCAGGCTCAGATCAAGGACAACCCTAGCCTCAACCACGGCCAATCCTAAAACCATAAGACCATAAATTTACCCACCAATAAGAAGGATTCTAGCTAGACACCCCAAAGGAGCAGCAGGCAAATTCCAATGACTGATCCAACCAGATGAGTTAGCAAATTTTGGTAAGTATTGGCGATTCCAAACGACTAATGAGATACTCTGTAGGTGTCATAGACATTTGTATAGTTTTTTCGATTTCTGTCAATCTTGTGGGGGAATATGGGAATTTAACAAATTGGTTAAGTTCAATGATTATTTGATAAGAAATTTAAAAAGTTTTTAGAATATTTTAAGGTTATTTTCAATAACCAGAAAGAAGAAAGGAAAACTTCTCTTTACTCCAGATTACGGAAATCTAAGGCTCAAGAATTACAAGCGTCGAAGGGTCGAAATTTAATCTTATTTATGATAATATTGTTGAATGAATAAACATATTGCAACCAATTTTGATGGAGATTATTCTCCTGTTTAAGAATCCATAAGTACTTCTCCATACTTCAATTCATTTAGAATTTCTAATCGAAGAACGAAAGGAGTTTTTCTTTGAACTTTAATTTTCTTTGATTGTGATAACTGAATAGAGAATTTGACAGAGGTAATAAAGTCTGTGATTTTATAAGATGAAGAAACCTCAAACTATCAATTTATTTTAGGACTCCTCGTTAAAAAGCTTTTAAAGTTAATTGATGTCGTAGAATTCAGTTGAAAATATCTTGTTTCCTAAGGGAAACGGAAAATCAAGTTGTGCCCTCACAAAGCGTATAAAAGGAAGCCAAAAAGGGAATTCAAAATAGTTAATCTCATACCCATTTCGTTAGGTAATTGAGAAACTGAAGGATATTGAAACGAAAGACACAGAAAAACTTTTTCCTGATCATTCTAAGTAAAGACAACGTTCCATTTGATTCTTTGCGGGTTTCTAAGAGCATAAAGATGAAAATACCACAGGCGAATCAAACGATACAGATCCCCGATACGTTAATACCCCAAGGAAAAATAAAACTGTCATATTTCCGTAGCTGATATTTATCCTAGACTCCGTTGAGAAGTCGGTTTCTAGTCTGCCTAAAGCTGGGCTGCTGGTCAGCGCGCTAGACAAACTGAACAAGCTCGTTTTACTTCTCGTTCGATAGTGAAGCCAATCAAAGGGAAAACAATAAACAAGCATGACAATAAATAAGTAAATAAGCAAAGCGTGCAAAAGCCAGCCAGCAGCAGAACGAAAGTGAAAGCCAAAGCCAACCGAAAGTGAAAGAGGGAAAGCCATAGCCGCATTTTGTTTGCGTCAAAAGGATAATGACTCGGCCATTTTTCTGCGGATGCTGCTCAAAATGCAAACGACAATATTGAAAAAAGCATAGAAAAAGGTAAAAAGGATGGACAGAGAGGAGTCGCCTTTGATTGAGTAGCGCATTAAATTTGAACCACACAGAGTCCCCCGGGAGGCTCTGCGTGAGCGGTTCGATTGCCGCCGCAAGGGAGATGACAATACCGACGGCATACCACCGGGAATGCTGCGTCATTCTCGGAAAGGGGTGGCTGGGTGTTGCCAGCGTTACCCACTTCAATTTTACGGCTACTTAAATCCATCATTTCAAATTATTATCTTCCAGCGGCCAGGCTGGCATTCAGTTTGCGCCGGCAAGCCATTCAGCCAGTCGGCCAATTCAAGGCGCCGTTGAGCTGCCTGCCTCAGTCCGGCGCCACGCATCAAATGGCCTTCAATGGGCATTAAACGGCGCTGGCAGGTAACACGGCTGGGCGGCTGGACGGCGGTCATTAAAAGGTCCGCCACAAAAACTGCTGACATCACCTGGCGGCGGCCGCGGCAGGAAATTAAAAAGTTGCCTTGATAATCCTTTTGAAAATAGACGGGATTAAGGAGAAACGGTGAGCGGGAAAATTTATGCACCTGCTGGCGGCCGCCAGGCGACCCGTGGATACTCAAAATGTGCCACACAGTTGCAATAATTACCGTTAAATGGTCTCAGTTTAAAACACTTAAGCATGAGGAGGGTTCAATCTGCGGTCCGTCATTATCCCTGACCGTGGATCCATCGTTGTCCTTTAATGGCGCCTGAGTTGGCGGTCCGGTTGATTGCGATGATTTGTAATTTTAAGCGGCGTATGATTAACTTTTCCGTAAGCTTCACCTGTTGTAGTTTTTTGGGCCGGAAACTTAAGCTTAAAACTGACGAGGAATGCACTTCTCATTATTCATGGGTGTGAATATTTTATGGGGCCTGGCGATCGGCTACAGCTCATAAAAGTATTAATGCAATTTTAAGTACTTCCGTAGTAGAAAACTAACATAAACAGGACACACTGGCGCCCACTTGACTGCCACACAGCACATAAATATCCCGGACGACGACGATCGGACGGAAGGGAGGGCGCCGCCACTAATTCTAAACTGCAGCATAAATTAAAGCTCTCATGAATAATAATTCAAGACAGCCAGCAGAGGCAGGGCTGCGGCCTCCCCCAAAAGCCACTCGAGCAGCAATGCCGACGGTGCTAAGGGCAGGCAGCATGGGCGTGGCGGTTGTGTTTATGTCGCAGCACAAAAAGCCAACTAAATTTTATATCCGTTGTCATTATTTCATATGCCCCGCCCGGCCCGGCCCAGCCCACCACCACGTTGATCATACGCAACGTTGGCTTGCAAAACCCAAATGCATGGCCCTCCACTGCAGTCGACAGCCTCTGCCCACTCAGACACGGCAGCAGCGGCAGCGGCAACTTTCGCCGACTGTGTGTGATTTTCATTTTCATATTTATTTATATGTTTACGCTGACAAACTACAAGTGAGCACTTGTCTGCAGCAGGAGCAGCCCAACCGCCGAGCTGCCCGCTTTGCTTGGCTTTAAGCGCTTGGCTGGTCTCGCAGCGCCCTTATGATCATGTGTGCATTAATTTGAATTTGTTGTGACGACGATGACGATGAGGGGTTTGCTGTTTGGCTAACGAGAAGCCAGGCCAGCAGCCAAGGAAGAGCAGTTCGACTGATGCCCTGGCCGCCCTTGGGGTGCACTTCAATCAGCAAGCAGCAGCCGGCGGATGTCATCGCTCTGCTTACTAATTTACTGCCCAATTTTGAATAGACAAGGGTCGATGAGATTTCGTATCCTTATTCCCGGTTGGGCAATTCAATGCACGGCATTCATCAGCCCAAATGATTATGGCCAAGACGACCGCGGCAGTCGCAGCAAAGCTTTCGCTTTCACTGCCTGCGAGAAGCCAATGCACTGTGGGCAAATTATCTTTTTGATAATAAAAGATAGATAATAAGAAAGAAGATGAAATTCTAACATTTCGAAACTACGATATCAACAATTCTAGACTTATCCCTCTATCATTCGTTGTTATCGGGTTTAAGGCTAATTTCGAATTCATAATTTTGATTTTCAATTAAATCGTTGTTTTTCAATCATTCTTTTCGACAAACATCTTTGAAAACTTTAGTAAAATTGACTGTCCAATCGTCGGAATTGGGATTTTTGCCCATCAAGTATTTTCATTTATTATGAAGGGATAAAATTTAAGCCGTCGTCATTGGCTTTCTGATGAGATGAATAAATAAAAACGCCTCAGGCAAGCCCCACATTTGATCGGGAAAATAGACGATTTTGCCCATAGTGGGGATGGTGGAAAAAGCTCGTCGGCTGCTGCAAATTTTAAATTGACGGCCTGCTCGGCAGCCAATTTGCTGTCATTGGCCATGATACGCGGCCAAGTTGGCTGGTCTATTTTATTGGCCTGTTGTCATATAGAAATTGGGCTCTAAAATTGCAATTTCAATTAGCGGAGGCGGCCCAACCCTCGCCAACTTGACAGTTGACGTATTTTGATTTGATTTCCCCAACCCTCTATATAAATATGTGTATGTGTGTGTGTGTGTGTGTGGGTGCGCCTGAGCAGCTTAGATTTTATGTGCGACAATTTGCAATGCGCCCCATGAGTTGTGAGCGGAGGAGCAACCAAGTGGATGGTTCCATTTCAAGGAACTTTCAGTTTTTCACTCAGTTGAGTGGCAATCAGCGCGGGGATTTGTTTATGGCGTTTTTATGTTTATTCGTTTGTTTTGCTACTTTGCGTATTTTTCGTCATTCTCTCGCCCTCTCCCTCTCCCTTTGCAGGCTAAAACCGAATAAATGAGCTTTGCTTGGGATCGTCGCTGTTAGCCATCCGATTACATTTGCATTTGCCTGCGACTCCTCCAGATGACGGGTATTAAAATAACAGCAACCATAAACCGCCATCATTTTTCAAGCACTCAATCAACTCCCAAGTAGTTGATGATAATCTTCATCGACATGAACTATTTCTCGAATACGAAACGTTGAGACTTTAAAGAATTTATAATTTCAAAACAAACTCAGCAAACTCATTTTAGATCGGCTGTCGGTACTCCAAGAAAATCTCTGGTTACCTAATCCTTATGCTCACCTCGATTGAGTTTGAATTGACGAGCTTAGCGAGGACAACTATGGTCTTCGTGGCAAGGACACAACAGGCGATTGGCACACACGCAGATGTGCAGCCAACCGTCTCAACACTCGTCTAAAACAATCTTTGGCTGGGGCGAAGCGGCAGATTAGTCGGGGGCGTCGGGCGAATCCTACGGCCGCTTTAGCCGGGGCGTCCTTGTTGTCGACGTAGCTGCTTGGCTTGTTTGGAAACTAATTAAAAGTTTAAATGTTTGTAATTAGCATTGGAATAAATGTCTGCAGCCGCATTATGAAATTAGTGAATTTCATGCACAACTTTTGCTATTCGGGCCACACCGCCGCCGCAAACCAGGCGATCCAAACTGTCATAGGACGAAGGCCAACTCCTGGCGATTTGGCCTGCAGTTTCGATTTCTCAAGGCCCCGGCCCCCAGCTGGGTTAGTGATGGTCAACCGGTCAACAATGAAAACGCACACGCTTAATTAATTTAACCCGAATGGTCAATCACGCGAATCATTGACGAATGACAATGGCAGAGGCATTGGCATGGGCAGGGCTGCTGGACGGACAGACGGACGTGTTGAGCACAATGATAACAGCGATAAGCAGTTGATTTTGATGTCGGGCCGTCAGACGGCCTTCGACTTTGGGTCCACTCGGTCATTTGTTTTGTTTGCCGGGTCCGGGGACCGGGTCCTCGAGTCGCTGTCAGTGCAACAGCCTTGAAATAAAATGTAAAATTGACATGGACAAAGGCCACAATCAGAGCCAGTTGGATCGGAACAACCAGCAAGGCTACTTCAATTCACAAATGCTCTCCACAGTCCGCCCAGCATCCAGTGTCATTTGAATGGTCAAAAAGAGAAATGGAAAGGTCGTGGCTTTGTTGAGTTCATCTGCCTTTAATGTCGTACTAAAAGTTCATTGAAATGTAAAAAATAAAATGTTTAACATCGGAACGTAAAAAACGAAAACTCCATTCATAGAAACACAGGAATACAATTCCGCCCTGCCAATCGTCGGTTATCACAGTCCATGGATGCCCTTTTTTCATGCTTTGATTTACCAACAACCCAATTGCCCTTGAAAATTAATTAGGCTTTCCCCCCACAGGCTCAAACATTAAGGACAATACCTTTAATTTAATTTCATAGGTTCGGAAGTAATTGCCACCTTCGGCAGCCAAAAGAACTATTAACGGCTGTCACAACGACCATGAACTCGGCCAGACATAAAGGGTTAGGTTATTAACCAATTAAAAACACAAGGAACCCTTTAAGTGGAGGAGGAATAAAGGCATTTTCTATTTTGGGAATTTCATAATAAAAGAAACTGACAATTATATTTTCTGATCGAGTTCAATTGTATTTTCGTTATTGTGTTTCGGATTAAGTGCCAAGAATTGGGTTTAACTTAATTGGTATTTAAGAATAATTATAGACCATCTTTCCCCCTTTTGAATTCAATCAAATGGGGCTCGTATTGTTAAGTTCTTTTGGGGCTAAATGAAAATGCTAACTTACTCGTATACTGTATAAGAGTAAACATAAAGCTGATATAGATTAATATTGAAAATAAGATGAAAAATCTTTTTAATTCTAAGCTCAATCCCAAGTCAGACTAAATCGTTTTTCCTGACAACCGAGAAGCCTTTTTCAAGAAATTGGAAGGTTTTTAAATTCATCTCGCCAGATTTTTCAAAAGTCTATGCTTTTATCCAATTAAATTTTGGTTTAAAATCTCCGCTCTTCATTCATTCCCTTATCTTAATTTAGAGTACCAGGAACAACCGCCTAAACCTTTAATTAAGCCCTTTAAAATATTTACCCATTACCCCCTGAGGGGTACAATTTTTTCGGCCTTTTCGAAATGACCTGACTGCTGTTCTGTTTTCAGAGTATTGCGCAAAAGGAAGTCAAAGAAATTGACAGCAATCGAGGAGGGAAATAAAAAAGGAATCGTTATGTTTATACATATCCATCGTCCGGCCATTGTCCGGTCGTGTTGCGTATCGTCTTGAAGGGTCCTTTGTGGGCCGACAGTTGCTGTTGTTGTGCGAGCTTTGTCATCATCTTCTGCTTTGCTTTCGTTTTGTTTCGTTTGTTGTCCTAGCAACAGCCTCAGTGGACCTTAAAAAAAGACAGCGCCTTCCGTATCCCGAAAGCCGGAAAACAACCGCAGTTCCTCTGCTTCGAAGCCCTTCTAATCGCAGCGAGGCCCAGCCGCACTAAGTGGCCGGTTAATTAGGCAATGTTCGGCAGTTGGCATATTCAATATTTGCCCGAATGCCGGGCGAAATTAAAATTTCGGCTAATGAGTTTATGCGTCTGTGGTCGCCACACACATTGGAGTGGGTCTGGTCTGGTGGGCCGCCGCGTTGGCAAAGTGAATTTTAACTTAATTTACACTGAATTAAAGCCCTGGATTTCGGCTCGCTTTGATTTTTTTTTCGTTCTCCCGGAATTTTGTGCATTTGGCAGAGCATCAAATGGCCCACTGCCACTCCGGCTGGTGGACTGGGCTGACCACTGCCCACTTGTTTGGCCAACAGCCGCATCGGCGACCGCCAGGGCCTGGCACTTTCCACTCGTCCTTCGTTTCTTTTTTTTTTGCTCGTCCTCCCCGTCACCATGGCCGATTTCCGTTTCCGACACTTGCCAAACAGCCAAATGGCTGGCCAACCAGCACAACGAAGCACACGAGGATGTGGCTGGGTGGCTGCTGGACGTGCGTGGGCCAAAAGCAGAGCCAACTAAAAATAAATTTAGTTTAATTTTCAATGCTCCGAAGCCGGAATTACGTTCCTGCGGCTCCCTGTGTGTGTGTGTGTGGGTGTGTGAGGAGTGTCTGTGGGTGTGCGTAAAGTTAATGAAACGTATTTTCGGATTTTGTAGTCAAGCCGCAGCCAACAAATATCCTGGACCGGAGCTGGGGGCCTCGGGCTGTGCTGCCTCAGCGAAAATCGCGAGCGCTGCGGGCGGGTTAAGTGTCGCTGCGCTGACCGGAAAACGCGGGAAATTAAGGATAATGTAATTTATTGATGCATTGTAAAAGTTAAGCTGCCGCCGCTGCCCGGTATAAATTACAGTTTGACAGGCCATTGCCGCGTCGCCCAGCGAGATGCGGGCAACCAAATGTTCGTAATTCTTTCTGCCCACAATTTTTTTATATTTCACTTTTTTTTTTTTGCACAATTAGCAACTTTATTATCCCAACCCATGCCGATTTGCATAATTCTTAACACACACAGCCACAACAACTTTTTTGGTCGGGAAATTAACTTTTTCCATGCATTTGCACGTCCCAAAATATTTACAAAATGGGCCCAGGCCAGGGACCCCATTAAATGACAGCTGAAAGTTAAATAAAATCACCAGCCCCAGCGCGCCCACCAACCCACCGGCCAGAGGCTGCGAGAAAGGGTCGAATTATATAAATTAGAAAAATTATAGTCCTGTGCAATAGACTGCGAAATATGCGATTGTGTTCATGCATGCGTGCCCTCAACGGCCGGTTGGGGGTTTAGGCGCGTGGGGGGATTTTTTTCGGGAGAGGGCGGCCATAAAATTTAGATTTTTCAACTGTCACTTTTTGGTTGGCGGGCCCTGTGACCAATTAAGTGAGACAACAACGAGTTTTTGACAGTTTAATTTGGCCCGTTCGATTTGACCTGAAATCGCTCTATCGATTTTGAACAATGGCCAACGGTGAAGTGGCCAGACTTCCGCTCCGAGTTGGCCCATTTTCCATAAAAGGAATTCAGTGATTCATTTTATTTACAACAGAAGATTTAAAGAAATATGGAGAAAAGCCTTAACTTTGGCTAACATTGAATTGAATTTATTCTTGTGCTTTAATAAATATAAATAAATTTAAGAAATTGAAAGTAAAATTTTAGAATTTTACCCTTATTTCGTGGGTAGTCCTTTCTATTTACGGTGAGCTAATAAATTCGAATGCCAAACATTATTTATTTATTCGTTAATTTAAATGCGCAGGCAAACCCTTTAAGGGCTGCCAGCCTGACTTATTTTGACGTCCGCCCTTTTAAAGTCTGTCAAGCGAATGACGCACAGCTTGACATTTATGCATGTTAACATTCAGCCCATCGACGATTTAAAAATAATATTTTAAATTTACAAACAGTTCACCAGAAATCAGCAAGAAGAGAATACAAAATTGGCTATGTTGTCAGTTCAGAATCTCTAATCAAAGCTTAAGTCAGGAAGCGGGAAATTGGAAGGAATTTTCTGTTTTTTGGAGTTTCCAATAAGACGAATTAAATGAAAACTTATATTAAAAAATATATACGAGAAAATCCCTATTTTTCGATTTGTGGAGAATTTGCGAATAAGACAAACTTCACCCTTCAGTTAATCGAAAAATTAGAAGAGCCCTTTAATTGACTGTAATCGGCACATAAAGCAAATCAATAGAATTAATGGATTTTTAGCCACGCTGCTTGGCTGCGTGAATTGAGAGCGGAACAAATAAGAAAAAGGATGTGGAAATCAATTCACTTACTTTATTTTGGCCAATTTAATCAACACCTTCGCCACTCAGCAGCCACGGCCATGGACACGGCCAGATGGACGGATTAGGGGAGCCCCAAATGCCTGAACGTCCAAGCGTCCAACTGGCAAGCATATTTGCCATGCTTTTGGCTTTAATTTCTTTTCTGGCGGCCCCCAGCTTGCTACGTTGTCTATTTATCTCACGCCACGCCCACCCCAATGAGAGTGGAAGTGTGCGCATTCCAAGGATGTTGAAACTGTAAAATACTTGCGATTCACTTGGCCAGGGCAGTTCGCCGGCGGCGCTGCTGGCGATGGCGGCGTCTTTACTCCTAAAATTGTTTTGTGCAACTGCATTGCTGGAATCTTGGAATCCACATTACATCCCCACTGACACTTTCGCACACATCCGAGTGCTCCGTCCGCCGCCCTCCGCAGGAGCTGCTTAAGTTCAAATACCAAACCATAACTAACAAGGCAAAGGGGCGGCCACACACAGACTGCCAGTATTTCCTATCACACACCCACAGACACACAAATATACACAGACGTAGAGAAGGATTCGCCGGGCTATGGGCGGGTTGGCTTAGTCTGCGAGATTTATGTGAAATTCCTAAAAGAAATCCAAGTCAATTACTTGCTTAATTATTTCCTTTGAAATTTATTGATTTTTAGCGTACGGAATTTTTCGCCATGCTTCGTTGGCTATTTGTTTTCTGTCTTCGATTCAATGCCGCCGCCTTCCCGCTCGCTTCTCGTTGTCGTTCTGCTTTTCTCGTTTTCGTCTAGGAAATGAAATCGAATCGTTTGTGGAATTTGTCTCTCTGTGGAGCTGCCGGGAGCTTTCAGCTCAAAATAGAAATGCCAAATGCTGCAAATATTTAAGGCATTGGGCAATAAGTGCGCTTGGGAGGTGAAAAGATGAACAATTTTCGGTAAGTACTCAGCCATTTAAGGTGAATTTGCAAATGCAAAACCAAAAACGAAAACGAAAGCATCTCTGGCACTCGATCGTAAATAAAAAGCGAATTGCAGTCAAAGAATTTTTCGGCAACAGCCGAGTTCACCGAACCCAACCACTTAAGGGTGCAAATTGGTATAATCCTTTTCATTTTGAATGTTTATCTTTTCTAACCCGCAATGGGGGCTGTAAATGGCTAATAAGAGAATAACTTAGATAATGTTGAAGTTTATAAGATTCTTTTTATGCGTAGAAAGTGGCTACGATAAAAAGAAAATAGAACTTCAAGATAAGAAAACCGAACTAGAAATTAGCCACGGATAACTAAATCTTTTTTATAATTAAAATCTCTTCGAATGTTTTAAAGACCCAGGAATATTCCGAATTTATTAAAGCATTGTGGTCAGATTCGCGGGAATGATAAAATCTTCTTTATAATTAAAAGCTCTTCTAAAGTTTTGAAGACCCAAAAAGGTACGAATTTTTATAGATCTTTCAATCTTTCTGTCTTACTTTTCAGGCCTTCTAAATGGATTATTAAAAGGTCCCCAGTTTAGAATTATAATCCCATTATAATTTGCAAGTCTTGTTAACTTTTCTTATGAATTAATAACGAATCCAATTTTATAATTTGGTATTTATAGATAAAATAAAATAAGGAATAATAATGAAGATCGTAAGTGTGTAATCATAAAAAGAAGAACAATTGAACCTCCAAAAAACTTCTCTATTCTTATCCAACTCGTAATCTTTTGCAATCAAATATCTTAATAAATCGACTTTTAAGCTGCTTGAATGCCCACCGACTTCTCACCAATGGAGTCCGATAACCAGGAATGAGATCATCTTATATCCTTCCCATTAAGTCCAACCGACACCGCCTGGAACTTTCCTCAAAGGTTTACGGCAAAGTTGCAACCCACCAGCTGAAAATGGAGCACTCGGGAAACCACCAACTCTGCCACGCCCTCAACTTTACACACACTCGCTCTTTCTCCCTCCCACTCTGTCCCTCTGGCTTTTCTGCGTGCCTGCCAGCCAGCCAACCGAAAGGGTATCAGAGGAAATTGATGTCACCACCACACGACGCCCGCCCACAACCACATTAGGAGCAGCAGCAGCAGCGGCTGAGCAGCATTAAGTGTTGGGAATATGTCGCCATATTAGCTACAAGCTGCCACACATGCACCGCCAAGTTGCTTAAGTGATTTCAATTTATAAAAATTTTTACTGCTCGGATGCATGTGATAGATACACATAAAGTGGCCTGCTTAGTGGTGTGTCAGGGCCCGCCCACCGCCCGCCTTCCCAGCGGGTGCAGAGTTTGTCGTAAATGCAGCACTCGGGCCCCCTGCCGGCAGAGGCTGACTGCAGCCACTTAGCTGGCAAAAGGCAGCTGGCAGATCGAACGGTAAATGTATTTACGCCTCGGCTTTAAGGACAACTTTAATCCCTAGGGTGGGGGGGACAGGGAGGCGACAGCAACTCGAGCGTTGTGGCGAACTAACAGGGCGCGAAGCATTTTAACATTTTTAACATTTCCGCCTTTTTGCATTCAATTTAATTTAACATAAACATTTATATGTTTATTATTGCCCCCCGTAGCCTACGCCTTCGCTGGGCATTGTGCATGAAGTTCATGCTTGAAGTGCGCAGCATACACGACGTATACGCAATATAAATTTCCCACTGCCAGTAGTGGGAGCATGTAAACGGCGCACATTTTTGCGCACTTACAACTCGACGCTCGAAGCGGCAGCGGCCGTGGCAACTGCAGCAACTTGAATCTTAAGTAGCTCAACTTGTTTATTTATCGAAGCGGAAGTTAATTGGACGTGTGTGTGTGTGTGCGTCATCGCCACATTGTCCAACGGTGTATGAAGCGGTAATTGTTGCAGGTATAGGCCAGGCCAACCAGGCCAGCCGGCCCGAGAGCCTCCCTAGTCGAATTTAAGGCGAAAAGTACAACAAAAATTCCCCAGAATATTCAAGCAGCCAACAGACGTCCTGAGGGGATGCCGCACGCACTGCAAAATGTCAAAACAAATTACGTATTATAAAAATTCGAGAAGCCAGCGAACCCGAAGCCGCCGAGGGACACGCCAAATAAATAAATGAAGCAACTTTATCATAACAACTTGTGGGCGCTTTGCATAGACACACAGCACAAGATGTGAGCCAGCATTCCGTATTGCATTTAATTTTCCAGTCACGTATAAACACACAACAAACAACAACCCCCCACACTCATGAGTCGTCCTTGTAGATCCAGCCAGCGACAACCATACGCAGCCGGTAGACGCCATACTGAAATGTCGAGCAGACCATAAGAAGGACGGCAACAAAGCCGACAGTGGCCACCGTCAGCTGCGGATGCTCCCAGTTGAGGATCTCGTAGACATACGGATGTCCGTACCTGGAAAAAGACTCCGCTGACCAGGAATATTTTGTGATTTGCTGGGGACTCTTACATATCTTTGCCGCCCATTAGAAAATAGCCCAAGGTGAAGGCAGAGTAGAGCCAGCCAAAGGCCACTGGGTAAATAAAGTGGAACAGGTGGGCCGGAGTGGCTATAAGCAGGTGTTCTAGGGAAAAAAGAACCGTGGGCACAGCATGAGTCCAAACATTGAAAAGGTCGCTGACCCATATTTCAATGCCGGGATCTGGATCGGTGGGGTGAATGGCGGTCCAGTAGACCAGGCAAATGGTGTTCGACAGCACGAGACTTGTCCAGAAGAAAATCCAATAGCCCTGAACCAAACACGCATGACCATCTGCGAGGAGAACATCAACGAGAAGCCGGAGAAGATCGTTTCACTTACCCACCGATGCCCTCGGGATTGGCAAAGTAGATGGAGTTCAACACGGCGCCGTAAATGCTGGTTATGCCGCACATAATGAAGCCCCAGTGGGTGAGGTAAATGAAAAACAGGCCACCGTGAAAAAACAAGAACATATAAGTCGCCAGGCCAAAGCCAAAGAAGAGGGCCATGAACCATTTGAAAAGCAGATACCACACGGTCCGCGGCTTGGATTGCCACTAAGCAGGAAATGCGAAAGATAAATTGTTTTTTTTTCAGGTCCTCAGTGGGAAAGTCTACCTGCGAACGACAGCAGAGCGCCGGGAACTCCTGACGCGCCGAAAAGTTCCGCAGGCGCAGCTCCTCACGGAATCTCTGTGGCTTCACTATGGCGTTGTCTTTTGGCGGTTCAGTACTCATTTTACAATGATTTCCCTTTTTTAGTAGGTTTTGAATAATCCCACGGAAAAGGCTACTCGATTCTTTGGATATTATGGCTAACTGCCACACGGTTT
>JBAMCP010000010.1:0-17568 GCA_037075105.1 Lissocephala sabroskyi
TCGACCTCCGGGACCTTCCCGTTGTTTGCAACACTTTCATTCGTCTTGTCGCCACTCACACACACACAGACGCATAGACGCACAACCAGAGATCCATATATAGAATTGAAAGTTTATTTAATTTGCAACGTGACATGTGACTTTTGATGAAAGGCCTTGGCTTTTGGCCGGACCAATGAAAGAGCTGCGCTTGCAGCAATTTCAGCTTAAAGAGAATGAAATTTATTGGAAAGACAACTCTCCCCCTGCTGGTTAACCGAGTGCACCGCAAGAAGTGAACTGCCAACCGACCGAGCCGAAGTCTGCAGCAGGTCCTTTTTTTGTCCCTGTTGTGCATTTCATGCACGCACGGATTACATAATTTGCATATTACCGCCGGCCTCGGCTCACTCGTGTGTGAGCTCTGTCTGGGTGTACGCACGTGTGTGTGTGTGTGTCAGTCACGGCGGAGAAAAGCAAAAGGTGCGAATGTTTCTGCGCATTTCAATTTGGCTTGGTTGAAAAAATGAAAAAATGTAGCATAAGAAAAGGGGCAAAGTTAGTTTTGCGCTTGTCAAACGGCGCTCGGGTGCACAGACTCACGTCTCGGCGGATTCTCCACGCACTTATTACACGTGAGTGCTCAAAGTTCTTCGACTTTTTCAATGCCAAGAAATTTCATTTAAATGTAAATTAATTTCTGCCCCTGCACAAGACACAAACTCTCAAGTTGACTTATCCTAAAACTGCGTTTTGTAGCGGCTTTGTGGACTGTCTGACGGTCTGCCTGTCTGTCTCTCGGTCGGGTAGGCCGAAGCACTTTTCTGGCATTGAAAGAGCAAGAAACGTTTCCGCTTTGAACTTTGCCATATCCGCCTGGGCCATCAGGTATCTTGAGGGGCGGCCGCCAACCTACCGAAAAAGTTCGCAAACTTCAGGTGTAATGTGCGGAAATGCTCACATTCAGTTGGCGTTTGTGTGCGTGAAGGAAAATATTTGCACTTTCGCTTAGCTGTCTGTCTGTCTAACCGACTGCTGAGTGTACATTTCATATTTCAGAGAAAGCTGACTTTCATTATTAAATAGACTGGAGCAGGAGTCTTGAACCAGTTGAGGCCCCTCAGGGAAAGTTAGATGAACGGAGGAGTGTTTGGTTTTTGATTTATAAACAGAAGTTTTAAATAAAATTAAACCACTTGGGAAGATCTCCAACGCACAATTAAAGATTCAGTGTGCATTGCGGGCCTTGTGACTTTTAATTGAATATTTTCCGCAAAGTGAATTCAACTCGGCAGAATAATTAATTCCCCTTGTCTCGTTTGTCGTTCGCTTGCCGTACAAGTGAGCAATTGTCCCGTCCGTAAATAATTGACAGACCGAGATAACAACTCAAAGGCAGGCCTTCTTGAGCATTCAAAAGTCACGTGTGCTGACCTAAGTGGAATTCTTTCAATTAAAATTACTTTGAAACCATAAATCCCTCCATCGATAGAACCCCAAACAAGATTTACAGCCCCCCAAAAATCGATGGCAATCGCCGCCCAGCGTCAAATTTGCGTCAACCGCTGCAAAGTATGCTATGAATTTTGACTAACTCTGCCGCCACCAGAGGCCTGTATCCCGCAAATCTGTTAATCGCCCCAATGGGAATCTGCCTGCAACTGGAATGCTTAACCGTCAGACAACCAGAGCCTATCACAGGCCGGCCATCTCGGGGGGGCTATCTAATCAGCGGCCACTCGAAATGGCTGCGTTGTCTTATCAGCTGGGCGGGGACAATTTGCATCGCAAATCACTCCGGCCCGGGCCGCCGGGATGCCAAATAGAGTGACCAATAATTCAATATTCCACTCACCCCGGCCAGGTATAAAAGCCCCAGCCACGACGTGGGCCCGCCAGTTTGCCAGGTGATTTTCGTCGCCCAGCAAAATGTTCCTCAGCAAAATTCTCGTCTCTCTGGCCTGCCTGGCTGTGGCCACGGCCCAGTTTGCCCCCAACTACGCCCCCGGACGCAATGGAATGGTCCATCTCTTCGAGTGGAAATGGGACGACATAGCCAATGAGTGTGAAAGATTCCTCGGCCCCAGAGGCTTTGCTGGCGTCCAGGTAAGTCCAACTCGCATTCCCCAACCAGCGCCTCTCACCCGCCTTTTGCCAGGTCTCCCCCGTCAACGAGAACGCCGTCATCGGCGGCCGCCCCTGGTGGGAGCGCTACCAGCCCATCTCCTACAAGCTGACCACCCGCTCCGGCAACGAGGCCCAGTTCGCCAGCATGGTCCGGCGCTGCAATGCCGTCGGAGTGCGCACCTACGTGGATGTGGTATTCAATCACATGGCCGCCAACGGCGGCACCTCCGGCACCGGCGGCAGCCAGGCCAACCCCAGCAGCAAGAGCTTCCCGGCCGTGCCGTATTCCTCGCTGGACTTCAATCCGACCTGCTCGATCAACAACTACAATGATGCCTACCAGGTGCGGAACTGCGAGCTGGTGGGTCTGCGGGACCTCAACCAGGGCAACTCGTATGTGCGCGACCGCATAGTCGACTTCCTGAACCATCTGACCGGCCTGGGCGTGGCTGGATTCCGGGTGGATGCCGCCAAGCACATGTGGCCGGGGGATTTGGCTGCCATCTACAGCCGGCTGAACCGCCTGAACACCCAGCACGGCTTTGCCGCTGGCTCGAAGCCTTACATCTTCCAGGAGGTCATTGACATGGGCGGCGAAGGCATCAGCAAGTCGGAGTACGTGGGCATTGGCGCTGTCACTGAGTTCCGTCACTCGGACTCCATTGGCAAGGTGTTCCGCGGCAAGGATCAGCTGCAGTATCTCAAGAACTGGGGCACGGCCTGGGGCTTTGCGGCCTCCGATCGCTCGCTGGTCTTCGTCGACAACCATGACAACCAGCGCGGCCATGGAGCCGGCGGCGCCGACGTCCTCACCTACAAGAACTCCAAGCAGTACAAGATGGCCTCGGCCTTCATGCTGGCCCACACCTTCGGCACCCCGCGCATCATGTCCTCCTTCGCCTTCTCCAACACCGACCAGGGACCGCCGACCACCAACGGCCAGAACATCGCCTCGCCGGTCATCAACGGCGACAACACCTGCGGCGGTGGCTGGGTGTGTGAGCACCGCTGGCGCCAGATCTTCAACATGGTGGAGTTCAAGAATGCTGTCCAGGGCACGGGCATCCAGAACTGGTGGGACAATGGACGCAACCAGATGGCCTTTGGGCGCGGGAATCGCGGATTCGTGGCCTTCAACAACGACAACTATAATCTGAACAGCTCCTTGCAGACGGGCCTGCCGGCAGGGACCTATTGTGACGTCATTTCGGGTGGAAAGGTGGGCGGCGGCTGCTCGGGCAAGCGGGTGGTCGTGGGCTCGGATGGGCGGGCAAATATTGCCATTGCCACCAACGAGGAGGATGGCGTGTTGGCCATCCATGTCAATGCTAAATTGTAAGCGGAATTCAATAAACCGGCGATTAAGCCCCCGAAACGAGCCAAGTGGCCGTGCCACGGCCAGAAGCTGGGCTCTTATCACAATTAACGCTTCCGGGCATAATAACTGAAAGAACTCCCGTCGACTGCTGGGGGAAAAATCTTCAAGTTAATTGAATTCCCGGGTCAATTGAGATGAGGGCCATTTCAATAGGCCAGGCGGCGATGGTTAACCGATTCTGGAGGGTCCCTGACTCACGCACCGCTGCATTGGCCTAAATATGACGCATTATCCAGCGGACCTTTGGCCCAATCGCAGATATGTAAGTTCCCCAGGAAGAAGACCATAAAAAAGGCGAGCTAAGGAAAAAAATGATATCTCGGTGAAGTGGAAATGCTCTTTTTTATGACAGGGAATTCCGAACTCTAAGAAAAGATAGAATTGTGTCAAATGAATGGGTAAATTTATAATAGTTGATAGCATTTTTTATTTATAGATTCAAGATATTTTTAAAGCTGACGAGGAAAGTTAAAAAAAAATTTATTCAAATGTCATTTGAGTTAAGGTTCCGCTGATTTAGAGAGCTCTAAAGAATTATAATGATCATTGTGATAATGATCATTCAAACACAAAAGAGCCGACCCAAAATGACGTGTAGCTTTCGTTTAATTGAATTGTTTACGTTTACTGGCAAAAAGCAGAGAACAAAGCGATAAGTGAGGAAAGATCGGCAACAAGATAAGCGAACGAAGCAGCCGACGCGCCGTCGATCGCCGCAAAAAGCTGTCGGCTCCGTAGAAGATAAGAAAGCGAGAAGAAAAATCCGCAAACTGCGCTCAGTCAAGGGTGGAAGATGGGACAAGGAGGGGAGAAGGAAGACGAGGCTTTGACATAGTAAACAAAGTCTGAATTGAAAAGGCAACGCACAGTGGGACAAAATACGTATATAAAGAAACTTTAAACATTTTAATTATTGTATGTTTTTTTTTTTTTTTGAATAGTCTCTGCCTTTACTCCAACTAAATAAGGAACTAAACTATGAAGCGTTTGTTTTTAGTATTTATTTATTCTTTCATGGAAACTTTACTTAAAAATTCTTGAAGCTTCTGCTTTATATTTGTACCAAATCAACCCATCAAACCCAGCTACTCTGCCAGCTTGTTCTTTCGAAAACTTTGTCAGAAGATATAGAAACCCTTTTTAGTTGACTGGCAATCAGTTGGACTTACCAACAATGCGGTTATTTGTGTTCATCATACGAGCAAATTGTGCACTGCAATTCAGGGCCACTGCCCGAGAAACGGACTCCCCCAGTCGAAATGCTGGGAGGGGGAGGACGAGAACCTTGCGAATCCGAAAGGCAAATAGCCCGTGCATGACACCGAAAACAGTAAGAGACTGGCATGGACCGGAGGTAGGGCGGACAGTCGAACAGACAGGCAGACAGGCGGACAGACGGACATAATGTTGGTGCTTCCTGTGGCCAGGCCAAGTCGATGTACAAATTTTGTTGCAGAAAAATATGCACTCATAACTTGCCGTCCCTGGTCTTGGTCTCGGTCTTGGTTTGATATGAATAAATGTGAGCAGCTATATCAAAGGATTTTCATGTCATTTAGTAGAGGTCAAGCTACACTCACACACACAGAGACACACATGTGCTCACTTCAGAGAGCTTCTTCTGTCGCCTGCAATGGCAAAGGCCCGATTTTGGCCAGGGCAGGGAAAATGCAGCGTGTGTGGTTGTGCGCCGGTGCCTTCGTGAACTTCCTTGTGGCTGTTATGTAAATATATTCAAAACATCGCATAATTCTTAATAAAGTCATAAAATTGCAAAGTAAATCAGTTTCCCGACCCAGCGCAACGTAGATAAACTCGACTTTTTATTACACAAACGCAATTTTCATATGCTCAGCCAAAAGATTGTGATTTAGCCTGTGCGTGTGTGTGTGTGAGTGAGAGTTATTTTTACCGTATGCCAGCATGTGTGAGATGGACGAATCCATCTGCATAAAGCATAAAAGGGCCCACAGTCACAAAAAAAAATCAACAACATCAACCAAGAAGAAAGGAAGGAACACAGCAGCGGGCGGAATCTCAGTGCTCACATCAAAAATATAAAAGTCGAGCATGTTTAGATTGCGGTTCCAGGACCCTATCAAGAAGAAGAGAGCAAGATTGTTCCCCCCAAAAAATTAATTTAAAATCGCTGACAAAACATTCGCCGTATTTATGCAAAATATGACGGGCCCCTCCGCGGGGTGAAATCACGTGAGCCATAAAATCGGCGACAGGCTCTCTGCACTGTCGTTCGGGTTTATTAAGAAATTCGCAATTCCTGCATTTCCTGTTTACTTTTAGTTGCCCTCCCCGAACTTCGCGGCGGCGTCTCGTTGGCTTTATCTTTATTATATTTTTTGCTTTGTCTCGTTGCGATTTTCCCGGAAAACTGTCACACGGATGCGTTGTAAACACGCTCCGACAGGCTGTCAAACGAATTCCCCCAATCCCCACCCCAGATATTAAGGCCTGCGGTTGAGGCTTAGGCGGTTAGCCAAGGACCCTCTCCTGGCGGGGGGAGTCGAATGCTAAATTGCATGCATTGCTCTCTGCGGCTGGTAAATCGTCAGGCTGTGGGGGCTGAGGACTTTCGATTGCCACAAATATTAATTATTGGAATTTCAGGCAGAGCGGAATTCAATTTTAATTGCCTAGGAATTTCCTCCTTTTTAAGCTCCTGGACTGGTCAATTTGCTTATGAGTATCTTAAGAAAATTATTAATTGTTTCCCATGTGAAATTTAATAGGCGAGTAATTTAAAATTTAAGTTTTAATTGTTTCCTTATTAATCCCCGTCGAGTTGATGCATTGCCACCACAAAATTGATTTGAATCCTGGAATTGCATTTGGCAGGAATTTATTCCAATCGCTTGATGTTTTATGATCCAAAGGCCCCGAATGTTTGACACTCAAACCAACCGAATTGGAATAAAACGAAATTTATTAGTTTAATTTGCCGCCCCAGAAATTTACATTGAACGACCGCAGGACTGTGAGTTGTGCGCCGCAAATCATGGGATTCTAAGCGAGCAGGGAAAAGGACCCCCAGCCAAACAAAACAAACCGTAAATGGCCGTGGAATATTAGAGCTTTTAAAAATTACATTTACCAACATTTATCTTTGGTTTTATTTTTTTCGCCATCGAAAAAAGCATGGGGAAAAATTCGAACAACACGCACGAGGCAAAAAAAATAAACCCAGCTGGAAAAGGGGGAGAAAAAGGAAAAACAATTTGATTTAGCTGCGAGCAAATATTAAATGCATGCGAAGAGACAAGGGTCAGGGACCAACCAACGAGTCCTACGTCCCTCGGACTTCAAAATCAACGAGGGCGCCGGCGACCGGCGAATGCAGTGCCCACTGCAGGCCATAAAGGCGGCGATGGCTGCTGACAGCCAGCGGAAAGCACATTTGTAACGATAACGTTCGTTTCTATTTCAAAAAACCTCCCCCCACCAACCAACTGATGTGTCCTGGTCGGTCCGGTCCGTGTGTCCATGTGTGACCATTAATTTGGAGCGCGTTTAACATGAAAACTACACGGGAAAACTGATTTGGTGGCGGGCACGGCGGCCACGGCGGAGATAGTTGATGCCCGCGGGCCAACAATGAAACAGTTATACTATAAATAAGTAAGCAAGGCTGGGCGAAAAAATATAGCAGACCGAAAGCGGAGAGCAAAAACGGCAACGGCAAACCAAATGTAATGGCCAGAGAGCAGAAAGCGGGTCAGTGCGCACAAAATGGCAGCAATGATGATGGCGGATGCCGACGCCGACGAGCGGAAACTGACGAAATGTGTGTATGTGTGTGCTGCGTGTGTGTGTGTGTGGTGGAAGTAGAAATAAAATGCTGATATTGCCTGGCCGTTTGTGGGCCACCGCACAGTTGCTGTACGTCAAGGCGTGGCGCGTATTTCACGCAAAATGAAACAAATAAAAAGAGCGAAAGGCAACGAAAACACACACACACAAAACAACCCAAAAAAAGAAAAACCGAAAGGCAGACAAAATAATATGCAGTTTGTTTGTGGAAGGGACGCCACACACACACGCACAATGCTCACGTATTCTTGTTTTTTTATAAGCGGCCAACAAAAAACACAAGCGGGCGGGAGCGATTCGTTAAAATAAATAAGTGCGCCCGAAAGCATGCAACGCATAAAGCAAACAGGCGCGAGCGCGTGCAGCAAATCGTCAAAATTCAAACGAAATATTTGAACAGATAAAACTCAACTGCGAGTGTGTGTGGGTTTCAATTTCTCATTTTTACTGAATGATTTTTTGTTTTCCACCTCTCCCCAAGCAAATAGAGTCAGCTGTGGGGCCATAAATGTTGACTTGACTGAATTTTCCTCTGGAAATCAATAAAATGGTAAATAAATTAAACATGCAAAGAATTAAATATTTACCCAGCTTAATTAAGTTTTAAACTAAAGTGGCAAAGCAGATAAGCCTAAATTATCCAAATAAATACTGGCGAGACTGACCAACTGCCCTTTCGTCTGGCTTGATTGTCAGCGAGTTGAATGGTCTGCTCGGCAGCTTTACAGACAGGACTCCGAAAACTCCTAAGATTTATCTGTAGAAGCCTTTTAAATATTTAGGTCTTTTTCTATTCAGGCTGCATATATCTCGATGCGGTCGGGCGAACGTTCACTAATGACTTCCCGCCAGCTCTCAATCAGATTTTGCCGCCCGTCTGCTGCAGCCGGGAATCTCTGACGTTTCCATTTAATCCGCTTTGCATTGCGAGCGCTCTCGCATGTTAACTAAATTGAGTGACTTTCGGCCACCGAAAACTGTAACCCATCCGGGGAAAAGTTGGTTGATACGCGCGGCCAATCCGCCGCTGCTGGTGGCGGTGCTGGCGCCACTCCGATGACAACTCAAACGGCTCTTTGTGGACACATCAGCGACATGATTGCCCCGCAGCCGTTGCATGCAACTTTCCGAGATACCAATTCGGTGCATTGGAGCCTGAGAGGTGGCGGCGGCGGTGGATTGTTTTCCGGAACTTCGTTGGTGAATCTAATTGACAGCTGAATGAGGTGAGAGCAACAAGCATGAAATATTTCAATGGAAATTGGCCTGTGGAATCGGTGGGCCGGCAGATGCGGGAGGCAGGCGGCTTTTGTATCGTTTTAATCAGCCTGTCAAATGCAAATTGTTCGAAAATTGGTCTCGATTAATTTCGGTTCTGGTCAATTCGCCGCAATCTGAAGCTCAGCATCACCATGACAGGGAGCAAAATTAACTCGAGCCCTTTTTTCCGAAAGCGGCATTTCGGTAATGCGGGTGTCCTGCAAAGTTATCGACCAGCCTGCGTCATTCTGGCCCATTTGTCAGTCATCGTCATCTCGGGCCGGCCAGGTTAGATGGCCGCTGCATCCCCGCTTCAAGGACCCGCCCGACTTTCGCTGCAAATGTCATTGCCAGCCAGTAAACACAGGCGAGCCACACGCACCCGTCCACATATTTTTTGTTCCCCGGCCGGGGGATGACACCATTTCCATGGCAAGGACCTTTCGGGCTACTGCGCGGTGAAGGACAGCGGGCCACACACCTGCTGTCAATTGCCTGCACTTCTGTCTCGTGTCTAATTTGCCTTTGGACTTGTTTGCCGTGTCAACGAATTATCAGTTCGCCTTGAACGCCCCAGTTGCCCGGAGACCGCTCCCTTGGATCTCCTCTTTTTTCGTCCTTTGTTTTTGCGAGTCTGGCCGTGTTGGCCCTAAAATTTGAGTCCATTCGGTCTGGCATTTCTAGCCTTTCTATTCTAAGTGCCATGCAAATAGCTGGCCAGGCCAACGGCACCAGAACGGGCACGTTTTCTTCAACTGATTTTGGCCTGGCCCATTTTCCATTCTGTGGGCCGATAAGCCATTGACATTCTTGGGGTCCGTTGTGTGCGTGAGTTTAGCTTGCGGTGGACTTGTGGGTGGGCGTCGTCTTTGTCCTTCAGTGGCTGCTGCTGTTTTTTTATTTTTTATTGACCCAGCCGGGCATTCGGTTTTGTATTTTGCATTTGTATGGTGGAAATTGCCGGTTGGGTCGATTTGTTTGCCATTCGCAAGCAGCAAACGCTTACCCCTCCCCTGAATTCCAGTCCGGCCAGCCAAACAAGATGACTGGCGACCCCAACCGCCCGCCTTGACATTTCTCGTGTGCCTTTGCCGTGGATGCAACAAAATGAAGACCAGTTATCATTTATTGCATTTTCTCCCCTCAACCCAACCAACCGACCGAGCTTATCAAATATTTTGTTTTCCTATTACCGTCGTTATTGGCAACGTCAACTGCACCTGTGGGTCGCCTTCCGTCCAAGAGAGGCCACAGAAAAGAACCACAGAAGTCGGAGGAGTTGCACTGAAGTCGAAATACTCTGCTGAGATCCTCAACAAATACAGAAATTTCTCTTATTGGTGAAGGTTCCATTTGGTCTCCGGATCACTGAAGCAGTGTGGAAGGTATCGAAAGATTTAAGCTCTTGGCCCTGGAATTGGTTTCAGGTATCGATTCCCTCCAGTCCTATAGTCGATACTTGAGAGAAATCGAGCCACGATACTTGACAGGCATCGATTCCCTCTGGTGTTAATATCAATGACTTGAACTGCAGTACTAACACCGATACTTGCCAGGATAGTCGTGAGGTTAGTGTTAGGGTTGTCGGTCTAGGGTTGTCTTGAATAAAAGCCGTAGACTCTGCTGGGCTGTTGGCACCGCGAAGAGCACAAAACTAGATAAAAATTCGCCGAATATTTGTAAAAATGATGAAAAGGGCACATGCGAATTTGAATTCCTGGTGGATTTAATTTCATGTCGCCCAGAGCAGGCAGGAATCTCCCAGAGAAGTACCAATGCAGAAATGTGCAATTTGCCTGCTGCCGCGGACAAATAATTGAAATTGTATCCATTCGCCTGGTCCCTTTGGCCTCCTGCATCCTCCACCGATTGAGTGTTAAATAAGTGATTCCGTTTCCCCCGCTCTGCCAATCAGCCGTCCATCAATCAACCGCCCTCGCCCCTGCCCCCCGGCGAACCATGTACATAATTAATGCCGGCATTCATGTAAGGACTTTCGTCGATTAAACCCGCACACGCAGGACAGCGCACATGAGCGAAGTGTTCGAATTGTGATTTAAGTGTTAAGTCTCGGCTGGCAAGCGTCTCGGCCGGCATAAATTAGCCGGCCCCCAACTGGCTTACAAGTCGGCTCTCGGGAAGTCGGCATTATAAAGTAGTTAAGCCTGCGGAGAGCCTGCCGGCAGCACCGGCTGTGGCCCGGCCAAGCGTTTGAAAATTAAATTAACCAGAATATTAACCAACGGGCGGCACGGGGCCTTCGTCACAGGGAAATAAAGACAGCCACTGGCCAGAAGTTTTCGCATTAAGCGGCCGACGCCAAAAAAACCAAAAGAAGCCCGAAATGCGCCATTACAATGCCAGCCACGTAGCCAACGATGTGCAAAGTGGGCTCGGCCTACAGCCGCAAACAGTTAAGACCAACACACACACACACACATACGCACATCCAGAGCTGAGCATGTGAAGAGCCTCAGAGCAGCACGTGGCGAAAATCTCACCAGCAAAATGCTTTCTAATAAAATTATGAGCCGCTCAGAGGCAAAGTTGAGGGTTTTTAAAAAAATTAATAAATTTCCAAGATCCTGGCAGCCCGACTCGGTAGGTCGGGAGTTTGTGGGGATCATTGAACTTTAGGCATTCGCCGTTGTCGTGTGTTTGATTTCAGTATTCAGTCGGTTGCGGAGCCGGAAAAATCTATTCATTTGCTTTGGAATTTTTTGTTTAGTTTTTTTTTATTTTTTGTGTGGAAAATGTTTTCGTTCTCAGTGACCCCGGCGGACATGACGTCGGTCGTGTCGAACCATTTCTACGACAGGACCAGCCTCTATGATGTGCTCAACGTGGCCGAGGACGCGCCGGGCAAGGAGCTGCGCGCCGGTGCCTACCGTCTCCTGCTGAAGGAGCATCCCGACTTCAACACGGACCGCGAGGAGGCCACCAAGAAGTGCCAGGTGATCTACCAGATTCTCAGGCTGCTGACGAACCCCAAGACGCGCTGTCAGTACGACAAGAATGGACAGTGCGAGGTCGAGCCTGAGCAGGATGGGGCCCAGCTAAGCGTGGCCTATTCCAGTTTGATGGCCCTGATTGCCTCGATGATAAAGTCGGTTCGCAAGAGGCGCCAGCTTCCCAAGGGAGATAAATTCTTCGATGCCCATTACAGAGGATCCGTGCTGGAGCGCGAGGATGTGAAGGCCGCCTACAAAATGACCAAGGGCTGCATGGACGGCATGTTCCGGGAGATTCCCTTAATGGAGCTAAAGGACGAGAGTCGTATACGGAGGTTGATTGGTGAATTAATTATTGCCAAGGAAGTGCCGTCGTATGCCAAATTTGTGCAGGAACCCTTGATCAGAAGCCGTCGCAATCAGCGCTACTGGCCCAACCTGAAGGACGCTCCTTGCCCGCCGACTCCCGGACGCATTGACGAGATCTTCGAAAAGTACACGGACATCAATGATTTGGTCGTGGAAGATGAGCTGCTGGCCACGATGACGACTCTGCATGCCGCCAGGCCCACCGATGTGCTGATCGGCGAGGACGGCACTGTGGACGACCTGATGGACAATCTGGAAATGAAATACGGAGCCGATGCCACCAAGGACGTGGAGGGGCTGCGCAGGAAGCGCCTTTTGGTTCCCAGGGGCCTCATCAAGCGTAGGCGATACAAGAGATGCTGATCGCTTCATTTGCTTCCTCCAAATTCCAAACTGAACTAGCAGATTCCTTAGTACTTATTAAATTCCTGTGAATCGTTGAATTCGTGGCCTTGAGATCTTTTCCCGGGTTGTTGGCTCGAATTCGTATGGGAGTTTGGGTTTTCAGCTGTCAATTGTTTGCTTTTTCCATCAAAGAAAAATGGGAATATGAAAAATGCAAATTTGCTTACCCCCCGTCCACTGCCCGGCAGAAAAATCATAAATAAAACCGGCGACCGAAATTCCAAGTGTAAACTTGGCCCGACCCCAGGCTGACCTTTATCTCGGTTGTGTTTTCGAATTTATGTGAAAAGTTGAACAATTAAGTTTTATGTCCAACAAGTTTCACTTATTGTGAGGTTGAAAAATAATTAATGCCGGGCCTGACACAAGTGTGGCGGCATTCAATTCTCTTCTCTTCGGTGTTCCGAAAGGTACACAAAAAAACTCGAGTGGGAAAAAACTTCCTGCCTGTAAAATCGGCACAAGGAGAAACTTTTCTTTGTCTGCATATAGTCTAATTTTCATGACAAAACATAATTAAAGGGCCACGGGGTTGCGTTGTCGCAGAACAGCGACATTTGTCAGTGGCTGCCGTCGACTTTTCTCTTCCTGATGACGCATTTTGTTTCACTTAGCGAAATGTCATTGGCTTATTGCATGTGCGGCGGTTTGATGCAGGCCCAAGGCCCCCGAATTCTTTGCTCTTTGAAGGGCGCAATAAATTTCGGCCAAGCACCCATAAATAAACAAGAAGCGCTTGCTTAAAGTGGCTCCAGGTGAGCAAGCAACTTGAATTTACGTAAGACTTTCGGGCTCATTTTCATTGAAGTGCAATTGACTTCGAGCTTCCCATTACTTCTGATATTACGCAAAATTGTTAAAGAAAAGAGACCAATCGTGAATTTCGTTAGCTGTAGGCTGTAATTCTTGCCGGGCCTTAAAGTTGCCCAGGCCTCCAACTTAGCAGCTGTTGGGAAATATTTGTTGCCTACTTTTGTGGGCAATACATGAACTTTGTTGACTTTGCCTCCTTTCTGCCAAAAGATTTGCTGCTTATCCAATGAAACTGAAGAAAACTTGATTGGGAAAGAGAGCTTTTTAGAAGTTTCAGCTAACTGACATTTTAAATTAGGACTTATTGGTGTTGCTCACATTTAATTATGGACGCTTTGACTAAATGGAAACGTCAATCGCGCCGCGGGTTAATTAAATTCAAAGTTATAAGCAATTGAAAATTTAAATCCATGGGAAATCAATTAACAGTTTTCTTTGTGGTCTTTGGGAGCCACGGCTTTTCGCGCTCATCGAGCTGCATAAATCGCATCAGTCAAAAGGCTTGGCACAAAATTCATCAAATAAAACCAGAGCCAAGCCATGAAATGCTCAAATTTTAATAAATGTCAGCCTTTCACGTTGTTTGCGGTGCGGGTGATTGATTTATGTCACAATATTTGCGCGCCGTGTGTGTTGAATCCAACGAGAAAACCACTCCCCTCTCAACCTGGCACACCCACCTGCCGCCCCGACTATCCAGAGACCTGGAAGGGCGGCTGAATAAACACGCACACACATCCATCCAGCCCCACCGAGGACCAGTGGCAGTCGGCCGATGTGCATTATTAATTTCAACAGCTCATTCGAGTTAAATGGCCGTGCCGAGCGTCGGTTGAGTTGGTCGCTAGTTGATTCATCAGCTTAGTTGGCCATTAGTCTGGGTCCCGCCAGGACTTGTGGATTATGAGCGGCTAATCAAAGGCGGCTGTTCGATTCGATTGAGGTTTCAACTCCAGAAAATTACGGGCTTTTAAAGTCAGTCGATTTTATTGAATTCGCGGTTCTTTGCCTCGTCGAATGTGAAAGGCTTTCGCTTTCGCCTGGGCAAGGACAAATGTCAGTGCGAAGTAAAAGTCTTCAAGCCAACTGTCATAAATGTCGACATCATTAAAATGCCATAAAGTTGCTTCCACGCCCACTTTCAATGCACTCACACACACACACACACACATAAACACGGACGCGTGGCCATTACACACACCGAGCAAGGAGTCTTTGCTGGCGCGCACTTCCGTTACATTTCGCATCCTTTGCGTTCGCCATTTCGCTGTTTATTTTTCGGCAGAGCTTCCTTCGGACAAACCGCAGCGGATGCGCCCACGTGCTCTTCCCCGCCCACAGCCGCCCCCAACCGCAGCCCAGTGGTGCACAATTGAGCGCAAAGTAGAAATGAAATGACAAAGCGAGTTGGAAAACTATTTCCCTTAGAAACGCCGCCAGAAGTGGTTGTGGGGAGTTCATGAAAATTTCATTTTATGAAAATGCTTTTTATTTTTATTTTCATTTTTATTTCCTTGGCCATTGCCAAGGCGCTTAATAGATTTTGCCCTTTGTCTTGGCCATTCGAAATGTCAATTCAATCGAAGCCAGCCCCGAATGTAGGCCAGCTGATTTTGTGTTTCATTAATCATATAAAACCGGGCTAATTACGGAGCCATTAAGCCGGCTTACGTAACAAATTTTCAGTGTATTTGGGGCAGGCAATTGCCACAATTAAAGCAAATAAATCGCCATAAGTTCATAAAAACCGTAATCGTTTGTTTGCCTGGCCTGGCTGCCCTCTGACCCGCGAGTCAACTGCCAAATCCACTTATAGCCAATAAACGTTAAAATCGAAGCCATCAAAATATATTTTCGGGGCATTTTCTTTTGAAAGCTAATTAAGTAGCGGGCATTAACATTGACGCTCCCCCCGATGGCCCCACAGTCGTTGCCATGCCACTTCAAAGTCGATTAATGAGGCGCAACAAGCGCACACACCCACACGAGGCCGCCAGGCAGGCGACAAAGGACGCGCGGCAGAGTCAACTTTGAACCGGAGTTCAATTTGCTGGAGCGAACCAAAGCTCATTAATAAATCGACTAATAGTCGGCCCCGGCTAAGCACCTATTTAAAATATGGCCCCCTCCGTCCAACCAACCAACCGATGCTCTTTTTGAGCGCCCAATTTCGCTGAGCAGTTGCTGGTTGAAAAGAGCATTCGCTTATCATGTACTTTTGCCATTGTTTTCTGCTTGAATGCCTGAATTTGTTTATTGGACGTGGCGTTGGGTAAGGCGTCCAGGCGTGGCGGGCCGGGCTCAGAAAAATGCATTAGCTGGTGGTTTTGTTGAGCAGGACGGTCCGCTGGGACTCGAGGGAGGGCGTGGACTCGGCGTCCGATAAATAAGGATCCTCGAGCAGCTGGATGCTGTGGAAGTACATGAACATCGTGTAGAAGCCGAAGAGCAGGCACACAAACAGGATTATATTATCTCGGGCAATATCCGTCTCGATGGTCCAGAGGAAGCTGAAGAAGATATTCTGGCAGCCCGGACAGTCGTCCAGCAGGCAGCAGCTCATAGCCGTGGGCGTGCGGTTGGCCATCGTGTAGTCGATCAGCCCAATTATCCCGCAGCAGTCGAACTCGATCTCCAGCACGTCCAGGACATTGCCCACCCACAGCCTGTGCATCACCATCTCGGCCTTGAACTCGAAGTTCGAGTGGACATACCGGGACAAGGCCATGGCCAGGGCGAACAGCAGCAGCTGGAAGTTGATAATGAAGTAGGTGACGATCTTGAAATAGGTCCTTTTGCCGGTAATATAGATGCCCAGGATGCTATTGCCGATGGAGGTCACCAGCATGGTGCAGCGGACCCAAGTGATCCAGGACTGCAGGCCCAGGGAGAAGTTGTAGAAGGACACACCCGCCAGCTGGGTCTTCAGATTGTGGTAGTGGTTGTAAACATCCAGCAGAAGCGCCAGGTTCACGATAATCAGCACCGCATTGTACTCCAAAATGGTGACGTTGGAAACGGACAAGATGCCGAAAGGATCAATGATGTCTTTTAATTTCGGCATGGCTCCGCCAACAGTCCACAATTGTTAAGGTAGTTCGAAGGGACAGTTCATAGGACAGGAAATTCAAAGGCATTAAAGTTGAGTCGCTTGGAGAGTTAAGCTAAGGAAAATAGAACCTTGAATTGTTTAAAGGACTGAAAACTCTTGTTAATGAGGGAATCTGGGCAGCTGAGAAAGCTGAAAGTTCGGCGGAATTTTCAGGTCTATTCGGATTCCCAATAACAAGGATTTGGCTGGAATTTCGCATCCCAAAGACTGGATGATTGGGAGTGGGAAAATTTGAATCGATTGATAGCCTCCTGCCCCTCCTGCTGAAAGGATTCCTAGGCGACTTGTTGCTTGGGAAGTTTCAAGTGCAAATGAGTTTACTCTGAGGGCCACACCTGTTGGCCGGGCGCTGTCAAAAAGCATAAGGAAAACAGCGAAATAGAATTAAATATTTGCCGAGGGGAGGATTGCTCATACGCACCGTCTGCCGGCCGCCGCACTTGGCTGTAAATTGGTCGCCAACAGAAAAGCAACAAAAAAAAAAAAAAAGAGAAATCCTGTTGGTGTACAAAATTTGGTTTGGCCAATATTTATTTTGGAAAATGCTGCGTCGCCCAGGGAGCCTCGCAATTTAAGAAAATTTTCGCCTTCTTCCTTCGCTTCTGTCGCCGTCGACTGCACAACACTGGCCGACACAATTTCCCTGGCTGCACTGGAAAATGCTTATGGATTCTGGGATGCTTATTCAATTTGTTGTCAGTTATTACAAGAGCAGCTGTCCTTCGGGTCCCGGCACCTTAAATTTATGATTCTCAGCAAAGGTCGCTGCCAGCCGAGTTAATGGCTAATTAAAAGTTTGCCACCCGCAGCGGCGTTAATTTCCGCCGCCCCACGCATTTTCCTAATTATTCAACCCAACTGTCCACCTGAGCCGCCTCGAACGGCTTCAATCAGAGCTGTAATCCGATTGGCTTTTCAAGAATCCGCTGCTCGGGGGCCGCAGTCGCCAACGGAAACTCATCGAGGTCAGCGGGTCGAAACTGTCGCTTTCGGGACAACACAAAATTGAAGAAACTTTTGAAAACACGTTCGGCGTTTTAATTGAGACTTAAGTGCGTCTTCTCCTAATTGCTTGTCATTGAAGGCCTCGCCAATTAAATGGGCAACCATAACGACTGCAAAACTTCAAGCCTCAGTTGGCCATGCAGTGCGAATGGCTTGCGATTCTTTTCTCTCCTCCAGAAGGACAGGCAAAGGCTTATAAGTATCTATGCTGACGGACGTGAATTCTAGGGGAAGTCTTTCAGTTTTGAGTCTTTGAGTCTTTGGCTCTGTTAAGGGATCGAGAGCGGAAGGCAGAAGTGAGTGGCAGTTTAAGGAGAAGACGGACAGATAGAAGGAGGGACAGA
>JBAMCP010000010.1:17668-100112 GCA_037075105.1 Lissocephala sabroskyi
AAGCCTCCCAGGCGATTCCTTGTCCCCTACTACGCGTGGGCTGTGGTGGTGAATCTCTTCGGGACCTTCTGGCAGCCCCTCGGTTTCGCCTTGGCCGGCATCCTGAACATCGACGAGCTGTCGCCGGGGGCCTTCCTGACGGTGTTCCAGGTGGCCCTGAACATCTGCCTCTGCTCGCTGAAGGTGCTGATCGTGTGGGCTTACCTGGGGCGACTGGACCGCGCCCAGGAGATATTAAACGAAATGGACGACACGGTGGACCGGCAGGGCGAGCGGCGGATCATCCATCGGTTTGTCAACTACAGCAACCGAATCTATTTGGTTACTTTCAGCACTTTCTTCTCGTATACGCTGTCGAATCTGTACGTGGCTATTGCCGAAGGACGTCCAATGTACATGTTGTATTATCCTTTCCTCAAGTGGCGCCGCAGCAGGTGGGAGTTCTATGTTCAGTTTGTGCTGGAGTTGTTTGGGATGCTGTGCGTCAATGTGCTGGACGCCATGGCCGATTGTTATCCCATGAACTTTGTCCTGCCTCTCCTGGCCCATGTGCGGATCCTAGAGGGCCGATTGCGTCAGCTTGGCAGCGAAGCCAACGAAAACGTCGATCAACGCTACGGAAGCCTGAAAAAGTGCATCATCCACCATCGCAATATTCTCCGGTAAGCAGTGAGAATTGGAAGAGATTGAGAGGTTAGCTGAAGTCCTTTGTCCTTAGGTACTACGATGAATTCAGCCCCGTGATGTCCAAGACGATTTTCGTTCAGTTCCTGGGCGTGGGCGTGGTCTTGGGGCTGACGGCCATCAACATTGTGATGTTCGCGGACCTGGCCTCGGGCATAGCAGCCATGTCCTTGGTGCTGTGCGTGTTTCTGGAGACCACGCCCATCTGCATCCTGTGCAACTTCGTGTTCGACGACTCCTTAAAACTCTCGAATGCGCTCTTCGAGTCGAATTGGATAAACGCCGACCGGCGCTACCGGAGCGCCGTGCTTTTCTTTATGATGAACCTCAGGAAACCGATTATTTTCGAGGCTTTGGGCTTTCTGCTTATAAACATTGGCACGAATATTAATGTGAGCGGGAGCAGAGCCTTTTTTGTAAAGGATAATCTGGTTTATTGTTTTGTTTGCAGGTCACCAAGTTCGCTTTCTCTGTTTACACTTTGGCCAGTCAAATGGATTTGGCTGCAAAGTTCGAGGGGCACAACGACCGCGAGAATCCAATGGCGGATTTGGGCGGCCTGGGAGAATAAAAAGTCCTGGCATAGCACTTGAAAAATTGCAATTTAATGGCACTGGAAACCTTCAATTAAAAGGTGTCAAAGTCGAGTTCATTGCGTGAATTTTAAATGCTTTCGGGGTCATTAAGAGGCGGAAAATTAAAGAGCTTAAAGGCCTGAAATGTTCCAATTTAATTCCCATCTTTTAAACTTTGATGAGCCCCGCTTGATGATGTTTTGATGACACCTCGAAGCCAGCCTATAAAAGGCAGGACGTCCAATCCCAGGACCAACTTGAAATGGTGCTGAAAACGGTGGCTAACCTGCTGAGGATCTCAAAGGACCCCGACCGGGCGCGTTGCAATGATGGCCTGAAATTGTTCCACTTGGCCAGCGTTTATTTGGGAATGCGCAGGCCGCCGAAGCGCTACTTCGTCCTTTACTGCCTGTGGTCGCTGGTGATCAACATTTCGGTGACTTTGTGGCAGCCGATTGGCTTCGCCTTGGGCAGCATTCTGCACATGAAGGAGCTGTCGCCGGGCGAGTTCCTGACGGTCTTTCAGGTCTGCCTGAACATCTGGATCTGCATGACCAAGGTGACCGTCGTGTGGTCCTCCCTGCCGCGCCTCGACCGAGCCAGGAAGATCCTTGACGAAATGGACGACACGGTGACCAAGGAGAGCGAACGCCACATCATCCACCGGGCGGTGGCCTTCAGCAATCGCATGTTCTTCGTGTTCCTCACCGTCTACTACGTCTACACGCTGTCGAATCTGGCCAGCGCCTTGGTGGACCGGCGGCCGATGTACCAATTGTATTATCCTTACCTGAACTGGCGGGATGGGACCTGGCAGTACGCCTTGCAGTTGTTCCTGGAGTTCTTTGGGATGTTCATTATCTGCCATCAGGATGCGATGGTGGATTGCTATCCTATCAACTTTGTGCTGCCGCTGCTGGCGCATGTGAGGATACTGGAGACTCGCTTGGCCCGGCTGGGCCGGGATCCCGAGGAGACCGACGACCAGAAGTACTCGCAGCTGCTGCTGTGCATCAGGGACCATCAGAATATTCTGAGGTACTGCTGTCTTTCTATGAGTTTAGAAGAAGGTTTAAATCCCTTTTAGGTACTACGAGGAGGTGAGTCCTGTGATCTCGAAGACGATCTTCGTGCAGTTCCTGGTGGTGGGCGTTGTGCTCGGGCTGACGGTTATTAACATTGTGATGTTCGCCGACTTGATATCGGGCATAGCGGCCATGTCCTTGGTGATGTCGGTGTTCATTGAAACTACTCCTTTCTGCATCCTGTGCAACTTTGTGACCGACGACTGTGCCAAGCTGCCGCATGCTCTTTTCCAGTCCAACTGGCTCAACGCTGAGCGCCGCTACAGGACCACAGTCCTGTTCTTTTCCTTGCATCTGCAGAAGCCAATCATCTTCGAGGCTCTGGGATTCATGCTCATCTGCATTGGCACCAACCTCAATGTGAGTTTCATAAGCTTTTTTGGAGAATATTTTTATTGGATTTTTTCGTATTTCTAAGGTCACAAAGTTTGCATTCTCGGTGTTCACGTTGGCCAAGCAAATGAACCTGGCCGAGAAGTTCGAGACCTACAGGGCAATGAGGGAGCAGCAGCAGCTGCAGGACGAAGCTGCACTCCAGGCCGCCCTCCAAGCAGTGGATGACTAGAATGTTTAAGTGGACAGGGTGGTGCATTCTAGAAGGCAGAGATGCTCATTTGCCGCAGTCTACAAATACGGGGTGGTGGATTCTTTAACTTGATAAAGAAACCAGCAGAATTGCATTCCCAGACGAGAATTTTAAATACAAAGTGTTGCATATTTGAGCATTCAGGAGTCAGAGTAGCTGACCGCAGGCTGTTTGTAATACAGGGTGTGGTGTTCTTTAATTTTTTCGGTACAGTGTATTTTAAGTTCAGAGTGTTGTTAATTTTCCGACGGATATTTGTCTTCCTCAGTGATGTGGATTCGCCGCTGGGTATTCAAAATACAGCGTGCTGAATTCTTGAACCTGCCAGCGAATTTAGCTGAATTTCTCAGCGATGTTCATCTGCCGCACGATGGTGATGACGGAGAAAGCAAACTTGGCCACCTTTTGGAATCAGAGTTATATATTTCTGGTGTGATTTGGGGATCGCGAACTCACGCTGATGTTGCTGTTCAAGCAGATCTGAAAAATGCCGCCGGCTATGAAAATTATGGGCTGCTGGACGTTGTGAAGGAAGTAACGCAACGTCGACTTGTACGAGGGACTGGCGTCCATCCAGTTCGAGTGGAAGGTGGCCAGGGTGAGGTCGTCGCAGTCGTCGATCAGCAGATTGCAGGTATAGCAAAAGGGGAAAGTCTGCAGCAGAATTGTCAGCACAAACATAAACGCAGCCACTCCACTCCAAAAATCCGAAAAGAACAGCACATTGATCAGCGTGAGGCCCAAAACCAAGCCGCACAGCAGGAACTGGGTGAAAATGGTGGCCGACACCATTGGCCGCAGGATATCACAGAACCTAGAAACAAAAGAATCTCTGAAATCCCCAGCTCCTTTTTGAAAGCAATTCCTCACTCCAGGATGCACTTGTGGTCCATGATGCATTTGATGAGCTCGCTCAGGTTGTGTTGGTCGTTCTGTTCGGGGTCCGAGCGGAGATTGCGTATGCGCTCCTTGAGCAGGTCGATGTGGGCCCGCAGGAGGACAGTGAAGATCAGGGGATACGCATCGGCTATTTGATCCTGCAGGCAGGCCCCCGACATCATGAAGTACTCCCAGGACGAGGCAATCCACAGACTGGCCGGCCCGTCGTGCCAATTAAAGATGGGATTGTAGATCCTGTAGGGCGGGTGACCCGCCAGGACCGACACCAGGAAAGTGGAGGCCGCATAGCCGCAGTAAACGAAGCTGAAGATCAGAAACGCATAATTGCTGAGGGCCACCACGCGGTGGATCTTCTGCCAGTCCTGCGGGCCCACACAACGCAGGTCCAGCTTGTCTAGTAGCTTCTTAGTCCTTTCCAGACGCTCCAGATAAAAGAAAGTATAGAAAGTCTTCACCGAGCTGCCCGTGGCATTGATGCAGACCTGCACGGAGGTGAGGAACTCGCCGGGGGTGAAGTTCTGAATGTCCGTGGCGTAGGTGATGACGAAGCCAATGGGCATGTAAATGCAGGACCAGAAGAACGGTGTAACCGTCCACAGCAGGATCAGGTAGCGCAGCACACCCGACACAGGAAATATCCAGCCCAGGACCTTCATGCCGCGGTAAAGGTAAATGCAGCCGTCCCGCGACCGCGCGGGCTTCTCGGCCGGCCCGGCTTCGATGAGCTTGAAGAGGACCATTCCGGTTGGCCGTTGGGGCTTCGATAGCTGGGTCCTGGCGGGAATTCCTTTACTTATAGAAGCCGAGCTGGGAAAGTTTTCACTAACTTTTGGTGGTCTTGAATATTTCAGCTGAGAAGAAAACTGCAGCGGGCCAAGGATTTTCGTCCAGGTGCTGGGTTCCCGGCTTGAATTAGTCATGTGCCTTGCAGGATCTTTTAATGCCCCTTCAAGGCTAATTACCAAGGCCTCGGCTGGGAGTCTGCCGATGGCCCCGCGAGAAACAGAAGTTGGCTGCCCGAGTTCAGCAGTTGAAGGCTGCGTTGCCGGCTGCTTAATCGCCCATCCGCCCGTCCGCCTGTCGCTTCTTCTGCAGCTTTAATGAAAAATATGTTCACAGAGTGTTATTAATATTCCTCAGGATGTCTGGCATTTGACACATGTTTTGTTGTCATCGTTGTCGGTGTTGTTGCCGCTGCCGTTGCCGGTGGACGTGGCACCTCCGTAGCTGTTGTTGTCCTCTCTGTTTATCTTTGCCCGAGTTTGTTGTACGTGCAAGTTGACATTTTTTTTCATTACTGCAGCCAGCCAACCCCTCTCCACTCTCAATAGGTGTGCCCGTGCGGGTGTGCGTTTTGTGCCCTGCCGGCAAGCATTTGTATGCCACACATAGTGGCAAGCGGCCGGCCGGCGGGCGTCGGACAAGGGCAAGGATAATCTTTTGTTTGCTGTTGTAAGGCTACTCAGGGGCCCCCAACTTTTAGTTCGTTGGCCTGCCCGGGCCACCTTGTGTTTCATATGTCCCTGCCCATGTAACATTTATGGTGTCCTGGCTAGGCTGGTGGCCGCCATCGACGCGACCGCCGTCGCCGCCAGGTTAGACGGCTGACAGCGCGCGGCTTACGTGTTGACATGTTATAGAATTTGAATGGGATTTATGGCGGGTAAAGGGCCAGAGTGGAAAGAGCACTTGGGTCAACGGCCGGAGCGGCAAAAATCGGCTATTTATGGAAGTGGAAAGCTGTCTCATTAATCCTGAGCCTGTCACAGTTTGCATTCCCGCCAGGTTTCGCCGGGCGATGGAAATCAATTACACAACTAATTGCAGGCCGCACTTTCTGGAGCGCAAGTCCTCCAGCAGGAAGTTAGGGTCGACAGGCTAGTCTAAGTGCAATTGGCAGGCTTGGATGTGTCAATTTTCTCTCTCTTTTTCGCTTGCTCATGGGGAGGGCTTAAGTCCTGTGGCAGACGTGGCGGCTGCCAGGATCCGTGGCTTCTCTGCGGGTGTGCATTTAATATCATCAGCTTGTCATTTATTATCGCTTGACGTATTTATTTTAATTAACGGAAATTAATGCCAACCCATGTGTGTGTGGGGCTGAGTGTGTGTGCGAGTGTTTGGGCGAACATTTTGCAGCCGCTTTCACACATTTCGCCAGGCGAACACCTGACGAAAGGCATCCACATGGCCGCACACGACAGCGACCCACGTAACAGGATATCTCTCTGGATAATTCCATATCCCCATCTGCATCTTTATCTGTATCTCTGCCTCTGACTGGAGCATCTCAAACGCGCGAAAGGCACCGCATTCGGTAAGCGTCAATCCGATTTTCATAGCGCGCAAATTAATTGAGTTTACATCACCAGGCCACATGAAAATTGTGTAACGAGGCCGAGAGACGACTCTCCGAATGGGATGTTATTTTTGGAAACACTGCCAGGCAGATTTCTTTAACTCTTTGTCTTTAGAGTCCACAGAACATCAAAAGATTAAACTGAAATTTGGCTGCACCGTTTAGTAAAAATTTACAATATTTATGTCGTCGTAATAAATTTACAACTGTTGCCTAAATAACAAACAAATTGATAAAGACTTTGGCTCCTGGCTGAGGTGTTTTAGGTGTTTCAATTCAGGTCGTAGGAAATGAAAATGCATATGAATTTCCGTAGATTAAAAATGAATTGTTTAAGGTTTTGGTTGAAAATGTCATAAAATGCTTAGAAGTTCCTGCCAGCCGAGCATTAAATTAAATTTGTGAGTCCAGGCCAGCAAAAAAAATACCTGCAGTTTGCGTTTTTGTGCAGCTGCCAGCCAGGATTCTGTGGTGCCAGGGACGCGACTGAAGTGAGACACAAATTCCCTTTCGCTTGGAGCTCCAAATAAAATGATTATAAAAGAATTCCCCAAGCACCAACAATGCCAAAAGACCCACACACACACACACACGCATAACCAGGGTCATAAATGCCATTATTATTTGTAAACATTGCGACACCGAGTGCCCCAAATTGTTAACTTTGTTACAAGGTCGTAAAAAAACAAACATATAAAAATCTACTCACACGCATACGCGCGGCGGGTCTGCCGAATATCTTCATATGTGTGTGTGGACCAATTTGCCGGTGTGCACATGCAGGCAACGGCAACAACAACCACAGCAAGAACCACAGCAACTTTTAATTAATTTCTGTCTACTGGCCGGCGGGTGGGCGCCGCGCCCGCTTCTGTCTGCATTTGCTTTGTGGGTCGAGCCGCCCCACGCGACTGGCGATGGCCCGAAAGTGGCCCATTTGACACATAAAGGAATGAACGAATGAACATAACAACATTTAGTGTCGCCTGGGTGCCGAAAGCATAAAACAAAACAATTCAGACCAACCTAATTCCCGAAATGCCAAAACTTAAATACCCTAACATAAACAGCGCAATGATCATCTCTTAAATGGGCTGAATGATGAGGCCGTCAGTTGAAATAAAGTGGTTTCACTCTGATCTCCTCGGCAATTCCATTTACCAATTTATAATCCAAATCTGAGGACTTCTACTCGCACAGAAGCTGAGTTCGTTGGGGTGAGAAATTATGCCGATAAGTCTGCCGTCCTTATACTAAATATATATTGGAATTCATAGCTGATTTCAGCGCTCTGCGGTTTTTTATAAAATTTTTTGAAGACCTAACTTTCCCTTAAACTAATAGGCCCTGTTTGCTGTGGCAGTGGAACACGAAGAACGGCCTGACCCAAATGTAATCAGGTAATTTGTTTTGCTCTGTCAATATTCCTATTTGCAATAACTGGGCTTGTATTTGAAGTTCATAACGGCTTCTGCATATATGTAAATAATTTATAAGTCTAGCACACACACAGAGAGGCAGGCTGATAGACACTCAAACAGGCAGACAGACAGACAGTTGCACAAACGATGGGGAGGGGAGCGCCAGTCCAGCCTTCGTGCAGGCATTGATTTTGAATGCGGACTGTGCAACTTTGATGTTTGAATATTGCATGCTCAGTTAGAGGTGAAGTTTCCCCCCATCAAGGATACGCGAGTGTGCGAGTCGTGCAGGTGTAACTGTGGCTGGCATGTCAGGACAGTCAGCGAACAGTCAACGTCAGTCAAAAGTTTGCTATTTTGGTATTAACTTCGCCCCGTCGCGTCGGTCTGGCCGACTGACTGACGGCCAGTGAAAGTAGTACAAAAGAGCATCAACCGAAATTGATTTAGCCAACTTTGGTTAGTTACATGTGATTATGTGTGGGGCGCTGGCTTGCAAAGAGTTGGCCCAAAATTGCCGATTGAAACCCACAATTGGCCAAGTGAGTTGAATGGAAGCCGTGCAAAGTTTTTTCCATTCAATTGGCAGTGTCAACAGCCAAGCCCACCCGCCTGCCTCCTCTATCATTGATGTGTAGGTAACAATAATCTAATTTTTCTGCTCAACTGCCCAACTGCTCTTAATCACTTTCCCCAACCACTTGTTCTGTTGTTTTGTGCGGCCTGTGCTCTGTTGCCGGTCACTAAAACCGCCGGTTAATGGAAACAGCACTGCAAATACTCAGTTAGTCAGTTGGTCAGAGGGTCGGTTGGTTGGTGGGTTCTGTTTGAGTTACACTTTGTGCATGACTAGTTAAGTGCAAGTCAATTAGCCTAACAACATTTATGACCACCAGCTGACTAACTTCAGAGAGAGAGGGAGAATACGCCTCCTCCAGTTGCAGTCTCCCTTGGAGAGGCATTGAGGGACTTAAAGGAACGAACAAAGGCACAGCGGAGATCAAAGCTTCTTTCTGTGTAGAGGAAGGAAGTCTTTTATTCTTTATCGTTGATCTGGCATCCTGGAGACCAACACAGAAGCTTAATTAAAACCTTTAAAGAAATCCCGCCCGCCGGTGCAAGTATTTCACTTAAATTTCCTTATGATTATAATTACAGGCAAGACTAAATGAATAAAATTAGATATCCAGAGGCTTTAAAATTAATCAACCAATAATTCTTAGTAAAAAAGGAACCAAGATTTGAAACAGCAGATTTCCAGGCTTGTCACAGCGACAAAACCAGAATTCCATGCGATGCAGCCCCGTTAAGTGGGTATTTCGGCCAATAAATATCCTTTCTAAAACTCCGCCTCCCTTTTACCCATCTAACTAGGCGGGACTAACCTCCCCGCAACTGCGACTTTAGCTCCTTGGATTTTGTTTCCACTTTGGTTGCCTAAATTATTTGGAGAAGGAGCGGCGGCTTTTATCTGGCAGTTGGTAAATCTTAAGGCTACTTATTTATTATTAATTTCTGTTGGTGGATGAATTTCCGTTTCAAGAGACTTAAAGCCAACGACATTCACTGCCTTTTTTGTGTCTCTGCGAGCCTCCATCTGATCCTCTTTCAACAATAGGATTCCATTTCTAGCTCTGGCAAGCTGGTTCAGTTGTCCTGCCGCCCGTTAATGTGCTTATTGTTTCTCACCAAAAACAAATGGCTGTGCGTTTTTTTTTTTTCACTTGCGGCCGCGCAAAAAAATGGTAGAGCAAAAGACCAACCAAATGGAACGTACACAGACTGAAATGATTTTCGAGCGTGGGGCTTACGACAAAAGTTAAACGAGGTCAGAGTGCAGGCGAATCGAGCGTATTGACCATTGACTGAATGGCCGGCAAACATGCGAGCCAAAAAAAAGATGGAGGAAGAAATTTCCAGGAAAATGAACAACAAGTCGAACCAGCAACAATCTGCCTCGACCTGTCCAGCTGTCTGTCTGTCTGTGTGTGCAGAGTCAATTGTTTGCTCGCATTATTTATAGGATACACGGCGAGCTGGCCTAGGGATTGATATATAAAAAATGCTTAAAAAATCGAAATGTAATTCAGTCGCCGGCTGGTGGATCCTTGCACGCATTAATTATGCTCGCCGGCCAGCTGTCAGGAGGTGGTGGGGGTAAATGAGCAACTATCATTGAAAGTTTCAGCATTTTTCTTGCAATTCCTTTGCGATTCTTTTCCGCCAATGGCTGGGCATCCGTTTCGGTCGCCGCTGCGACTTTGTCTTCTGACGCTTATGCGCTCATGCAAAAGCAATTTCCTGTCCCTTACACACCCACACACACACAGGATAGTTGTCCTGCCTCGTAGATGAGCTGATGCGAGACGACGACCCCCAGACACTTGAATCGCCGTCGAACCGCGCACTCGACACAATTCGAACGCCAATTCGAATGGGATTGTGGCAAACGCGACTCTGCCTCCCCCCACCCACTACCCACTTACAAATTGCACGCGCTGTAAGTAAGAAATCATTGAGGTTGGTCGCCGGTGCGGACCACCCTAATGGAAAATGACATGCGGCATGTGGGCAATCGCCCCGCCACCGGATGTCAGCTCTCAGTTGCGGTCGAAGTTTCACTTCACGTTTGGTCACCGCAAAAGTTTAGTTCGTCGGTTGGCATAGCTCCTCATCCCGCCCTCCGCTGACTTGGGTTTGGTTTCTTTTCGGACCAGAAATGTGTCATTAGTGAGGTTCATTCGGATGATTTGCATTCGGTGGGCCGTGCACGTGACATTAGCCAAGTAAACTCAATTTAGGAATGTGGCACAATTTAAGCTCATTTCTTCATCAAGCGAATTTAAATAGAACTCCCCAAACATCAAAGAGAACCTAAGAGAGCCCCACAGCCGACTGGAATTGCTTTGGCAGTTCTCTTTTCCACCGGCACAGCTGTGGCCGCTCGGGAAATGAAAACGAAATCGTTGGGCCCACTGAACTGACCTCTCTCACCAAACGTCTGAGGACGAAAGCTTCAAAGTTTTGGATGCCGCGCCGCCACGCTCTTCGGCCGGCCACTGCGCCGACTCGTCAGCCCTTCCAGCGGCCCGAAGGAGCTTCGCCGTGCAGCCGCCAGGAGTCGAAAGTGCGCACGGGCGTGTGCCTCCCCCCCGAAAGTCGGGCATTATCGCCGCCGTGCGTGGTAGTCGTGAAATCGGCTGTATGTCCTTTTCAGTCTCTGTCGTCTACTCGTTGAAAGCTGTCCACGTTACGGAAGCGCAGTCAACGCGGTCTCACTTCTCAGATCACAACGGACACGCAATAATCGCTAAAAAAAAACGACAACAACAACTGCCAGTGAATACCGGCGGTAGAGTCAGGTAAACAGAGAGTTTGAGTTCCCTGAAAACGGAAGGGCAAATTAGCCCGAAGCGAACGCAGGTCGATTCGAATTGCGGCAGATTATTGGCGACATCGTGAGTTCGGTTCGGCGTTACTTTGCTGCAGCTCCGGGCGGGATCCAGTGAAATTGTGAAAAGTGAAAGCCACCGTCCCAGACGGCAGGGAGTGCATTGAGCAGACGCCAAAGCGGAAAAGTGCGCACAACCGGGACCGGAAGCAGAAGCCACCAGGCAGCGGATAGCGGGTAGCGGGCCCGGCAAAATCCCCAGAATAAATGGTGTGCGGTGCATTTGTTGTTTCGTTGGCACTTTGACCCAAATCGCTGTCAACTTTCTAGATCTCGTCCGCCATATGTGGCTGCCCGGACACGTGTGTGTTTAGCTTCTGTCCTCGTGTGTGTGGGTGTGTGGCGGTGTCTGTTTGTTTGTGTGAGTGTGGCCGATAATCCGAGGTGTCATTGTCGTGACAAAGTTCCGTCGAACGCGCGGCTAAATAAAACTACACGAAGGAAACATCGCCAGCCTCCCAAGCCAAAAAAAAAACCCCAAAGAAGCACTAAAGTCGCCGTGAAGATAAACAAGGATTCCTAAACAACTCTTGCCAGTCGGTGTGTGTGCGCCTTGGAATCGGATCAGATCAGCTTAAGTGCATTTAAAACTTTGGAAACGCTCGACGCTGACGCCCTTCGCCGTCGTCCAGCACACGTGAGTACTGGGAGGAAATTTGCTTTTGTCTTACCTCCAGGCCGAAAGTAAACTTGGCGCGGCCGCTGGTGTTCAAAACATCCGCTCGAATAAAGTTAACAGTTTGTCGCAAAACTAAACACACCAAATTTACGCCCAGCGAATTTCATTTCGCTTAGCGCTTTCGCGGGGATTTGTCCAAGGCAAATGCCTTCCCCCGGCGGCTATTCAAGCCCGTGTGTGTGGGGGAGGGGAAATGAGGAAACGGATGAGCCGAAAGGAATGAAATGAAAAGTTGAGTTAAAGTTCGCTTGGTAGCCTGGGCGATGGTTTGTGGCATCAGAAAGTAGGCAATGAAAATTTCTCGAAAACCCAATTAAAATAACGTTTATTTTAATTAAAAAAGGATGTCCTGCTGGGTTGGGCATAAGCAGAAATTTTAGCTTTATGTTTGATATGCGGAGTTAAAAAAAATCTCACCACGTGTCCTTGGAGTTTCCACCTAAAAAGCAGTCGACTTTGCTGCGGGTTCATTTTGTTTTATTTAAATTTTCCGTGCTTAATAATTCGTAATACATTTTGACAGCATCTTTGAGGGCCACACTCATGGCTGTCGGAAAATTCCCGACCAACTGCCGCCCAAATCTAATCAAAAATCCAAGCCATTTGCCTTTGGTGTTTCATCACCAGCCCGCCCAATGCGATTACGGCAACTGACAGGACCACAAACAAACGTGAAGGACCCGCCCGCCTCCCTGCCCATCGCCATTCTATGCAAATCACACGGCCCGGCCACGTGATGGACCAGCACGGCCCGTTCGCTTAATGCCCCAATTGGCGCCACATGAAAATCACCAGCTAAGAACAATCAAATATTTGTAAACGCATTAGAGAAAGGGAGGTGGCTGTTTGGCCACCTTCCCCCCCGGCTTCCCCGCGCCAATAGGCCGGCAAATTCCGCTACCATAAAACACCCGCCCATCCGCGCCATGGGCGGCAGGTTGAGGGCCGTAAAACTCTAGCTGCGGCAGCGCCAAGAAAGCAATTAAATGTATTTCCGCTTCGATGTCAAAATTAATGTGAATTTGATATTTGGAAAACGCGAGCACGCACCCAAGGACTCCCGACCAGGCACCCACGCTCACGTCCACATCCACGTCCACGTCCAAAAAGCCAACAGCCAGCGACAAGCGGCCGGGCAGGTCTGGCGATTCCAGGACCAAGATACGTGTGAGTGTGTCGACTTCGTGTGTTGCCCCACCGACTGGCTGCCTGGCCGTGTCAACACGCTCGTCTGTCGTTTCATTTGAAATGTCAAATGAACGGGGCCATCTAAAAGTGCGCAGGCCATCCACCACCAAAGTTGCGGGGCTGGGGGCCTGCCTGTTGCTAGACAGAGCATAAAAGCGATTCGGCACCTTGAGGGTTAACATGCAAAGTGTTATCCTCGGGAGCTACCTGCCCGTTGTCAGTCACTGTCGCTGTCAGCCGCGCGCCGCGGGGTGGGGATGGGGACGCGTGTGTTTCGGATGCTGACATAAATTTCATCTGACATTTTCTTGGTATAACAAAAAGCCGTCAGTCCGACAGACGTGCAGGCTTTCATATCCACCAAGACCAAAGTCACATTGCGTATACGCAGTGTGGGGCAAACGAATTCTACCCACAGTTAGTTGGGTAATAATAAAAATTTAAATTTTCCTGGCTGGGCGGCAAGTTGTCTGTAAGTCAGCAAATTTCTGCTTAACAAAAACCCAGAAGACAACATGGCAAATTGCGAAGGACTGGCGATTGAAACTCGGCAGTTTTTAGTCGGATCTCTGGAGAGATATTTGTGCAAACTTCCAGCAATAACAATGGCAAACAAGAAACCGTAAAGAATATTTAAATAGCACAAGAAATAAACTAAAGGATTATGGCGACAAAAAACACTGACAGCCCGGGCGCTCGGCCAGAAGTTTTGGGCCAACGACTGCGGTCTACCCTGCCCGGCGGGCCAGGGATTTGAGTCTGTGGGAATTTCCATTGAATCTCCTAAATTTGTTTAATGAATTGCCTATGATTCGAATAACCCAAAGCCCACGGATTAGGCCGACAAAATGCGAACAATTCGAATTGTTGGCTTTGCGACGATCCTAAGCTGCTCTTTCGAAAGGGTATTAGCCTCATTTGGAGCCAGCAGCTTCTGCTCGGAGTGGTCGTCTGGTTAGTTTCACGTTATGACGACAATTCCTGGGAAAATCTTGGTGCGTAGACTGGCTTACTGGCTGTCTGGTTGGCTGGCTGGCTGGCTTATTTTATGGCAGTCGTTTGCCCAGCCCGGTCGACTGCTGCCCGGCTGTCTTTTGTTTTTAAATTCATTTTTATTCATTAGACTTTGCGCTTTCACTGCACAGCCGTCCAGGCAGGCACAACAACGATGATGTCATGTTTACAGGACCTCTCCCCTTGAGCACTCCATAGGCAGGGTGTTTGCACGTACTCACCAGTTATTATGCCTGGCATATGTGGCCCGGGGTCGAGAGCGGGAATAAAAGAAAATGGGTGAGAATAAGAAAACAAAATCAGCATAGCCATGAATTTTAAGCATGGGAGAGCGAGCATTTAATATTTTATTCAATCTACCGACTCGAGGGTATAAAAATGTTTATTAGCATTTCATTTGGCTTAGCCCGGCGGCGTCTGCCTTTGTCTGACATCAGAATCTCCGAGTTTCTCATGTGATTGCGATTGTAACTGCTTTTTTCCTCGGCTTTTCACTGACGTGATTTTGCGCGCTGTCACGTGACACATTCCGCCCGTCGGCATTTCAATTTAACTTTTAATTTTGATGCCTGTCGCTCTTCCTTATCGCCGGGCTTCTTTTTTCCAGAGCGGCCCGGCAGATATCTGATTATATTTTCCATTTGATTTGATTGCCATGGCAGCTAAGGAATCCCCACGGCAGATGACTTGGAAACTATTTGGTTTTATGGCTCGAGCTCCTAAATAAACTTTTCGGCACACGTGGCGTATTGAAAGCCCAAATCACCGTCGTTTAATTGCCATAAAAGCCAATTTTAAAGCGGCTTACAAATCATTAGGCCTGCTTACAAATGCCGCGACTTTATGTCCGCTCATATTTCCTTTAAAATCCAATTAAACTAACCCGTAAACATTTATAGACAAGACAACCCGACCCGGCCGGAGGCCTCCTGGTCAATTCCAAGCAGATCATTAAAATTACATGGCCTTTGAACGAGTTGCGATTAGCAAACGGAGCCCCTAATGAGGCCTTTTGCATAATCAAAGGGAAACGTGTTTGTTGCTCCGAGGAAGGCTTAGGCAGGCGGCCTGTTCCCAAAATAAACAAAATTCCACACACCTTTATCGGATAGGGCACAGAGGGGGAGGGAACAGTAAATATAAACAGAAGACGACGACGGCAACGCCCAATCGATAACTTAATCTGGCCAATTTCTCTAATTTCGTGCAACAAAACTGCCATTCGCCTAATGCACACAATCAATCAACCCGCCTGGCTGGCAAGGTTCCTGGCGAGTGGGCTGGGGTTCAGATCACCTGCCTGGGGCAAAGGATTGGCCAGTGTGTTTGCTTTGTGGCCTACAAGGTGGCTAAGTGATTCCCAATGAAAAATCTAAGCGACCCTCAAAAGGGACAGAGCATCTGACCAATTGACCGTCTGCTCGCCCTCGAGTCCCTGCATATATTTCCAAGGATCTTCTTATTTGTAATTTAAAATGCTTTCTGGCCGAGTCAGCGGGCGTGGCGCGCACGAATTCGACTTGTGGGAAATTTAATTAAGTTTTCTGCTTGTTATCGATTCGGCTGTCTGTCTGTTGGCCTTTTGTTTCCGCCTCAAACAGAACCTTAATTATTGAATATCAACTAATTATGCTAAAAGCTTTGCTGGCTCTGCGGTTTGGCTGCACTCGGGGCCTGCGTGCAGGCGGCCAACGGACTCCCCCCGGCGCCGGCCCACCTGGAAATCCTTGCATTCTATTAACACCAACTGAATTATTAATGTCGCCCTCACAAAGCCATTAAGACAAGTGACAAGAAATACAAGCCGAATCATCTGGCCGAGTTTGTTTAGGCCACGGCCAGGGCCATCTCACCAATGGTGTTGGCCGTAAAGTGGCTGAGCGGAGAATCATTAGTTCAAATACGCAAATATTTCCAGCGTTTTTATTAGCCGGGCCGAAAGTAATTGCCAGCAATTAGGGCCTTAAATAGCCAGGCCCACACATGGGCCACACACACATCCACACTCGTCGGCTTAGACACGCCGAAGTGTCTTGGCCCAGGGGATGAAACAAAGCGTGAATACTTTGCTTGTAGTAGACAAGCCTCCCCTAATTTTGTGTTGGGAAGGATTTAGTGGCTTGTGTATTTTTATTTGCGCTAGGCCGAAGGACAGAGACGAGCCTGAGATCGAAATAATTTGGCATTGGCGGGCAGGCAAAGATTCCATTTTGTTTGCCAGCTGGTAGGGCAAAAAATAAATGAAATTCAATCGGTTATCCACTTAAATTTATTATCCCTTTCCACGGGGAAGCTCAGCTCTTTAAACCCAAGCGTTGCGTGTTCTGTGAGTCCTTCGGCAGCCAACGATAACGGTACAAAACACACAGCAGTGGCCTCTGCTCGACTTTCTTGTTTTCGGAGATCTTTGTGCTGATTTTTTTGTGACTCTTTGCTTTTGGCCTTCCGTTCTATTGTAATTTGGCATAGTGGCGTTTTCCATTGTTGGCTGAAGGTCCTTTCGGCCCACAATACGACGCACATGGCATCCTTTCGATTCCGCTATGATTGACACTGATTTGCTCGGGGTTCGGCGGTTGGCTTGTGGCGAAGGTGGAGGGAATTTTGTTATTTTTTAATTTAAAATCATACGCATTGTGGAATCGGCAGTTGAGATGATGCGCACGGAGGACCTATGGAATTTGTTGGGTTTTCATGTTTTTATGGTCGTGTTTGGCGGATTTGTATTGTTGGCTTTGTGTGCGGCCTTTAAATATGCAGACTCACGCAGCCAAAATCCAATTTGCATTTCAAAATACTGCCGATAATCACAAGAACAATTGGAAGGTAAATGCCAATCGCCACAAATTGAAATCGCCAGCGCGGCGACTCAGCCAGTCAGCCAGAGAGGGAAAATCAATTGGATTAGTAAAACGCTCACATCTTTTCCCGGGGAGGGGGCGGTGGTTTTTGGTCTGGAACCACATGATTTGCGTATGCCAACTGTGACTCAATTCAATTAAGAGTCGCAGTAATTTACGCGTAATTTAATTTGAACAACAAAATTCGCTTAGTCTCCACCGCTCATTTCCTCCCAAGCAGCGCCGAAGGACTCAACCGAAGTCCAAATACCCTGCACGGCCATAAAATGGCAACTTTGTGCGCCCATCAATGCGGACTTTCGAGGACTTAGCCGGGGATTTTTTCGCTTTCCTTTGGCCTTAAAGTTAATGTGCCTGCCAGCCACTTTATGGCTGCAGGGTATTCGAAAAAACAAACCACCCACGCGGAATTCTTTTACGAGAACGATGGAGGGAAATAAATATGAAAAATTTGAGCTTGGCGAATTCTGGCGTGGCCGTGGCGAAATGGCCGCCACGTCGCGTCAGCGTTGTTGTTACTCGTTAGCGGGTTCAAGGTCCTTGCGCCATAAGGATCAAGTTGTGCACAAATAAAAACATGTACGGGTTAACAATAATAAAAACAATGCCACGTCGCGGACGACAAGTCAAAATGAGCACGACATCAAGATTTAAAAATTTCCTTTTTTTTTGTTTTATTTCGCCTTGCGCTTCCCCTCGCCAGCACATAAAAGACAAAGAGCGTCGAGGACAAAAGCTCACACATGAGCGGGGCGGGGGTGGGCGTAAATGAAAAACACACAACAACCCACGAGCGTTGGCTGGGGGGAAACTAAAGTTCGCTAGGAAGCAGCAGCAGTCAACCACTTGACATTGGGCGGGGGGAGGTCCTTATATTTCCCTAGTGGCCATTGTAGGAGCGGGGGGAGGCTCAAACAATGGCAGAGTGAGTGCGTCTATCGTCTTCGCATAGTTAGTGGGCTTGGGGGGGTCTGAAAGTATGCAGCACGCGTTTGGCTTTTAACTCGGCTTCATTGTAGATTGAGCGCGGGGCCCGCAGGAAGCTCAAGTAAAATTACGGAAATAAACATTTTTCACGCTGCAGTAGCGTTAATAGGCAGCCGACTGCCTAGGCGAAAGCGTCGACTTTCTACGGCGTTATGTGATAACGCTGGAAGTTGTGTGCGCGTGAAAAACTTTTCGGCAAGCTTATGCGATTTCGCTTTCTTTTGCTTGCTGGGGGCGGGCGGGGGCGTCTATCAAAGAGAAGGCGACGCGTCAAAATATTTTCCTCCGTCTTCGTCCTGCCTGTAATGTGAGCTCATTACCATAAAAGCGTAGCTCTGCCTCTGACAGGGACATCAAGCACACAGAGGCGGGCCGGTCGGCGTATGTGAGAGGCCTGGGGCGCGGGCCAAAGGCGATGGCAAAGTTATAGATGTCTTCAATTTCGGTAATAGCACTTCGGGGCATGTGGGATTTGTTCGGGGGTCTTAGGGCCACCCCTTTGCCCTGGGAAGTTGTCTTTTTAACTGCTGCTTGGTGGATTTTAAAGTGCTGCCTTTTCGGCCAGGCAGCTGATAAAATCGGACTAGGCTGCCGCCGCCGGCCAACCGATGAGGCATATCAAATTTGCCGGGCCTCCCCTGGGCGCGCACACACAGCTGCACAGATCCCAGGACAGAGCAGGTCCTGGGCATATGTCTGGACGGAATCAGACATTCGGCTATTAGGCGTGGTCGGCTGGGCATTTCGAATGCTAATCCGAGGCGGCAGGAGTGCACAAAACCATACAGGGTGAGGCCCCAGAGAGAAAACCAGATACTGCGGTCCCTTTGCGAGGAGCAGGCGAACTTAAAGCTGCGGTGACGGGACAACGATAAAACTTAAAATTGAAAAACGAAAAAAGAGAAAAACAAATCATAAAAAGGAAAGGATTGTCCCTAGCCACAAATTAAAACAATAAACGGAGAGGAAAATGAAAAGTTGCTGCTGATGGACAGGGGATTTCAAAAAGGCTACCTATGAAAAAAGAATTTAAAAATTCCAAAGAAAGTCTTTGCATTCGAATAAATATTGAAACCGGAAAGAAAAATACTTGCTGATCATTTGGCGATTCGGTATTCCTGCCTGCACATCCTGTATGCATTTGTGGTCCGCACGTCCGGCAGGTCAACTCAGTTGCTGTGCGTGAGTGTGGTAGTTTAATAGGAAATCTCACCAGCAAATGCCGAGTAGGAAATTCTAAGCATAGTCGGGGATTTTATGCGGCCAGCCCGAAAGTATGCTACGGAACTCTGGAAATATGCGCACTCCCCGCCCGGCGCACGAGGGAATAAAGATGCTATTGAGTGTATGCGAGGCATGCGAAGGCATTTTGGTATAAATATGCCGATGCCAACCCCTCATAATGCACACAGGCGCACACGCCCCCTCGACAAGTTGTAGACAAAAGGCTGCCACATGCGGTTGCTTTCATGAAGCATCCGATAAGCAAACCTTGCTTGCCGTTGGGCGAGGGTCCAAGAAAATTGAATTTGTGTGCGTCGGCGACTGGAAGCTTGAACGCTGTTTGTTGTTGTTGCCTTGACTTGGCCAGCCGGGCGGCCGGATGGGTGGCTGGGCTTCTTCATATTCTCCTTGTTGGCATCATGGGCCATCGGGTTTATCTGGCAGATATTTGTTTGTTTGCCTGCTGCTTGCTTGTTGTCACACTGCCTACTGTCGCCAAGTTGTTGCTGCTGGCCGGGCCGACTCCATTTGAGATAAAAGCGTATATCATGTGCTTATGTCGTTATCCTTTTATGCTGCATTGCTTATGCTTTTATTTTATTATTTCTTTTCACTTTCTGCAGGCTGTGTGGTTGGTTGGCCGCAGCAAATCTGCTGGCATTTTATGTGCTGGAAAAATGGCCCTAAATGCCAGGCCAGAAAATATTCAAGCTATGCATCGTCCCCCCACCGCAAACCTCTCTAAAAATGGCTTACTTCGGCCAGTAAAACTCCTAACAATTTCATATCGATTAGGTTGCCCCCGAGGCTAAGAATCTACTCCGCCGGTCAGGCCTTCGATATAACAATATAAATCAATTCCACTCACACCGAAAGGCCATTTCCAGCGACCCCCGCCGCGCCGCTCCAAAGTGTCAAGTGAGCGCCATTTTTACACGTTCCACTTGCGGAAATTAATTTTGCGCTTTATTGCAACTAATTCTATTATGTGTGCGGTTGGGCGCTGTTTGCACCTAACATGCGAATAAACACAGCGCCGACAACTGCCAACTGAGCCGCATCAGGGTGGCTCCCATAAAATTCCCAATGGGAACCTTAAACAACTTAAATTTCGTCGAAGCCTTTTCTATTTTGGAGGCTGTTTGAGAATCTAAAAATTCTGTTCTACGAAATTTGAGATCCCAAGATTTTTTGTTTGTTTTGAGTGCCCCTAATGCGTTCGATGCTCGCGTGGGATAAATAATTGCGGTGCACTTTGTTTTGCATAATTCAAGAGGCATTTGTAAATGTTGCAGCGTTGAATTATTTGCCGGGGACTGGCCCCTAATTTGATTTACGGCTTTGTAATTTCTCAGCCGTCTATGAATTTTATTATGCGTTCTAATCACTCAGCTGGGCCCAAATTAAAATTATGGCCCGAAATGAATATGCAAAAATCCGCTAGAAAATAATTAACCACAGAAAACCGAGCCGGCAGTGTTCGTAAATTAAATTTACATTTGCCAAGCGTGTGCCAAATGATTTGGAAAGCACCCACCACCCGTCATTTTGCCATTCAAACAGTCAAATGAGTTCAATGGGATTCCTGCGAAGGAAGTGGCGCGGGCAGAGGGATTTCTGCATGCCGGATGATTTCACAGGCCCAATTGAAACGCCCAAAAGCTGCCATTGACTGTTCTAAAAATAAAACAATTCAGACCAACCAGCCATCGAGCACAATCGGCGCTGAAATGCTCTGTCCTTTCGGAGGACTGAAGGCCAAGAAGAGAAAGTCCGGTTTCTTATTTTGGGTGCTTCAATGCTTCACTTGCCTTGCCGAAGATTGTAGGGTAAAAAGCAAGGACTTTGCGAGGGTGAGAAAAAATACACAGAGGAATGTTTTGTGCCGTTGTTGAGGCGTCGCTGGGCGCCTGCGAAAATTATATTTTTATTTTTTGTTTATCGATTTTTGGCGCTGATGATGACTCTATCAAGAAGCGTTCGTCCTCTGGACACACCCACACAGCCAGGCTCAGACCCACGCACACGCAGGCGGACACTCCAGCGGTCACTACAAAATGGCCAAAACGGCAGCTTCATCCCCCCCGCTGATGTGGCCAACTGACTGCCCGCGGCGATTGTTTCTCTTTTTTGCTGGGCTGCGCATTTAATGTTCGTTGTGTTTCTGGGGCGTTTGTGGCATTTGCACGCTTCATTTGACATAAAGACCAAAAATATCCGGCAGCGTTTGCTGTCCCTTCCGCCAAAAGCGCCCCGAGATCTCTGGCCATGGCGCAGATTAAGTATACGCCCCGCATTTGTTTGGTGTTTATTAACGCGCCGCAAACACAACAAACACACCCCATACAAATTATTTATTTACCCAAAACGACCAGAGCCACTGATAAAATTCCCCAAAAAAATAAGAAAACCCAAACAGCATCACAGTTTTTTTCCGGCTGCCTGTCAAATTCCTGCACCAGCCACCGGCAGTCACTGCAGTTAATGAAGTTGTTAGTCGCGTTTGCAGTTCAGTTTTTTTTTGGGGTATTTTAGTTATTTTTTTGGATCCCAATTAGTTTCTGCCGCCGGCACTGCTTAGAGCCCAATTAGCCGTGTGTACACATAGACGTGGCCAAAGTTTCGCTGACATGAGGAATCGCTGGAAGTTCACCTTCCAATTTGCCTGCGGCTTGGCGATGAACCGTCTACCATTTTCAATTGCTGAGGTTCGGGTTTCGCTAGGTGGGAGGAGCTGTCATAAATTTGCCCACTGCTTTCCTGGCATTGTGATTGAAATAACAGATAAATCCTTGTGGCGAAGTCCTTAATAAACCCGCCGCGTGTGGTCAGTTTTAGGTTGGATACTTTGGCCCCGATGTTGCCAATGCCAAAGGCTCGTTTCTAATTACTTTACGTGCCTGGACGAGCTGTCGAGACTTGGACTTTGGTAAATTAAATTGACTGTTTGGGGGGCGGGGAGGCCATGAAATGCACTTGCGTTTAATGCAATTCCCTTGTACGCAATGCGGAGGCCCAGAGGCCAAGACATTAAGGCCTGAGACCAATTAAAATGCCATTAGAGTTTATTTTGTAATTAAAATTAAATGCGCCACTCCATGGGGGCGTCCTGCACAGATCATATCGAATTAATTTCATTGTGAGCTTTGTTCAAGTTTTCCTTTCTTGTCTCGAATTCCAGGTAAGTTTTCGCATTGCCTGGCTGCTGTCTAATTGAATGCCAGTTGGCGGCGTTCCGATTGCCTGCCATCCCTCCGCCTGTACGTAAGTAGTTGATAAAAGAAATCGCATTCCTGGAAAGGATAAAAGAAGAGGCAACGCGCAGCGCGTCTCGCTGGGCATGTCATGTGCAAAATTTATTTGTCGCTTAAGTCGAGAAAAGCTCATTTCCCCGGGTTCGCAGACGACGACATGCATGAAAGGAAATCCAAAGATTAAATTAAATTGTACACGTCCCAGTTTTAAACTAAACAGAACCCAAGCAACCCAAACCGGCAGCTGCTCTCGCCTCGTTCATCATGAGGTGCTGCGGGTCTGTGGAAAGGACCCCGAGGATGCCCGAACAAATCCACCGACCAGCGAGTTACTTGTGAACGCATTTGCGCAATAAATCACAACATTTTCAGATGCTTACACAAATGCCTTTTTGATCCTTAATTTTCTGATCAAATACGTGACATTAAATATGGCGGGCAGGCAGTCCTTGGGCATGAGGGCGTGTGTGTGCGAGAGACAACTAACAAATCGTAAAGACGACCAAATTGAATAAATATATTGACATTGCCGGCAAATTCGGGGGGGAAACAAAAACGATGGCAAATTTTCAATCACAGCTTGCCTTCCATAAAGCAGCGCCGAATTGCATTGCCCGCTCTTTCCCATTCACATTTCGTATTGTCCTGCCACACGCCCCTTGCCCTGCCCTTCCCTTCGTCCCTCGGGCAGCTGTTGTATTGTAAAGTCGTGTCCTTTTATGACTGTCTGCAACTGATAGTCGCCTACAATGTATCAAGGGGTGTGTGTGTGTTTTACGCTTGCTTACTTTTCAATTTATTACGTAACATTAAAAGCTCCTCACACACACACACAACGGATACAGATACAGATACATTTGGACAATTCGCTCGTGTGTGTGGAACAGCGCATTGTGCTGTACTTTCATTTGACAAAACGTCTATTGCAGTGATAAAGTATTAATATCCACACACACACACAGGGAGGTACAGTTGGCCCACAATTCGTCGTCATAGTAGTCGACGTCGAAAGGCAAAGATTTGGCCTTCCTGTCATTGAGCTTTGCGGGAAAATTGAGCGGATTTCAAAGGCGAAGGTTGGGGGTAAAGAAATATTAAGGCTTTCGATAATTTTGGCCACAGGTCTTCCTTTCAATCTGAAATGAATGGGGTCAGAAATTCGAAAGTATTCTTGAGACTTTCTGGAAGCGCATAAAGCACTGAAAATTAATTAAATTTAAAGTTTTCTTTACTTAAAGCTAGAGGAAAATATTACTCATAAGCCTTGAAATTGTAGAGGTTAGCAGCCTTAAGAATGAGGATCGCAAAGTTTCATGTGCCAGGCAATCGAAAGGCAGAACAGAAAGAAAAATCAAAGACTGAACGACGCAGAAATCAAGAAGTCTTTCAATGCTTTTATAATGGGTTAAGAAAGCTGAGAAAAACTCCCAGAGATTTAAAAATTTTAATTTATGTGCGAAAAACTCCAGGGAGTCGGCAAACTTGAAGCTTGCAAATTGAGAGCTCATTTTAGTTTTAGTTTTTGAAGTGTGGACCGCAAAAATCTTGTTTAATTTTGGCCAAGTGTTGTTGGCCAACGGAAGCACTTAACCGCATTTCAAATTTATGAGAGCAGTTGTCGGTTTTGATTTCAAAATGCAAATTCCAAAAACGCCTCATTCGATTTTAGCAAATCAACCAACTAAATTTGACTAAAGCACTTGATCCCCAATTGCATTACATAATCCGCTGGTTTGAATCAATGAGGGAAATCTTCAATGCACTGCGAATAAGTGGGCCGGCCGGCCGTGTTTGGTTTGTTCTTCATAAGCCTGATAATTAAAATGCATAAACCGGAAAATCGTTGAGTGACTCAAGTTCGGCATGCAAATATGAATTAATTTTAAGACAGAGTTCAGTTTTGAAATTAATTTGCTTTCAATTATGCCTGACGGCCGTTGGCCAAGCAAATACCAAATTTAATATAACCCACAAAGGACTCCCCGACCCCCTGACCCCATCGATTCCTCGCCGCCCACGTCGACTCGTGTGCGTGTTTATTTGTATCCCAATACATTTATTGAACTTGTCAAGCTCGAGGAAACAAACATTTACCAGCCCTCCAAGCAGCCCACTGAAATTTGCGTATTAATTTTCATTAAAATGCTCAAACATGCAGCTTAATGATGTTAAAGCAAGGGCAAAAAAACAGAGGAGGCGAAGCACAAGGAGCAAGTCAACAAAGTGAAAGTGAGTACCTGGCAAGGAGGATCTAACCACAAATATTTATTAAATGGGCCCCCAACTTTGTGGCTGGCAAGGCTGACTAACTTTTGGCCCGCTAAGCGAGCAGCTGCCATCGCCAGGACTCTCCGCACACACCGCTGTCAAATGCCATTAAAAATACACACCCCACACACCCACACAGACACACATGTGTCCCATGTTATAATTATTATGAAATTTTTGAGAATGTGGCTGGTCGGGCCTGTCAACGGCAGCGCCGGGCGCTCAACACTTTCCACTCTCTTTGGGCTCAGACCGCAAAATATGCCTGCCCCTGCCCCTGCCGCTTGTTGGGGGTGCCGACTGTGGAATGCGGTCTGTCAAGCACAAGGAAGTGAGAATATTTCCATCATAAACTTGAATAGGTTAGAGGAAATTTCAACGTCAACACGGCCAACTCGCAAGGGCCAGGAGTTCACAAAGAAATTTCGGGCATTCTTGGGCACTCGGGCGTCATCGAATGGTTTCGTCAAATATTTTTTAATATTCATCGAAATTATGTGGCCAATTGGGTTTCTGTTTGACTTCCATTCGCTTGATGAGTTGTTAATATTTCCTCTGTCAACGATAAGAAAATTTGATTAAGTCTTAATTTTCGGCGATCACCTTCTTGTGAATCCGCGAAAAAGTTCAGACAATCAAAAAGCGAAAGATAAAGGATAGAAAATTTATCAAAGTTGATGGCTTGGCTTAGCTTTTTTAATTGAGAATCTCGGGAACGAAAACGTTGGCAGATCTTTGGGGCCGTTCTTTGGGATGGTAAGCGATTTAATCAGACGACCTTGAATCGAGGGAAGCGAATTCCCTCGACAATAAGGTCATAAAAGAATACTCATTAATTCCGTCTATCTTTCATTTCAAAGTCTTGAGAGTCCTCACCTTTAAGCTTTAAATACTGACGCCTGTCGTTCTTGAATGCCAAGCATTTTAAGAGATTTTCCAGGGAGAATTTCATCCAATTTATTTCTTAAGCCACTTGGACTTGTTTCAGTGCTTCGAGAATTTTTAATAATATTGCCAATTATTTCACCAATTTTACTTAATTAGCCGCCAATATGCCAGCTCCCCGAGCCCTGCGATTTATAAACTTGTCGCCGGCTCGACTGGCTTAATTACGTGACTGTATCCTGGCCGCCTGGGGCAAAGTTTTCCTTGGGAAAACGGGGGAAAAAACCGGCCAAACTAAATGTGAAAAATGAAGGAACGTGCCAGCCTAAGGGGCCGGCAGGGCAGGCCAAGGAGCGCTGGCTCGGCAGGAAAACCAATCAGCACAAAATTAAACAAGAATCACGACTCATTTGGGTGCAAAATTAAAAATACCAAGAAAGCCCCCGTGGACCCCGGACCGGCGGCTTAAATTGATTCGCCAAGAGTGAGTTGCGTTTAGCGATTGTCAAAGGGTCGCCAATCCGCCGTTCGGGGCTCCCACAATTTGTCTATTTAAACTTTGCTTTGTGGGTCTTCTTCGCTTTTTATTTGAATGTAATTTATTTTGTTAATGTTCGAAAATAAACAACCGCGATAAGGGCGGGGGCTGGCAAGCGGTCTAAATTTGAGCCGCCAGTCAGAAGCCAGACGCGGCCGAGTGGTCTTGAAACGAAAACAGAATCATCATCAATTTCAATTTTCACTCTTGACTACCAAACGCGGCGGCGCCTAGAAAGGCGTGTCGAGTCAATATTTTGTGACGTCCACGACGTCGAAGGCGATGATGATGAAGTTGGGCGGCGAATTGGGTGCCAGACGAACCGCCATGAATCAGGCGCAGCTGACAGCGAACTGGACGAGAAAAAAATATGGCAACAATTTATAAGTGATTCGTCATTGTTTATTGGCTTCATCGAAGCGCGAGAGAGTCACAGTCGAGAATTATGGCTGGTAATTTGGTGTCCCGGACGGTGGCCAGAAGACGGCAACAAGGCGGAGATAAAAGCCGAACGAGGGCAAAGAGCAAAGCCACAATTCTCGATTTCTTGACACCCGCCGGTCAATACGAATAACTCAATTGCCTGCCAAATGCAACCCTGCTGAAATGAGTACAGTTGTGTTCAAGCAAAAGGTGCGCCCATGCGTGGCGTGCTAATCAAAGTACAGTCACGTCACCAGCGACAAGTGTAAGCCAATTCTTTGCCTTAGTTGGCAAGGCGGCAACTTTTTGGATGCAAATGGCAAACTTAAATGAAATGCAGTCGCACATGCCCGAAAATAGAGGGAAAGTTTTGATTATCAAACGCCGTGTGCCAAAATAAATTCCGTCTCTAAAATAAAGTGCAAATTGTTTCGGCGCAATTGTTTCTCGCTTCGGGCTTGTTGTCGGCCCTTGGCCCGTCCTTTATGTATTTTATGCACGCCACCGCCAGTCGACAGACGGAGAAGCGAAGAGCTTAGGGCCAAGAGTTTGCCTTGCCAGCTAGCGTGCGACAATTTTTGGCAAGCAAGCGTTTTCCTATTAAAATTTTCATTAAATTGAAAGCAATTAGTATGAGACCGAGTGAGTAGCGGAGGCTGCTCCGAACTTGCCGGCTGCTCTGCTCGGTGGCGCTGCGGGCTCTTTTGGGAATGGCCATGGCAGCGGTTGCTCCTGTCGCTGACGTGGTCCTTGTTGGTGTTTTGTGTTTTGATTATTGTCAGCACTTTGGGCGGCAGGATCGGTGGCGGCCACACCACTGCCGCTGATGGCCGACAGCAGCTGCAATTTCGTCACATCAACGCGCCAACTTCTGCGTGTGTGTGTGTGCGGTGCGTTGCCTCCCTGCCATTCAATTTCCATGAGGCGCAAATTGCGTTGGCGATAACAAAAGTCCATTTTCCACAATCAAGATCTCGCACAGCATCCAAAAGCCGCAGCCCCAGCAGCGGCAGGAACAGGACCACGACCAGCTTAAGGCAAGTGCCGTTGGCAGGCGAAATGGCAGCAAAATTAATTTGCGCTCTTCAATTTGCCGGCCCAACAGCCCAAATGAAGCTCCAACCAACCAACCGCCCATTCACCTGTGTGCCCAGCTCACTTTATGAAGTGCCCAGCTGCGCTCATGGCCGCAAATTTTATTTTATCTGCTCTTCTCTCTATCTCCGGCTGCCGTTTTGTCACCTTCAATGGCTCGCAATCGTCGTCGTTTCCGGCCGGCTCCGGACAATTGATCAAGCTCTAAAAAACCAAATTGATGGTCGCCCATAATGGCCAAATTATTGGGTGATAACTTATCATAAGCGCATCGTGGCAGTCTCACTTTACCCTCGTCCATTAAGAAATTAATGGAGGACGGGCGTGAAAAGCTCTTCCGAATGCGCGAGAGGAGAAGGTGAGAAATGGCAGAGATTCGCGGACCATTTGGGGTCCATACAACAAATGGAGTGAGGTTTCTCTGAGAATCCTAAGAGCACTCTTTGGAATTTTGAAAGAAACTAACGAATAGTTGCTCAGATGAATACGAAAGGGGATTTTTGTATTTTTTTTTTTAATTTTTTCATATTACTTCGATAGCCTTTTCCGCCGGCTTTAATATTTTATATGCGATTTTAGTCCTCCGCGTTTGTGCCTTTAAATAAGTTGATCTGAAAGAATTTAATAATATATTTCACACCGAAGTGCACTCGAAAAAGAACAAACACATGGAATAATTTTGGCTTAAAAAAAAGGCCCAAAAACACTTGCATTTCTTATCTTGATCAGCTGCGCTTTTAATTATTTACCTACCCGATCGAGGGGGCAGCTGGGCAGATAGGACAGACAGTGTAGACTGACGGGAATCTGCCTCTCTCTCCACTTAGATAATTAATTCCATTTTCCGACTGCTGGTCCCTCCGTCTGTCCCTTTGGCTGCCTTACCGCCCGCCTGCCCGGCTTGCTACCCTCTTCGGCTTACTGGCCACTTGTCCGGCTGTCGGATCATCCGAATCTGTGCATTTGTTCATCTCTCTTACTCCTTCTGTTTGTTTGCCCGCCCGTCTGTCTGTCTAATTAAGACTCGCTGCCCAGCCGCCCAGCTGCCAGTCTGTCTTTCTGTTAAGATTGTTTTGTATCGGTTGTCCATTCGCATGTCTGTCTCGCTGTCTGTCTGTTTGTGTTTCTTCTCACCAACTATCCACTCCCTCCGGTATGTCGCTAATGATCTCTGAGCAGAGCTTTCGAGCTTCACAACTAAAAGCTTTAAAGCTTCGATCGCGGGGCCCAGAATTGTATATAAGGCCGATCGTTCGAGGGTTCTGGCAGTTGCTCGCCATCTTAAAGTGCAAGTCATATTGTTTATTTTTATTTTTTTAATTTCTCGTCTTCTCCGAATGTATGTAAGTACGTGTGTGTATGTCGAGGGTGTGGAAAATTATTTAATAAAATTCAATAATTTAAACGGGCAAACGCGGACTTGTAACAAATCGCAAGCAAATGCAAAGAAACAAGGACTAAGAGAAGAAAATTAAAGGTAAGTGCTACGAAATAAGAGTCTAAGGATTTCTTTTGATGGACTCCTTCTCCCTTTTTTCGCTTGTAACTTGATTCATAAGAGACCGAGTGAGTGCACTCAGTTCAGATTTAAGTTCTGTTCTGATTATGAATGCGGGCAGGGCAGTAGGAACTGACTAAAAATTAATGGGGCAGGGCAGTGAAAGCGTCTGCCAGGAAATCGAAGCATGGATGACAAAAAGTCAGTAAGTTGAAATCAAGTTTTAATTCCTAATGAAAATGGGCGATTCGAAGTTGACATGTGTCTGGGTTTTGTGCTCTGTGGCAGCCTGGGCGGTGGCTGAGGCAAATGGGAATCGCAGAGTTTGAAAATTAAAACCCAAATGTAAACGAGATTTGCGTTTAACTTCTTGAATTGGTTTAAGGCCGGGTCGTCGGCCCGGTCGATACGAGCTGCCGGCGGTGCTGAAATCAAAATCGAAATCAAAACCAAATTCGCATTGGAAGTCGAAACCACACGTGCCCGTCCGTCCGGGAAGTCGGTCCAGTCGTACGTGTTTATTATGATTTGCAAATTTCCGGCCATGGGAAGAGCCTGGGGCGGTCAGATAGAGAGCCGGTTTTAAGTGCCAGGATGTGGGGCCGGCACTTGCATTGAATTTGAATGGGAAGTTGTTCTGAAATTCCATCAGACTGCGAGTGATGGGAATCGGCTTTTCGAATGGCCAAAGGCACTGGCGCGAATCTTCCTGTGAGGCTGGCAATTATGCCAGTTGTTGTTTTTAAGGTAGCCAGCCAGCCAGCCATGTATGGCGGTGCCAGCACGCACTTTTCAGGTCCTTGGGGGCTGTTTGGCGATGGCGTGCCGAAGTCGCATGTCAGCTGAATTTCCGCGCAGTTTTCTTTCAATTTTTCTTGCTGTCGTTCCCGTCATTTGGGCCGGAATTTCGGTGCCATTGTTTGTATGCTTAATTTCTGTCACCAACGCCCCGCACCGAAGACCAGGCGTCTCCTTAAAAAACAACAAACTCATTTGCATAGTTGATCAAGTTTGGGTCTTCCTATTTTCGGTGTGTTGATATGAGCGCATAAATAAATAAATTCTGCGTTTAGTGGCCGAATTAAAACTTTTATATCAAATTGTTAACAAAATGTTTGTACAACTGGCCGAGTTCCCATCCCCCCGCCGGCTCGTCTGTTTGTTTTTCTTGTCTTTCTTGCCTCCTGGGCAGCAGTTAATTCGAAGTGGAACGTTTTGATGGCAATTTCAAATTTCTTCAGGTCCTTCGATTTCCCGGAAGCCACAAAGTCCCAGCGACTCATAGGTTGCCACCTCGGCTTCCCCCGCTTCATTCCTTTTTTCGTCAACACTCCCTCGCCTCTGGTGAGGTTGCCAGGCAGTCGACTGCCCTGTAAATTTGATGTATTTCTCGAGTCACCTGCCATGGGAGCACCGTCACGTGACTGCCGTGACTTCAGGCTCCCGAAAGTAGGCGAGCAATTAGTTGCCCCGGAGTCGAGGGCCAGGGAAGCCAACAAATAAATAACCCACACAGCAGGTGCCGTTGACGGCAATCACAGGAATTTGGCTCAGCTCAACTCGGCCCGGCCGGTTGGTCGCATTTGCTAATGACTTTTGTTTCTGCAGCTGCCGCGCTGCACTTAATTTATCAACGCTGCGATATCCCGACGACGGTTCGGGTTACCACAGCCCGCCACTCTAATTGAATCACCGGGCTAAAACTCCCAGCCAAAAGTGTTTTGCAGCGAATTATGCGATTAATGCGGACGCATCGGCATGCAAATGAAGGCAGCCTCGGCTTCATTAGCCGGCCTCCTTGGAGAGTCAAACCGGTCCGCCTTGTCTCTATTAGGACATTTATCAAGTGCACATTAACATGCAGCCACGTGGTCGGCACAGGGGGAGGCTCTCTGTCAATGCCCGGGGGGCTTTGCGGGCCACGTGACCCCGGCAGAGCTGCGTGGCCATCAATTGTGGAGGAAGTGGGCTTTTTTCTAGTCGTTGTCGTTTGTCTGTCAGAGTTTTGTGGGCCGGGGAAAAAATGATGGCAAATTGCGTGCAGCGTCAAGATGTAGGGCCATAAATTAAAGCTGCAATTTGGTAGGCAGTTAAGTTTGGCCAAAAGCCTCTCGGGCCGGTGGCGGGAGGCATCAAATCGAAATGTCCCGCATAAAAATGGCGCCAGGCAGCGACGGCGAAGTTGGCATCTGGGCGGCCAATGAATTTATGATATTGAAATTTATTCATGACTTTTCACTTTCGTTTGCTGGCGTATTTTTCTTTGTATTTTTGCGTTTCTATTGTTGCTATCCTTGTCGGGAGGGATCCTTAGGTGTGGCGGTCGTTACGCAGGCCATAAAAATCGAGAGTTACAACGGCAACGGAAACGGCAACAGACACTTCAAAGGGCACTCAATAAAAATGAACCGCATGGAATTATAGAGAGCACCTCGAGGACATTGTGGCTTGGGTGGGGCGGCGAAAGCCATCAGTGGCCACGATTTTCCTCAAGTGGAAAACGAAAATGTTACGAAAATGCAATTCGGTTGGGCAAAGATTGCCGGGCGAATGAAGAAGAACAGCTGGAATTGCAGCAAGCCATTCGCCCTGCTTCGTTGTTTGAGCGACATTAGCAACAACGACACTGACAGCAACAACAACACCACCACCACCAACAACAGCTACAACAACGACAGCGACAACAACGTGAGCGCAGCGAAAGTTCAAAATGTCGACAAACGAGCAAACAAACAAAATTTCATTTGCAGCGCATCGTAAATTGCATCCTTATATGTCACTGTGTGTGCGTGTGTGTGTGTGTAATGTGCATTTGTATGTGTGTCAATGCCGTCGTTGATGTCGAGTGAGCGTGAAACAAATGCAAGCTATAAAATCTCAACAGCAACAAACTGCAATGGCAACGGCACTGCCAAGGATACCCCTGCAAAATGGCATCCTAACACACACACACACACACGCACACACAGGCTAGCTGGGTACGAGCACTCTCATTTGTTTGATATGCAAACAGTAAACGCTCGACTTAATGGACAATCAATCCGGCGTTAAGTGCTTCGTGAGGAGCTTACTGGCCGCCAGATCGGGTGATTTGTACAACTTTACGATGCCAGGATCTCCGGATAACATTTATTCAACAGTTACAAGCTTATTATGCGATTATAATGAAGTTGTTTATGGGCGCAGGAGTTCTATGGGTTTAATTCTATTGAGTTCGTTGGTTTTTTAGGGATTCTTAAAGGCAGAAGTTGAGAAGAATCGGTTATCAGTTTCTGCTGTGTAAACAACTCAATACATCCAGCTGATCACCAGGGTTGCCTTCACGCCGCTCCCGCAACTGCCTGCGAAGAGTTGGCAGTTCCGTAAAGCGGCAACACTAGAAGAAGAAAGCCCTCAAGCGATCCTGCAAGAAGTTTGAAGAGATCTCTTTCTTTCAAGACAGAAACTTAAAACTTTAAAATATTTCTAACTTGTCTTCCTTTCCAAAAGGTTATTGGTTATTCGATCGCTTCTGAGCCGTCGTAGTTCCTTTTGTTAGTTCAGTTCTCTGATCTGTTCTCTTTGAAGAAGCTCCTCTGCTTCTGGCTGCCGGAGGTTCTACTGTGGCATTGCTTGGTGCTTGCCCTCCTCCCGGACAGCCTTCTATTTTACTCGGTGAACTGTTTTCGTTGCGTAAAATTGAAAGGGGAAAAAAACTGGCGCAGAGCAGTAAAGTTAAATGTGTAAAATGGGAAAATTAGTATGTGCAGCATAAAAATTTCGAATGCCCGCCCGGGGACAGCGGGGCCGACGGTGGAAAGTTTAACGCTTCGCCATAAACCATGACGCATAAAATAAAGCTACCAGGGAAGGAGGAGCGGCCCAAGCTTAGGCTGAGTTATGGCAACAAAATGGCGGATGTAATTGTTAATTACATCACTGGTAGTTGCTCAACTTAATAGAGCGACTGTCTTACGGTCTTTTAGCTTGCCGACGATAGTTTATGTTGACTATTTCCCTGTCCTCCTTCGCCCTGCCCCGCCCCGCTGCCATATTATCTCTTATGCAACAACAAACAAGCTGACAAGAAAAACTTTCGTTTGTGTGCCGTCGACGACGGCGGCGCCATATTAGTTTTCCGCTGCTTATCGCTCTGACGCGTGTCAACGGCGGCTCGGGCTCAGCTGCTGGTGGCTTTGTGTCCTTGCTGGCGGGCGCTCCGAGGAGCTGCTTTGGTCTTGCGGTAATCACTTGTCATGTAAGCCGTAAGCTCTGCCCGGGACGAGGACCGCGGGCAGTGGACTGCCGGGCTGGTCTGCTGTTTGTTTATTGGTTAAACACGGCCGCGGTCGACAGGATATTTCGACTATCAAATGTTTTGAATGCGTTGGCTCTGCTCGCTGGCAGGTTGTCGCTCAGATATGAAATTTATATGAAAACTTCACGGCTGATAGTGAGGGCAGTTTGGATTTGTTTCGCTCTTCCTTGAAGTGGTTTGCCTCGACGATAAGAGGCTTTTCCAACTGCCTATCATCCGAGCCGGGCAGTTGAAGGCTAGAGCCTGGCGTGTGCTAATTGAGAACCTTCTACTTTGCGTGGCCAGTGAATTATTGCGTGCCGTTGCTGCCGTGGGCGCTCATTAATCGGCTGCACCTGCTAAGTCCACAGCGAGTTGGCCAGGCGGAATTGAGATGCGGATTTCCGAAATCGGTCAGTTGGGTGCACAATTAATAGCTCGAGACGGCAGGAAACTCGGCTGGTGGAACAGGACTAAATTGAGAAGCTTCAACCACATTGGCGTGCTTGGGGGTTCCTGGAATTTCTGCTGGTAATTTGATTAGCGCGCGGGGCTACCTGGCAAACTTTGGCTTTCTTATTTGCATTCATAACTTGAAAGTTTTCGGAAATTGAATACTCCGGGCACGTGTGAGGCTGGCCGCCGGTTAAGGTCAAATATTTGCCATAATCATCCTTCATTATCTGCGTATATAAGTGAATTTTGTTTGCCGATCCGCCGCTTTTGCAGCCCATGCTTAAATATTTATGAAATTATGGCAAAGTTTCAACAAGTCATAAATCTCTGTTGATGTTTGACTTTTTATGCAAAATTTATTTCATTTGCATAAAAATGGCTGACAAAATATTTGAAAATTCCGGCCGTCAGCGGCGCCAGGCAACTCCGGGGTCAACGGAAGCTGGACAAGTGAAAAAGGATACACGAAATCCAAACAATGAATCCTAACAAAGCCCACCTGCCCAGGGAGAACCCACCGACGGCCCCTAGAAATTTCCATTCTCCATTGTCCGCTCGGTGGCTCTGATGTTTCTGGCCGGACGGACTCTTCGCCGTAATCAATCACGCTTCATTTATTGACATGGAACAAAAGCCCAAACGAACCTCCATGGCCCTGGCCAGCTGGCCCAGAGTTTTGACCACTCAAAACTTTTGGCAGCACCGCCCGAATGCCCGCCCGCCCCAACGACTTTGGCCAGCGCACTGATAGCTCCTGACAGCTCATTTGTGGTTGCCATGGCAGTGGCTCTGGCTTTTCGGTTTTGCTTCAGGACACCTGCTGGGCTGCTGGCCACAGAGTGTGCAAAGATTTATGTCAAAAATTTACGAGCGCCCCCGCAAAGTGGCACACGCGCTGTCAACACTCATGCGCCGGCTTAGGTGGCAGGCAGCCAGCCAAGCGGCAAGTTCGCAGCGCGAATGAGCCTGACAAATATTTACGAGTCCAGGGGAAGGCTTGCTCTCTCACCTAATCCAAAGTTATGCCTCTCAAAATTAGCAGGGAGGCATGAAATTCATGCCTTTTCGGCTGCTTGATTTGAAATTGTTTACGGCTGGCGTTCTGATTGCTGGCCAGTTGCCTCGATTGTCGATCAATTTGAGCTGCCAAATCCAATTACGAAGGGACTCTGGCCAATGTTTTAGAATAAAACTCAATTTGCGGTTGACGGCCGTCCGAATATCTCGACGTTCTGGCTTCCCAACTGGCAGCCAGCCAACCGGTCTAAAAAGTGAGAGTCCCCCGAAGGTGCAGCAGCCGTCATTTTCCTTGGCCATAATCACAAGCTGGAAATAATGAGGCATTGAGCTTCCGACTGCCCTCTGGGCAACGGACAACGGGCGCTTAGAAATTGAATTTTGAGCTGCCAAAAGCTTTCCGAGCTGCCAGTTTCATGTTTGCCACAGCACCGGCTTACCCACAACTCCAAAGCGCAGCCACAAAGCACTTTGTGCTGCAGATGGACGGACAGACTGCGTGACGGCTGACAGTTGACGTGGGAACGCGGCTGGGGATGTGCACAAGGGAGTTCGATTAATTTTTGATGAATCAATGTCAACTACTGGTGAAAATCTGTGAGTACTGTCAGCGGGACGGCGGGTCAGTGCGGCTCGGCTCCTGGCATTGACAGGTGGGCCCTGTCGTGCCATGGGTGATGCGTGTGTGGAGTACTAAAAATACATAATCAAATTTAGGCCTGTCCTTGAAAACTTTTAGGAAGAAACCTCCATCGATTGGAGGTTGAGAGGTGCGAGGAATTTGACATAATTCAGTTGGGGGAAATGAGAGCACGTCGATGAGTGGGCCGGGCTTTGCCGAAATTGGCATATCAGCGGAGCCAGCTCGATATGCTTGATATTTTTCAATCAAATTTCCGCAAATGTCACGTATACGCCACGCTGTACGTACTTATTAATAACGCCGGCGAAGGCGTACAGCGAACCGTGGAACGCCCGATGAACCGCATCACAGCAAACGGAACGGAAGACGAAGCGCCTGATGACAAGAGACACCGGCACGGATACAGCAAGAGAAAAGCGAAAAGAAGGAGAAGGCGACGTATTAATGTTCATTCTTCTGTCGTTGTCAACGTCTGTTGCCACATTTATGCCCATTAAGAAAGTTTGCGACTGACATTTTTGGCTTCTGGCGTCCTTGGGTTGGCCGGCCTTTTTGTGTGGATCGGCTCGGAGCCGCTAAATTTTTGATGAACTCGAAATTGCCGATGACATTCAACTTGGGCGAGAAATTTTCAACTTTCCTGCGTCCGGAAAACACCGCTGACTTTCGCATGCCCAGCCTCGCTCTTTCCAGCGGATCTTCTCAAAGAACAAATTGCCCGCGAGCGTCAGCCAATTTCATTAATAAATGTTTAAGCCGAACCGAACTGCCAACCCCTCCAGTCTTAAAGCCGCCGCGTTTCCCTACTCAAATTAAAGCCGCGCCGCAACGCGGGCGGTTATATTTCTATGTCTGCCTTTGGTTAGTTTGGCGTATGAATTATGCAGGAGCATGCAGAAGATTGCGAGCACGCCGACTGCCCAGCTAACTTCGAAAAAACAGGGCAAATAAATTGTAGACGTGGCATATTACATAAGCCCAAGGGAGGGGGCCCAGGCCCGTCTCAATCTCACCTGGCGGACTTGGCCGCTGCCCAAAAAAAAAGGGGGGCGTCAGCACTTTTGTCATTTATTTATAGTGGTGGCCATGTGTGTGGGGGGACGTTTGTTATGCCGGACGATTTTCCGCGTGCCGCTCGTAAATTACTGCGAAGACATATGCCACTTTATGTCAATTATTGTGACAGCTAACAAGCGCAAATATGCAGCCGGCCGGGTATTATTATTTCACCTTAACTTTAACAAGCGCGCCGGCACACGAGCGTGACAATGGAATAAAATAACACTTTCCAGCGGCAATGACCAGGGATAAGTAAGTGGCTTTGGCTTTGGCTCTGGCTTTGATTAAATTTGCATTGGGCCACGCCAAATAAAGTGCCTAACGAATGAAGGCCAACATAAGCGTGTGTGTGCTGACAGATCCTTGGGGACTACACTTGAAATCGATGAGGGAAGATGGGGAATTGAGTACACGAAATGAGCGCTGGGAATAACCAATGTCATCGGCACATTAGAGCTATGGAATTAGGTTGGATCACTGTGGTTAACAAAGGGGAAATATAATTTTAAATATCCAATTACAAAGCAGTGCTAAGATTTACCGTTAATACGTTTTCACTGAGCTAAAGTTGAGTGGAATGGAAGAACATTTCTGTGGTGTACAAAATTATTGCCTACTTTTCAGGGCAACTAAGAGAAAGCCAATTGCTTGGGGGAGGGAATTTTAAGGAAAATCCTTTTCCTTCATCTCTTTAGGTTTTTGATTAAGGCGTTGATGGTTCGCATTGACTTCTGGGCAGATTCGAATTCTTTATGGTTTCCAATTAACAAGGAAACCAAAGAAGCAAATACTTTCGGTCAAATCCCTGGCCGACACAATTAAGACGTATCATTAATAAAGATTTAAAACGAGCCCTCGATTGGGTGCCTTCTCAGCCCAGTGAATTAATGACGCCAGCCACAAACTCTCAGTCAGCCGCAGACGGCCAACCAAAACCTCAAGCAGCCCGAACTTGAATACCTCTCGACTTCGAGGCCAAAGAAAGGCGATTTCCTCTAGCAATTAAAGAGAAATTATGTCCGAACTCTAGGCCCTCCCAATGTCAACGACGGCCACATATGGACGGCCACTCTGGCCGCTCCATTAGCTGACCCCACCGGCGGCACTCGAACCAAACGCTGGTCAATATTAATCACTGTCAAGGCTAATTGAATATGAACAGAGCAAAAAGAGCGCCCAGTCTCGAAGATTTTGCCACACCCCCGGCCGCCTTTGTCTCTCATCCATGTCAGCGCTCATTAGGCCGTCGAGAGGTGCCGGAAAACACCCTTGACAGCTTAAAAGGGTTCGGCGGCAGCAGACAAATTGATGTGCGTATGATGCTCGGAATTATGCAATTCTATGCCAACAGCCAGCCTTTGACATCCCGGCCACCTGGCAGTTTGTTTTACTCTGCCCCCAAACACTGCTGGCATTGAATTACTGCAGTTTGTGGGACGAAGAGGGCCCGATGTCCTTGCCACTCATAGCACATCGTTTGTCAATCGTTACTCGCTTGCTGACAATGACAAATGGCAGTTGAAGTAATTTTTATTTGCCGCCGATTGTGGCAAATGAAGTGAAACCTCTTTCGATTTTATGGACGCCCAAAAACAGGACATTATTACACCGGGCAACAAGTCCCCAATCCCCGCCCTGTAGACCAGCATACATCTCAATATTTAATGTAATCTAAGCTGATGGTGGACAGCGCCATAAAAAAGCCTCAAGCAGACAGCCAGCCGGCCAGTGCAGCTGTCAATCAGGGCGTGGCGAGCCGGCCACCATTAACTTATTGAATTTCGGCCAATCCGCCGGCTTCCACGCGATCCACTTGGCCGTGAGCTATGGTCGGCCATATCAAGGCTGTCAGAGGGCACAGCCGCCATGTCAAGTGCCCCGGGCTCGTTACTCGCTCTCCGGTTAATACGGACCGGCAGCCAAAGTTCGCCTCTAGCTGGGTGTGGGTGTGTGTGTGTGTGTACTGCCGGCCACCTGTCAAGTGCATGTAGATAAATTTCAGGGCTAATGGGGCCGGGCGCTTGGTCGGCCGCAGAGCGAAACGCCGCACCGAATGCAGTTGGCAGCCATTTAAACCGCTACAAATACACTGATCCTGGGCGGCGAGGGCAGCCACTGGGATCGGCCATTAACTTGGCACTTGCTGGCCAACGTCCGTCTGCCGCACGTTTCCCAGTTAACTTAATTGAAAATCACAAAAATTGGTCATTCCGGCACAATGAGCAGCAGCAGCAGCTGCAGCCTTGGCCCCCGCCTTTCGTTCCGGCCAAATTGGCGAATTGGCCAGAGGCAGTGGCACAAAATTTCTGCTTGCCTCTGACCTGGCAAATTCAATTCGAATGGTTAGACGGCGTGCGGCGGGCGGTCCAGCGGGTGCATTGGGAAAAAGACGCCTTTCCATTTTCTTGCTCTTCCTGTAAAGTTGTTTAAGCAAAACCTACACAATTGTGAGTGCCGACAACTCACTCGCACACACACTTCGCTTGTACAAACAATTTTCACTTTACCAACTGACGGCGCTGGGATGGCCAGGCGGATGGCTGGTAACGTTTTCCGGCTGCTTTTTCCGCTTGTCTGCATGTTTAGAAAAAAAGGACGACACAGAAATGTCTTCCATTCAACGACCACCAAATGCCCTACCAAAAACTGATGGAATTCCCAACAGCCGGCAAGTCAACTTAACCTTCTCCGCTGCTTGAATACTTTCTTTTCCTGAGAAGTGAAAGTTCCTTTTATACAGTCAATGAGGCCAGTTCATAGAATCAAATTGGAAGAGTACAAAAGTTGCTTTAAGCACAGATCGAGGGAGGCAGTCGAAGTGGCTTCCGTTCCGGCTTTGATTTCAGTTAGCGCTACTCGCATGACAGACCAGGAAGGGAACGTGGCCGGCGGAGGGACATACATTAATTCATTTAATGGCTGAAACAAAAAGTAAATACCAGGCATTGTTTAAATAGAAGCCAAGCGCACAGAGCAAAACAACTAGCCGAAAATTTGTTTGAAAAATAAACAAAAATTAAAACAAGCAAACCGGCCGAAGATAGCTAAGCTCACATAGGAAAAAAATCGATGTCCGCCCTGAACACACCAACACACACGTGCACACTCACTTCACATGGTTTTGCCATTAAGTATACGCCTTGTTGTTCAGCATCATTCAGCCAGCCGAGTGTGAATAATGCCATTAAAACAATTTTCAAAGGGACACGAGTGAGACAAGAGTGGCCCCTGGATAAGGGAGGCAGCCCGGGGAGGGGCTCACATAATGTGAAGTTAACTTGACGTTGATTATTTATAAATAGCACCAAAATGGGGCGTTTCCTTCCATCTCGTTTCGTCGGGTGGGGCGTTGGGTCTTTTGGGTTTTCTGGGTTAATTATTTTCGTGGAGTTTCTTTTTGAAGAAAATCTAATTAAGCTTAAAGAATTGGTAACTTCCCTGTAATTTCATCGGGATCAGTTCGCCCCACGCTTTTCAATAACTCAAGGCATTTAAGCCCATAATTCAGTTTGGCCAAACGGAATTACGGCCCAGTTGAAATTCCCAAAGACCGCAATTTATCAAGCCGGATACTCAATTTTTAAATCCTCGCCGGCATCCACAAAAAAAAAAGAAAAACATAAACTTGTCAGTCACACATCGCCACACATAAATTACCAGCAGACGAACCGGAGAGATTCCCGGGAAGGTCACGGAAAAAAAATTTAATGCCGACCTCTCTGGGGTCCTCCAAAATGCCATTTAGTTAGTGGCCTAATCCGGGCTCATAAAGTTCAATAAACTTGGGGGGCGGCCGGCCAACAATAATTTTGAAATGTCGAGCAAGGAAGTCGCCACTAATTTATTGCTTTATGCTAAGCCACCGACACACACATACACACACACAGAGAGCTAGGTTATGTGTGTCCTGAAAAGGTATAACAAGCGGTCAGCTGGCCTTTTCCCATTAGCCAAAAAATAATCGGGCATTTGAGCGACCTTTCCGGAGGAGAATTTGCGACATAAATAAAATAATCGCACGCATAAAATGCGTAACCCTGGGAGAGGCGAGCTGAATTGGCTACCCTGGGCGAGAGTAGGGTTGTCGCAATTCAAATTAAATTGAGCATATTTGTGATCCAAGCGAACGGTCGGCGGTCGTTGGGTTGGTCAAGGATTCTCGAGCTGCTGCCTTTTTTGTTATATGCGTCGAAATAACGGTACACTCAAAAACGCAGTCAGGCGTGAAAATTACCCGCATACACTCACACACACACGTACGCACAGTCTCGGCATGTCAGGGATATCCAAACTGACCAAAGTGTCCCCAAAAATTCATGTAGATTATTTTGAATAAATTAAATTTGTCTGCCCGCCCAATGACCGCTTTGTCCTCAGCTCGTGCGATGCTGTGTGTTTTTGTGTGTCGGTTACGGCCCGGCAATTTCATTAAAAGGAGTTTCCAGTCCTCAGCTAATTAAGCGTTCAGATGGCAAAGGGTCAGCTGGTCAGCTCAAAAATCCTTGACGACCATCAGACGGAGAACTCGGATCACATTACGGTTTCAATTCGCAATATGGCCAGCAATATGCTCATAATCAGAGGTCAGGACACGCGCTGCCCAGCCATTAATTACCCCAACTCCTGGCCAAACACAATGAGTCGTCGGCCGAAAGGCCAACGGTCCCTCCCGAACATATGGAGCGGTTTCCCCGCCCCCGGGAAACGCGATACGGCGTACCAAAAATCACGCAAGTCCTCCGCCGCCCCAAGCCTCTGTCTTCCGTTAGATGCAGCAAATCGAAAAGCCCTGGCGAAAATCTATTTAATGAGCTTAATTAAATAAACAAATGGAAGCAACGTTCTCGCATTGTCGCATTAAAAGTTCATGACGATCACACACACACGCACACTCGCATGTCCGGCCGTGCGTGCGTGAGGTTGTTTTGGTTGGCTTAAGCCGGCCACAAATCAGGCCAGCAAGGCCAAATAAACAATGGAAAATTTCCTACAAAAACAACAACAATTATAATTAATTAAATTATTTTATTTTATCTACCGTTCAATTAAGCCGGGACTTAAATTTTTCCAGTAAGGCTTTTTCGCCAAGCTGGTCTTTAAATTCCCTCAAAATTTAACCGGAACCCAAATGATTTTCACCAAAAAGCAGGCTGAAAATTATGGAAAATTACGGGAATAAAGTTTATTAAAGTATCGCGAAATATTCAAACGTTTTTAAGGTTCGGATTCTAACCCAGAAAGAAAGTTAATTCGCATCGATGAAACATACAAAAATTACCGTCTCAATTGAAACGCTTTGTATTCTTATCGGTCTTTCGGATCTCATTAAATTGTAGACAAAGTCGGAATCTCACTGAAGATCTCTGAATAGCAAATTAAATATTCAAGTTTGACAAGAAAACATTAAAAAATATCCCCTGAAATTTTGTGAACTCAGCTTGAGGAACGCGACTCTTGTGCTTTCCTTTTAAAATCCCCAGTGGCCTTTGGAGGCTTTCTCTGTGGGGCGCGTTGGCCTTTGTTTTGGGGGCATTTGATCGAATTTTTAATTAGTTTCCTACTAATGCGACTTAACTTGAAGATTAACAAGCGAAACTTTTCCGGTTTTTGTTTACCCAAAGAATTTCCAAGACTCCATCCTCCGCTGGCGAATTAAACAAACGCCGATGGCCAAATTAAAAAATACAACAACAACGAACAGCCAGAAAAGCAACAATTTCCATGTGCGACAAATGCCCCACGCGTCGGCCCAGGCGAGGGCCCTCCGGGGCGGGTCAGGGCACCCAAATGACCTCAAATACAAGATCGAGAACAAGAACTAAATTTCTTAAGTGCTTTCATGTGCCAAGCGGGCCGGGACCAGGCCGGACCGATTGGCAGTCGAGCCAAATGGCGACCCGTCCTAAAACGGACGACCCTTTTGCCCGCTGTCCCGTCGCCGTTCTCGTCCTGCAGCCGCCAGCTTTGCCTTTGCTTTATTACACTCAAATCATTTTCAAGAGTCAACTTTGGGGCGGAGAAGGCATAGGAAAAAAAGAGAAAAGATTGGGAAAACGGGTTGGATACAATTTTGAAAATTTATTTTCATTAATTTTAATTTGCTGCAAAAGTTTCGTTCTCGTTCAACTTAACGAAATTGCGCCATTTGTGTATTGGGCGTGTGCCCTGTCCGAGGCGGAGCGGCTCAGGCTCAGCTCGGGTCGGTTCGGCTGTGGGCGGGGTCACCCTACAAATAATTACTTTCCGGAATGGGATTGGGTCTCGTGTCCCTATTTAATTATTTGCAAAGGCTTGTCGCCACCAACAGGAACTCCAATTGCAGGCCGCAGCCCACAGCGGAGTGCGAACTGGCGAGCAGCTTGCCAGGCATAATTAATTTATTACGTTTATTTATTATTTTTTTTTCATCCCATCCAGCACTTTTTAACTTTATTAAAGCCCCCATAACATTTCCAATAATTAATTAAAAGCTTTTCACCAACATCGCACCAGAAGGCCCAAAGGGTTAACAAGGAACCAAAACCCCAAATGGGGTTAGATGTTGTGGAAGAAGGCTGGCCGAGGAATCCCTCAAGGCAAACTCATTCCGATTCCCTGCTCATCTGTCGATCGTTGTGTGCAGCACTCAAGCTTAAGAATTCGTTACGTTATTCGTTGTCCCCCGGCATCATCCCTATCCTCTTCATGACTCGCAGACTCGGTCTGTTCCCTCTTCTCGTTTCGAAGTGAGCGGCTTTCGTCGCTGCCTTCATGCCAATAAACAGCGGCGAGCGCTTTTCTCGCTTTTGATCGCTTCTCGTTTAAAGCATTTGAAGAGTTGAAGGAATTTTTGTGATATTATTCAATCGCTTAACTTATTACATACTAAACTAAAATAGAAAATCTACTGAACTAGATTAAAATATAGCTTAATATTTCCTTTACCATTCTTAAATATCTGAAATCACAGCTGGTCCACCTCCAGCTTTTTTTAGATTCGCCTTAACCCAAACTGCTCTCCCTGAAAGAACCAGAGAATGAAAGGGCAGAAAAGAATGTGTTTTGGTTTCCCTCGTCATTGCCATTTACTAACTGACCGGGCAAATGAGCAAACGGTTAGTCCGTCTGCTTGATGACGATAATGACGATGACGGCATTGAAAGGGGAACCGTTGAATTCACTATTTGTTGGCATGGCACTGCCAGGACTTTGGCAGCGTTGATTGCACTTAAGACCGGCTAAGTCCTTTGGCGCTGCGGCACAAAACAGATTCAAGTCTCTAATGTCAATAACATGCAAACTGACATGGCTGACTCAGCAGGCGGCAATCAGCGGCTGTCCTGGGCTCCCCGGACCCGGCCAACTGGCAACAGGAAAAATTTCAGCCCTCGATTCCTGGCCGCCGATTCAAGGGCCGCTGATGACGAGGCTGCCTTGGCCTGTCCAATGTCAATTGGTGTGTGCGTGTGTACGCTTTATTTGTTTGCCTTCCACACACACATGCACATTCACAGGGTTGCCGAGCGGGTTCAATCATCCTGGCGCGAAACAAAAATGGAGAGCACTGCAAAAAAGGCCACCAAACAAAGGGAAATTTATGCAGATTTTGAAGGTTTTTTTTGGAGAGCTGGTGGAGTGGAGGAAAGGACGAAGGGCTGGTATTTAAAACGCCATTTTGACTACCAAATCAAATGAAACGGTGATTTGGCCGGGACCAAAATTCCTGGGGAACTTTTTCATCGAACCACGAATCCCCCTGGAAGTTGCCAGCAGCTCAGGAATGAAAACTCTCGTTAGTCGGAGTTGCCGTTGCTTTGGGAGCTGGGGATAAAAATAAGTTTGAAAGGATTAAAAGAGAACTGGAATTTAGTCGGCCCTCCTTTAATTAAAATATCCTTCCGGCCACAGTTAAATTTATCGCTAACCATCTTCCTTTCTTTAATTCCAGATCAACAAAGATTCCGAGATTTGCGGTTTTCGCAGGTGAGTGAAATTTGCCAGGACCCACATCAAAAGTCGGCCAACTCGCTGTCCCACGTGCTTGCTGGTGGCGTGCCAGGACATTCAATTAACTTTAGTTTAGAAACGATTTTCCCCTAATCACGATAATCGGCAGCGCCCGCCATTTAAATCGAATTTAAAGCCCAACAAACAAGAACAAAAGCCCGACAAGCCATCGCCGTGGCCATAATGACGGATAGACAGCGAAAAGGGGGAGAGGAGGTCTGCTTATCGCCACATCGGAGCCACCCGCCCGTTGACAAATCGTTTTGGCCTGCAGGTTAGGCGCATATCGCGTATACGCCGAGTGGCTCGCGTGTGCGTGGCTGGCGGCCATTCGGCCGCGACGGTGCAGGCGGTCAAAGTTCGCGGGCGAGACAGCAGCACCCAATATGTCATTATGGCTAAAAATTTGCAATTAATTACAAGCCAACGCGGCTGCCCGGCCCGCCTGCCCGCCCCTTCGGTGGTCAGTCGGGTTGGCGGGTTCATGAGTCCTCACAGCACACAAAAAAAAGGACAATTTGCAAAGTGACGTCAAAACAATTACGTGCAGAAATACGCTTGATAATAAAATGAAGAGCCCTGGCCAAGTGCCTCGCAGAGTGGGTCGGGCCGTCGCCGCCCTCCGCCCCTTGGGTGGCCGGTGGGTCTTTCAAATGGCGAAACGTGTTCAAGTGCTGACTTTTATAAATTGTGCAGTCGTTTTTCTGCCAGGCCGGCTATACCTTTAGATTCTTGTTGCTGTTGTTGTGGGCCAGGCACCTGGGCAGCAATTAATTGCGGCGGCGGACTGCAAGATGAATAATTTTCCGTTTCTCTGTGGGGCATTTAAAGCGCATTTGTGCGGTTTTTGTGTATTTAGTTTGGCCAATCAACTTGGCCAGCAATGCCAGGCGACTGGCTGCTGCCAGCGGACTCCTCAAGGCCAATCCGCTGATCTCTCAATAAAACTGAGCTGCTCCCCTTGCTCCCGTTCGCGTTGCTTGTGGCAGCAGATTTATATTTTCCAGCCACGCTTGACTGACTACAAATGACATTTAAGCACGCCCAGTGCACACACACAAAAACACACACACACACACAGCCCCGTCCGCCTGGAGGGGCGGCTAACCCCGCCCATTGGTAGTTTATCTCGCCGACTGAGCGTTAAAATAATTTCAGGCTCTCTTTCATTTGCGGCCTCCGCGAGGCTTTCATGCTGCGTTTGCCTCTCCGCTTCTACTTTTGATTTCTTTTCGCTTGGGTTTCCTTTTTTGCGCTTTACGTTCGTCCTGCTGGCTTTGCGGTTTGGCAGCCTCAATTAATGCTAACAGATTAATTATACGCATGGCTGCATAATTCGAGTCGGTTGGCTGTTGTGGCGCTGTTGTCTGTACTTTTTAAATTTATATTTATTTGCCGAAAGTGGTCAAAGGACTGCAGCCCACGCACCGCCCGCCTAGAAAGGACACCAAAATCGCCATCGCACGCTCTAATGAGTGCACATTATGGCTTTCAGTTCATGAAGCGCCGGCGGTTTCCAAACTCCCAACAAATCTATCTAACGGGTTGCATTTGAAAGCCTTAGAATTGCAGCTGGCAAATCTGCGTGTGAACTGTTAGAACTGCCCTCGGAGAAGCCACGCTGACCACAACGAACGACAACCCTAATTTTAGAGGGATAATCATTTTCCTAGAACATCCCAATTTGGGTCACTTGGTTTCTGTTGTTGGGACCTTCTGCTGGAATTTTCTTTCCCATTTAGTTGGCGAACTTGAGATGGCACCACAAATACAAAAGCTTAAGGGAAACGAAAAGCTTTCGATGAACACATGACCCCCACCACCAAGCACGGGGAACATCTGTGACTCCTCGAGGACGAGAACAAAACAACTGTCAGCGGCAAAAATTGGGTGGAGTCTGTCATCCTCCAGAAAAAAACTTCAACAAGATATGAAATCTGTATGCATTTGTGGCCAAATAAATCTTATTACGTGGCATTAATGCCGCTCCAAAGAAGGACGACGGGGCGTGGCCGCCTCTCCAAAGAAACAAAAACTAAAACCAAACTACTTGAGCGGCTGCTCCAATCAGGAAACTTTCTCCTCCTGGAAATGAGACTCCCAAGGTGTCCAAGCGTTGGCCATTTCCGATGTGACCTTTTATTTATATGACAGTTGGGGCGCCCTCAATTCTAGTGTAAGTGAAGGGGATTGCCGGCCAGCCAACAACTACGCCAAAACTTTGACATTCATGTTGATTTATTTCAATGACATCGGCAGTTGCGGCCAGCCGGCGGTCAGGGGCGGCCACGCTGCGTATGATTTATGCGCGCGAATGTGACACCGAAACAAGCCCGGCGGTGGGCCTGTAAAAATAAATATTTGCTGGCCAAGTGACAGAGCGTATTAATTGGATATTAAAAGCTGGAGAGTGCGAATGTAGTTAGGGAAGCATTAAGGCCACCAAAAACTGCCCAAAATAAACGGGCCGCAGTCGTAAAGAGTTTCCGTTTCCTCAATTAAAGGCCTGCGAACGGCCACTTATTCGGCCGTTCATATTAAGCAATAAAAAGCCAGGCCAGGCCGGGCCATAAAGCCCTAAATGAAAGTGAACAATGCAGCCAAATTTGCCATTCGACTCGCATTAAATATTATAAAAGGCAATTTACAAATCTCATATAGAAACCACAACGCACAGACAGCCAGTCACCTCGCCTCGCCACGCCTCGCCCAAATGGCAAACAAGGGAACAGCCGGCTAACAAGCAAACAAGAATGTCTCTCGTCTATGGCCCCTGGTGCCCGGGCTCGGCGTTGACGGCAACGGCCAAATGTTGCCAAGACATTCAATTGCATATGTTGTGGATGGAGCGGGGGTAGCGGCGTTTATAATTGTGGCGAAATTAAAAAGATTAAGCGGCTTAGCAAATACGCAAATATGTCAGCACCGGGCCCGCCTTCCATTCCTAGGACGGTGGCAGTGTCCCTGAGCTCGTTAGTCGTCCTTTTCCATACTCTGCCTCAAGAATTACCCTGCCGGGCATACGTGGCCGGGCTTTATTGACCCAAGAGACGGGAAACATAGACAGATTCATTTATTTTTATTTATTCAAATTCACAATAAGAGAATTGCAAATGATCCGGTTAATGGCGTCGCCTTTCTTGGGAGCCGTCGCTTTTTCGAGCTGCATACCTTCGAGCGGGCAGGGGAAATCAGCTCTTCGGTTGATCGCCTTGGAAGGTCCCCCAGCCTTTGCCTTGAGCGCTTTCTCTGGGGCGTTTCCAGGAATAAGAATATTTGAAGAGTCTAAAAGAAGATTAAAGAGATTAGGATTATTACGTTTCTCAGATTATAGAACTGCTTGATTTTAGTTTATCTCTATATAATTTATATAAAATTTTGGGAGCGATGTGGTATTTTGATTTCGTTCTTTTATATTCAGCTTTTTGTACCGACTTTCCCAGGGAGGAGTGGGAACTGATGAACTATTTAAGATCGTTTAAGAAATGTATTCCCTTTAAGGAGCTTCTTTATGAAAGAATATTTTATAATTCCAACTGTCAAACATTTCCTGAGTTCTTATTCGTCAAACTAAACTAAAAAGCAGAAGACGCAGTCAAGCCTTCAAGATTTCCACAAATCACTTACCTTTCCTCGATGCAAAGATGTTCCGCTTGTCAGAATATTCTTATGAGGAATGCAGGGTATTTTGCAGTCGGTGCTCGTCTATTCTCGCTCTTTTTCACCGCGAGTGTTAGTTGATGTCGATGGGCCCCCTGCCAGTGCCTGGTGACGGTAATTAAACCAGCCCCCGTCCCTGTCCTCGTCCTCGTCCTGGCCTAGGTGGGTTAAGCCGACGATTCCCAGTGTCGTCGCAGTCCCGCCGCCCGTTTTGTTTCGTGGGTCGTGGATGTTTACCTGCAATTTAAGGTAAGCTGTGCTGGTAATTAACATTTTTATGTACTCTACCATTAAGATGACGGGCTGTACGCGGGGCCACCCTCCCGGCACATAATTAAAACGTTGATTTATATGGAAGATAATAAATTGGCCAATGGACGGATCGCGGCGCTGGCCAAGGCAATTGTCCTTTATTCACATGTCGTTTAAAAACTGTGCGGCTTTTATTTATTTCAACTTGTCGATAGCGCGCTTGAAAGCATTTTTAATAAAGAAATTTCCCGGCCCGTCTCGCTGGCATTGTGATGGCAGTTGTTAAGTGGCAGTGGCAAATATTTGCCGCTGTCAAGTCATTATGAATGCAATTAGTGGGGCCAACGAGGAGGTGGATGGCCCATTTTCGCCGTGTCAGGAAGGATGCGGCCAGGCCAGGGCTGCTATCGATAGGGCCACGATCCCCAGCGAAGGACGAAAAGTATTTACGCTTTTCGAAAAGTTTTCCTTGAAAACTTTTGCAAATTTGTGTAGTTGGAAGTTTGTCCAACTTTCCCCTGATCGATATCATTTTAATCCCCTTATTTCATATCTTTATGATGTGGAAATGCTAATCAATTTCAGTCCGATTTTCTGTTTTAATTGGAGAATTTTTTTCAGCCCTGGAAGCTCATGTGACTCGGCGTTGATCGATTTCACTGCAGCTGCCGGGCCCATTAATTTTTAAGCACCTTCAAATTGGCAGCATCTCCATCCAGGTTACACGATGCTGGGGGCCACATGTGGCTGGATAAATAAACGCGTGATTTATGACGGGGAGCCACACGAATGTCAATCATTTCTCGGTGGCTGTGACAGGAACTCCCCCGGGAGAAGGGACTCGCACGGGCCTGCAACTCCAATCAAACTTTTCCAATAAAGTCTTTAGCCTAAAGACAAAAGATAAATCTAGCAATCAGCCAAAGGGCTGAACTTAACTCGGCTCAACTCATCTCCGGTGGCTCGGGGCCGACAGCCTTGGGCCATAAATTATGGCGGGCGGTTTAAAGTTGTTAGCCCAAATTGCTCTCAGGCGTCTCGGCAGATAAAAATAGATAATTTCCGGCTAAGCGAAATCAAAACAAAGAAAGCAAAAGTGCCTGGAAATGGTCTGCTGGTTTTTTCCTTTTTCCCCCCATCATCTGTCGGCGGGGGACCGGTGCTGCTGAACTTTCCCGATTACACCGCTGAGAATTTAGGGGGCCGAAATGAACGCACTAACGGCCGGGCCCAAAACACAAACCCGCAGACAATCACACAGGCTTGGGATAGTTGGATGAGAGGCCGGCTGATAGCGAAGCCAATTGGAAAGAGTTTGTTAATAAAAAGGCCAACCGACGGCAGAGCCGACGAAATGAAAAATTCGTTTCGTTTGGTGTAGGGAAATTGACTTAATCTAAAATAAAAGTTTAGTGTTCACTCAGACGCACACACACATCAGCTCACACACACACACACACACACAGACACAGCGGGCTGAATCCACAAACGATATTTTTATGACCTCGGGTGTGTGTGTGTGAGTCGATGAGCCAAACGAGCCAGCAACGATTTACAAAGCACACTCTGGGGCGCCACACACGCACACACACACAAGGATATACCTAGGGCACGGTTAACGGTATGCGAGGAAGGTAACTTGGTTTTTGTTGGGTCGGCCCCACCAGCAGCATGTTAATTTCCCAGGAAACGCACGATAAAGTTGAATGCTTTTTCGAAAAACTATTTGACTTTGAGCAAAGGGTAGCTCACTCACACACACACGCACACTCTCCCTGTATGCAGACGGGACTTGGCAAGAACTGCCGTTACATATATCACCTCTTGGATGTTTGTAGTAGTTCCGATTTACCTTCGAGGGCCACGCGAAGAGTTTAGAGGAAGGGAATGTCAAAATACAACAGATTATGAAAGATATAAATTCTGAAGAAGGTGGTTAATATTTTGGCTGTGTTTTAGTCTCTTTCAGTCTTTAATTCTTAGCTTTGCCAATCGGCAGGGTTGCTGTTGAACGCTGATTACTTTCAAATGCAACCCTGACGTTCACAAGCAGCCAACAGCGGATGCTTAAAAATGTCGATTCGTAGCAGATTTTTTGAAATTATGTGAAACTCTTTGCTTTTAAAGTTAATGTGGACTTTTTTCTCCATACAAATTCTTTGGATAAGTTCTTTAAAGAATTTCCACAGCCTAGAAACTCCATAACTCTAAGAACCGAATAAATATATGATTGCTGGGATTCAATCATATAAAACAAAGCGTGAAAGCAAATAAAACCCTCTCTCTCCCCAGCTGCGAATGCAAGGCTCTCAAGGCTCCTCAATAAAACCCTTGAGGGCTTTTAAAAAAAAGTACCCATAAACACATAACTTTCACTTTTCTTAAGGCAGGAGAGATTGATTGGAATGCGAGCATAAAAAGGGGTGGAGAAATCTGAAGAACCTCTTGGCACATTCATTTCAATTTGTTTGGTGAAAATGCGGCAACTTTTCACGCAACCCCCTTCCCCGCCGAAAAGCCGAAAGCCTTGAACGGAGGAGAGTCCTGGGGCGAATGCACATGCGCCGCTTGAATTAAATCAAATAAAAAAGTTTTAATAAGGAAATAAATTCTGGGAAATGCTGAAAAGGCAGCAAGATTTACGATGCACAAAAGATAAATTTACAAACACACACACAGCCAATATCCGTATGCTAAATGCGTATTACCAAATCACACACACGCACACTCACTCACACTGCCCGGAGGGAGCTGCAAATGAAATGGCAATTCATTTATTGCCCTTCCGGTATTTATGGGAAACAAACAACTATGTAAAGCAGATCGTATATATGTTGTATATATAAATTTGGCAGATACATCTGCATAATGTGGTCCAATTACATTTGAAGGCGGCTCATAAAAAACGAGCGGAGAAGCCGTTTCAAAAATCCCCATAAGCCTCAGATAAACTGCAAATTGTACAGAACAATGGGCCTGCTTTTGGCCCAGCACCCAAAAAAACTAAAACAAAGAAGGGCAAACGGGAAAAAATAACCGAAATCAACGCTAGAATTGCAAATGCCAAGCTCATTCCAATTAGCTCACCGAATGTACCGCATAATTGGCCGGGGGAAACAACAGACACGGCCCAGGCCCAGGCCGAGGACACGAGGATAAAACGGAAGGACGGCAGCGCAAATGGCGTGCTGATGGGCGCAGGTTTTTTTTCAGGAGAGATACTGAAGTTACGAAAAGTGAAGTTTCATCCATAAAACTGTCTTTGGAGCAGCTCAGCGGAATCTTTTTGCCGGTTGGTTCTTTGAAGAATTTGCGAATTCTCTCATCGAAGACTTGTCAACTTTTGGCCTTAACTGTACCTGGCTGACCTCACTTTTCACGGACCTTGTCACTTTGCTATTTCGCTTTATTCTATTCTACATTTTTCCCACTTCCATTTGCCCCCATTACATTCTTATTATTTATAATTTGAGGTCTGTGCTGGCGACACTGCCAGCGGGCTGGCGGGCCGGCGTTCGGGGTCGGTGGGGCCAAGTGCGCCTGGGGAAAAAGTGCAATTTGAGCATTATGAAATGTTTGTTTGCTGCGGACAGAATGGATCCTTTCCCTGGTGCTGGAGGATGAGTGTTTGTGCGGCAAGGCTTTGGTGTTAGTTTCTTTTTTTAACGCTGCCTTCGCTTGCCTTCTCTGTTTCTTTTCAATTTGAATAATTACATGCTTTTGCTTTCATTTCATTTGTATGGACGTTTTGGGTTTGCTTTATTTTCCAGCTTCGTAATTAATTAAAATATTCAAAGGCCAGTGGGGCGTATGCGTAACAGAGCAGTTGCCAAATCAAGGTCCTCCCATCTAAGCTGACCAACTGGTTGACGTCGGCCAAGCGGTCCCAAAAAACAAACAAAAGTGAGAATTAATTTTAGCTGTCGACACGGAATTCTAAATACCCTCCACGGGTAAGTGTATTACGCAGGCCGCCCGACTCTCAAGCAAGAGGAAAAAAAAACTAATCTCAGCAGGTCGTCGTCTCTAGTTGCCTCAGCTGGTGGCCTTCGAGTTTATCGTGATTTGCCTTTTACTGCGATCTCTGCCCCGGGACCGTGGCGGATGCTTGTCAGCCACGTAAATGACTTCGTCAACTTTTACATCCAGGCCCGAAAAAAACAAAAACGAAGAGAAATGGCAACAAAAAAGGATTATTTACAAGACGAAGTCGAGGGTTGACTAGCTGCCGCGTTCTGCCTCCAAAGCAAAGGGCAACTGCCTCTCAGCCCCTCAAGTGGCTGCCTTAGTCTTTCGGCTGCTTGGAGTTTCGGGCCCGGCAGTCCCAGCCCTCCGGCTTGATGCCCTACTCCCGAGCGTTTTGTCAGCTTCATGTAATTAAAGCGAGGGCAGGATTTTCGCTCGCTGCCTGCTCATGTGATAGTGGGAAATTCGTTAGCAGCGCGTCAGTGTAATTGCGGTGGTGCGATTTTTCGTTGCCTACTTTTCAGCAGCAGTGTAATTTTTCGGCCGCTACACACATGCGAGGGTTTCGTGTCAATGTGTGTGGGTTTGTGAGTGGTTTAATGCCAGGGAAAACTCATTATTTTTTTAAATGAAACTCTTGCTTTGTGGTTTGCGACCGACCGCCTCCACACTCAAGCCCACCGGCAGCCGGCTGGTCGAGCTCGGTGCGCCACATTTGGTCCTGTGTCTGTGCCCTTATGCTGATCCCAGCCGCAATTAACTGAAGAAAATAATTTCGTGGCAATGACGAGTGGAAATGTTACAAACTTTTCGTTTCCTGATTCTTCCACTTTCTCCTCTTGGCCCGGAAAAACAAACGAAATAGCAAGATGCATTTTGGATGACTATGGAAATAGAATTTTTAAATTGCTCGTCCAGTCCATGTCGACTGGGCGAGCGGATGCCACATTCCCGACTCATTTGTATGCCAATTGCATTTATGTATTCAACTCGACTAATACGGACTGCCAATTCAAATTATTGCGCCGTCGTCGAGAGCACCAAAACGACCCAACTGAGGGACAGCGTAAGTGGCCTGGATTCCCCATTCGCTCCGCCCTTTGCACTGTTTTATTGTCATGCAATAATTATAAATTTGAAATGAAAATCCTCCGACAGACCCTTCTGACGGTGCCTGCAGCACCAGGCGATGCTCCTCCTTCAGTCGAAAGCAATTTCTGAAAGTTTGCATTTTGTTGGCCAAGTGCGATTCGCCCTGCCATTTCTGCACATGCTTCTCACATACTCGATTGCCATATCCGATTTCTTGTTTTATTTTCTCGGCTTCTGCTGCTGATGCTATTCGGTTATTGCCAAGCGAATCGCTTGTCGCTTGTAATCTTGGCTATGCGGGCAAATAGCAAAGTTCTTCGCCTCCTTGGGGACGGCTGCGCCGGGCTCTTCACTGCAGGTGAGGGTAATTGAAATGTTTGTGCAGACTCATTTGCACACGCAAACACACACTCGCAGCTGGCGGATGGAAAGCAGGCCAAAGAGTTTAATGAACCCCAACTCAAACACTCACGGCGAAGAAAGTTTGCCACGCTGCTCGCTTGGCTGCCCACTGCTCCTTGGCTCATAAATGTCTGCGTGCTTATGCGTTTGCTGGAATTACCCGACTGGGATTTGTTTAATTTGAGCTGGACGCGTTCGCATCCCATGCAGTCTGCAGGTTCGTCCGTCCCTCGGGGACGACGGGTTGCTTATTAGCTTAGCAGCCTTTCATTGAAGCCTGTCTCGTTGGTGTGGTGGTCGCAATTGTCATCTGGCCCAGATGCTTGTGAGTGGGGCAATCAATAAAATGCAAATATTTGCCACTGTCTTTTCGCTTTGTTTACACACATCGAAGCCGCGCCATGGCCGGCCATGGATGCTTTCAGCTTCAAAGTTCTAAACACTTCACAAAATTCAATGACAGAACTTCAATAAACTGGCACTCAGGACACGCAACAGCTGCGCCCAAGTGGCATTGTGGGCATGAAGTATCTCGGCCACACGCACACCCACAGGCACGCATATCCGTCAGATACTTTTCAAATAGACGCCACCATTCACGTGTGCCGATGGGCAGGGAAGTGATTGCTTTTCAAAGACTCAGCAAGAAAGGAAAGTGGCAAAGGAGAGAGGAGAGTAACGCTCTTTTGAAAGTTAGTTTTAGTAGAGTTTTTTGGATACTCTTTATTGTTTAATTTCAGAGGAAATATGATTGTTGAATCCGAAGAATTTCAGGGGAAATTGGACCAACAACAATAAATTCCCAAAGACTTTAGGTTTTCTGGATTCTTTATGACTGCCTACTCCTCAGATCCGATTTCATTTAAGTCGCCATCAAAGAATCGCTGTCGGCTGTCGGCCTTGTTAAAACGCCACTTTGCATGACTCGATTTAATTAATTTTGCATGAGAGTTTGGCAGGCGTAGCCTGGCCGAATTGGCCACAGCATCGGAGGCAAAAAGAAAATCACGAATCGTGCAATCCAATAAAAAACTGTCCTGCCATAATGCCGATCATAAAATGCACAAAATGATGGCGTCCGGGGAGCACTTTGTTATGCTTGAGCCGGGCAGCCCAAAAAACGAAACCCGAATCCAAAAAGGACCTCATATTATTTGCCAAGAAATCCTCAATATGGTCCCCCCTCGCATTGTGGCTCTTGCCAATATTAGTTCAATGCAACGCATGTCGTGGCTGAAATCCTTTGGGGTCAGCGGGTCGGGAAACCCGCTCAGTCAGCGCAAAAAAGAGCGAACAACAAAAAGCAAGAAAATTTCAACACGTTGCCAAAAGGGCAAAAGTTTGGCAGTATCCTTTGGCCAGCCCCGCGCCTCGCCACCACGAAACTGACCCATCGGGCGGCTGTCCAGGCTTTGGGGCACTCGCGCTCTCCCCGGGCGGCTATGGCGGTGGAGATTTGGATGGCTGCATATGGAAACCACTTTATTGGTTTTCCTGATTTGGGCCGCTTTTCTTTTGGAATTTCCGCTTTTTTGGTGCCCGCTGCCGGCGATTTCTGTGTGTGAATGTTTCATTTATCGGTTTTTGGTTAGGCTTTGCCTGCGGCCAAGCAAAAAGCCGAATAAAATTCAAACCAAATCGTTGGACTTTTTGCGGTCCTCGCAATTTTGAGCCGCTGCCTCAAACCGCCGCCCAAAGACAACACGAAATATCCACACACGGACGCCACTGGCTTTTACTTTAACACGCAGGATTTCGGGGCGCTCTCATTTCGCCTTTTCCCATTTCCATACAAAATTTCGGCTTTTTTTCTCCCAATTTCAGTGCAGTTTTCTCCCCTCTCTCCCTCACCAGTCGTGTCCCTCTTCCCACTCGCCTTGTTTTATGTCCCGCTGCCGGCAACTACACACCATGAAACTGATGGCCGCCTTTTTTCTCCTACCCTACGATTTTGGTATGGAAAGGCGGGCAAAGCTTATTAGCGATGTGACCAGTGGGACGGGGGAGAGATATTGGCAGACTGTCAGGGGATCAAAGTCTATCAAAGCCAACTGAGCGATCCTAAATATCAGGGAGTTTAATCTTCAATCTCAGCGTTTATATTTGAGTCTTAAAGGGCTGAATGGATGCCAGGCAGTACATTAGGAGAATAAGAAAAGTAAACAGGTCTTTGAGCTAGATTTTGGGGATTTGGCCTTCCGCTGATTCTGCTTACCAACCTCAGAGAACCCATCGATTAGTTGGTGGCTCATTCTCTTTATTTGACGGCCGACTTTTTCCCTTTCTCTCAGTTTCTCTAATTCGATGTATTTAATAGCCAATCAGACATCCAAGAGTATGTAAGATTCGTTGGTTTTTGCCTTTGAGTTCGTTTGTTCTTTTTGTTTAGATTTTTGTTGGGCTCGTTGTAAAAATCATTTTATGAGTTTGCATAAAATTTTGTGGTTTTCACGCCCATGTTTATTGCCAGTGGAAGCGGCATATGTTGCCATTGTCGTCCTCCTCTCACCCCTCCGCCCAACCAGCCCACCACCCACTGCATTGGGTGCCTGGTTCCGCAAGGCGGCAAGTAAAGTGGAACGTGGACGACTCGCGGACGACGCCGTTCTATTGATTTTATTTTGCCAACCGCATTTCGGAAAAACCACTGCCAGCCACTAACAAAGTTTCCATTATGTTGGCCGTTTTTATTTTTTGGTAGTGCAGGTTTTTTTTGGGGGGTTCTTTTGTTTTTATGGTTGATTTGGGGTGCGCTGGATGCGTTGCCTTTGACTGGTGGCCTGTTAAATTTAATTAAATTTCGTACTCAAAGTCAAATCAACTGAGCTTTTATGACCCAACAGATCAACACACACACACACCCGGGCACAACCCGTTGGGGTTATCAAAATGCCATTGGCCCGAAGCGGCTGTCAATTCTGAGTGCATTTGACAATCGCCTGGCTTTCATTTAAAGTGAAATTAAAACCCAAAATCACCCAGCCCGCGGGCCTTCGAGCGAACACACAAAAAAAGAGCACACAGCAAATAAAATCCTGCGAAAAGGACTGCGTAAGCCGATTTGGCTGGCCATACATCTGCATTGATTTCACACCAAAGCCAAATGGCCCGGGCATAATGCGGCTCATTAAATGATTTTCGTCGTTTCTCCTTTCCTCTCTCTCTCTCTCGGTGGGCCTTTGTCTTTGATTCGTTCTCGCCCGTGTCAAATGGCCATCAAATTTAATTTGCCTGCCGGCAGGGCCACGGGCCGTGCAATTAAACGCCCGATTGGCCGGCTTTCCGGCCCGGACACCTGCACACGCAACCGTCCTGTCCGGTCCGGTCGACCTTGCCGGCCAATTTCCGCCCTTTTCGCCAAGCTAATGCCACCAAATTTTAATAAGCATACATTAGTCCAAAGACCGCCACAGAAACACCACAAAAAAAAGCGGAGGCCCGGCCTCGATGTGTCTGTAATTACCAAGGAAGCGGAGTCCACTGCCTTCGGGTTTATCTAAGCGACAATGAAGGGCAAGCGGGTCCCCTGCCGCGGCGGCTATAAAACTCCACTTAAATCCCAATGCCCGAGATCCGAAGGCGACGCCAAAGAAAAACAATTAATATTTCGTATGCAACAATAACCTTTTGTTTTTAGTACGGGCCAAATTTATGCCACTGGCGAACGGAGGCTCTGTCGACTCCTGGGACCCACCGCACAGGGAGAGAAGGGAAAAGACACAGACAATGATTCCCATTGGGCACAGTGGGGCGAAGTAAAAATGGCCTGAAAATTCTTTTGCTTGGATTAAAAGTGAAATTGATATTTCAACTATATTAAATTTCCTAAGACACCAAAAAGAAACTCAAATCTCTTAAGACTTAAAATCTAAAGATAAGCAAAGATCAATCGAGAATTTAACTTTGTAAGACGCTGACGGGATGGCAAAAGGCTCTAATTTCAATTAAGCTGCCAGCGTATCTAAGAAATTGAATTAATTTTTACATAGTCGCCAACAAATTTTTTTATAAAAACAAATATTTCCATCCTTTGCTTTTGATCTTAAGCCTCCGCCTTGAGCTTAGTTTTCTTAAAACCTTAAAACCTTAAAAACCATTGAAGATATGTACAAATTTTGTGTTTCTTACCGCCATCGTCTTCTCTAGTAACTGAGCTTGGGAGCCTTAGAATCTTAGACACGAAGATAAACTAAAAATGTTCTGCTCCTTACCGCCTTCTCCTTTTGGTAAGCATTGATCCCTTGCGTTTTGTTGCTTACCTCCGAAGCAGCTGGAAACTCATAGTGGCCTATCAAAGGATGCTAGTCGGCCGGTTTAGTGCGTTCTTCCTTCCGTTGGGAAAGTGATTTTAGCTGTTCCGATGACTCGCACGAGTCGCCCGCCTCAATTGGATTTGCGCAGTGAACACAAATTTCCGCCCACTGTGGCCTGGCGGGCTGTGGTGCTTTGGATATTTGCGGCGCCTCGTGTGCCCTGCAGGTAAAATAAATTATTATTTATTACGGTCATTAGGTCTTAATGGCGGCAATGATGTCCACCACGCACCAAACCCATCCTAACCCGCCAAGTGACCGACAGGCCGCCGCCGCCGCCACCGCCGCCGACTTCCGCCGCTTAATCGAAAATGAAAAGAGCCGTTTGTGGGCGCGGCCGGTGGCTTTATGGATGCCGCTGCCTTTTTTCCAGTTCCGTTTTCTTTTTGCCGCCCCCGGCCGCCGGCCTGCCGATTTTAATGGCCAACCGGTTCACATTATGCGGCCTCCGTATTGTCCTTGAAAATAAAATATCCATGCATTTGTTTTCGGGGTGTGAATTGCCCGGGGGCGGTGGGCAGCGGTTATCGTAAATCCAAGCCGTTATTATCTGCCCCGGAGCCTGGATAGAACTCGGTGTGAAAATATTTATGCCCCGATAAGGCGGCCCTAGCAATTCATAAGATTCCCACTGCCTCGGCTCGGTGGTGGCGCTGCTCGCATATTTATGGCATTCACGGCTGACGTATTGTAAATTCAAATGCATTCCCACGGCAACCGGATGGAAGTTCTCCGCTAAGCCGAGCCCAGGGAATGGCGGCGGCCGAGGCTCCTCCGAGTGAAAACAATCAATCAAAATATGCACATGAGTGGTCGGCTGTTGGGCGGGGCGACAACAAATGGAAAAGTGCGGCTGGCAAAATTAATTTCATGCATATGAAATATGGCGACAATTTGCATAAAACATAACGCAAAGGCGCCAGATTATTTCATACTTTTAAGCCACCGCCGCCCAGCCCCCAGGGCCGCCCACACCTGCCGCTTTCTGGGCAACCATCTTAGCCACAATCAGCGCGTCACTGTGCACAGTGCACACTACTGATTTATTTACCACGCGAGAATTATTATTATTATTCTTTCGCAGGGAGCACAATGGAGACAGAGAGGGAGATGGAGAGCTGGGGATAAATCGTGGGGAGGTGGGGAAAACGGAACTCAAACTTCAAGAATTGCGGCTGCACTCGCAAGCGGAAGGGCGGCCAAGGCAGCGGGTGTGCCTCGCCGCTGTGTGTGTGAGAGTTGAGCGCACTGAAGTTTATAATTTCTGACACAAAATTACATGCACTTTCGCATAGCAAAGAGTACCGGGCGCGGGGCGCGCAGGCCCAAGCCAGCGACAATGGCTGCCGGCGGGTGGGCCTGTGTGCGTGTGTGCATGTAATTGCACTTGTAGTTGTGTGCTCACTTGCACTAGTTTCAGACCCCACCCCAGCCGTCACCGGGTGCACCGTCTAGAGCACCTTTAGTGCTGTTACTTTGATAAATGCGCATAATTTCAGTGTTGGTCGTAGTTTTTTTGCCATCTTTCTGCTTCTTCTACTTTGGCTTGGCGGGGCTTCCTCTTCGACTCGGCTCAAGTAATGCAAAACGAAATAAGAAAAATACGATACGAGAGCCAGCACGAACTCGGATTACTCTTCTTGAAGAAGCAAACTTTTTATTCCTTTTCCTAGAAAATTATAGAACTGGCAGTTCGAGATTTGATCTTTCACCCTTTGAGATGATAAATGTTTGTCCTCACCAATCGACTGCCTTAGCGGATTTACCAAGGCGATTGGTAAAAGAACTCAAGCGACGGCAATTTCACGTTGACGGTGAGGTGAGTTCAGGGGCGTGTAATTTATTCCTGCACGTCGCTGCGCTTTATTGTGCAGAGCGTTAAGCATTGGGCGCCAGTAGCGCAGTGGGCGTGGCTGGTGTTTCAGCAGAATTATGAAGACGATTACACGACATTATAGGCGACTATGTGAGGGTGTCCACAGACACACACACACGCACACATTCACCCACACGCTCCTGCGCTGCTTGCTTATTTATGAGCCCCGCCTTGACGCAACTTTAATGAAATACCTGGCAGGATTTATGTGCTAGTTTAGTGCGGAAAAGACACAAACAGGAAAAATGCACTGCTTGTCTTATTAATTTACTTTGGCGACACTGCGAAAATAGCGGCGGCAACTGCTCCTGCGGCGAAGAAATTTAATAGATGCCCCAAAAAGTAGGCCAACTTAAACTGACCTGGCGCACCCAACAAACTCGGGAAAAAACAACAAATATAGAATATCCCAGAGGCCATTTAAGGTTCCTGGTTAAATGATAAATTTATGGACCAAATAAAAACAAAAAGAGTATTTAATATTCGGGACTATTTACTGTGGCCAATCGCCGTCGATTAGTCCAGTGAGTTTTATCTAAAAATGCCCGGATTTTCGGTAATCTCTCCGCCTGAATGGTCCATTTATTGGCGTATTTTTTGATGGCCTTCGGAGTGGCTAATATCGGAATATTTTTTATGGCGGCAGTGATTTTCTTTCGGGATTGAATTGTTTTAGATTTCGTGTGTTTTTTGTGGGGCATTTTCAGCAATTTCCCATTTTTACCTGCCCCAAAAAATTGGTTATCCGGCTGAATTTTCCGTGAATAATTCAAGGGCGGAATCCATAAACCTTTTTCGGTGCGCCACACGAAATGGCGCATCGGAAAAGTTTCGGCGTTGCCGCTGGATCTGTTGTTTTCCTCTAATTGTTTAGAAAATAAATCACACACACACGAAATCAGTTGACAAAAAAAAAACGAGTCACGGGCAGCAAAACTGGAACAGCTCCCAGTGGGCGGTGGCGGCCGGAGCTGAAAACGGAAACTGAACTAACAAAGCACTCCGCAGCCCCCACCCGCCTCCCACTGGCCGTCTAAACTTAACAACGACGTTAACAAAAAAGCTTTCCATAATAAAAAAAAAAAAAAAAAAACGAAAACAAAAAGTGAAACAAAACGGAGCAAAGGAGGCGAAGCCAAACTAACGAAACGAACGGAAAGGCGAAATTGCCAAACTAAAAACTTTGCTGCAATGGGTAAATAGTGGCCAACGCCTGCCCCCACCCATCCATCCACGCACACAAGCAAACACCGACGACACAATAACGGTAAATGGCTGGGTGGCCGGGTGGACGTTGCACAAAACAATTTGCGAAAATTTGTACAATTTCTAAACTTAAATAAACACTGGCAAATAGTTTTATTTTCATTACAACTGCCACCATATTTCTCCCACACACACACACACACGCGCTCGCACGCACACAGAGCCAAGTATCAGTGACGCCAAGGTTGTCTGGCCAAAACTTGTGGCATACTTTTGTGCGCTGGCGAGGAGCTAAGGAATTTTATCGCTCGCCAAGGCAGCGAAAGAAATGCCAAAATGACAGACCTAATGAGCCACCATTTTGTGTTTTACTTATTTTAATTAAAAGAGCGCGAGGGTGGCCCAAGAATAAGGAGATTTAAAGCTCAGCACGCCACTTTGCGGCCGAGTCAAGTTCACCAAACTGTCCTCGCCGGGCCGCAAATGAAATAACTCAAACCGCGCCCCACCCCCTCACCTTGCCGCTGTCCTCGCAGTTCACTGTACTACATTAACAAACGCTTACTCCAGACTCACACACACACATAGAGACGAAGCACTCAGCCGGGCAGGGCCGCCTCTTGGCAGGCGGAATGGGCGGTTGCGCTGGGCGTTTTGGTAGCAGTTGAAATTGAAAAACTTTTATAGCTTTGAATTTTTTGCGTTTTGTTAGTCGGAAAGAGCAAGAAACTTTCCAAGGATTCATTGCACTGCAGCCTGGCGGCAAATAAGCAGACATGCAATCCACCCAGGCCCCCAGGCGGTGCCCAGAATACCCATGATTATGCGGTTAGATGGGCGATTGAAAGCGATGATTTCGCCCAGCATCTCGCAATTTAAATTCCTGTACACCTCCCAGGCCACACAATCGCTCAATTACGAGTGAGAGGAAAAATCAAGCGGCCGCGCGGAAATGCAAATTTCAAAAAATCGCATGGAAAAATCCCAGAAAAAGAAAAACCAACGCATGCAAATGAAACTGCATTGAAGTGCAGTTGGGAAACAATTACAGCTCCTGGGCGGGCCCAACAACAAACGCATCGCATCGATACGTCGATAGATCCGTCCACGCCCTCCATTCTCGGGCCCCTTAAAAGCAAATTTATTTAATGCGCATTTTTATGAAGGCACTCAAGTGCAATCAAAATGCGTTACGCGCAATTTCCATTTAAATATACGACACAGCCGGCCGACCGACCAATCGAACAATCGACCTTGCACGCCCACAATTCAGGCCACAAAATGGACATTGTTATTCTGCCGTTTATGTGTGTGTGTGGCCAGCCATAATGCGGCTCTTGAATTTGCGATGCAATCAGCATAAATCGGCGGGGCCCTCGAAGAGCTGCAAAAAATTTAGTTGTATTTTTGTGGGAATAAATTGAAAATTTGGCAAACAAACTCAGCGCGTGGATGCGACGGCCAATTAACAATAATCAATGGGAATAGCAAACATGATATCCCCAAAAAATATAAACGAAATAAAAATGCTGGTATCAATTTAATTCAACGCTTAACCCAAATTGTAATTGCTTTAATTACCAAGGGGAAGCGGAGTCGGCCAATTAAAAACCGTACTGAGCCCGGCTTCAAATGTCCCATAAAGTTGGCTCCAACTAGTGGGATCTATTTCATATGCCACACAACTAATTACACACACACACGCGCGCTGGTGAGGCGAGCAATTTGGTTCAATTTAAATAATCAAATTAACACTCCCATTTCGCCTTTGAAATGCAAATAAACTAAGCAAAACCCAAGGGATTATATGGCAAAAGGTTAGGCGGAACAGTGGAAGTGGAACAAAGCTGTTCAAAATTGAATTCTGACAGGTGAAATAAATGGGAAAGTTTGTGTCACTTAGTCAGAGAATAAATGTGAATAATTTTAGTTAAAAGGACCGTAAAGCACTCGGGAGACAGCGAGGAAGTTTGGGACTGTACATTTTTCAAAGAGAAAACTTTGTGTTTAAATAAAGTCAGGCAAATGCTTTACTAGATTTTAAGCTTCCTCGTTGATTAAGCAAATAGAAAATCTTAACCACGCTGAAGAGCAAACTCAGGGGAAAAAAGAGCTGCAGTTGCCTCATCAGCACATTTATATGGACGGCGTCTCGCAACCCACCAATCAATACAACCAAGAGGCGCATTTATTCCCCACCACCGACGAGGCTACTAAGCCAACCGCAATTTACCTGAGCAGCGGATATGAAAGCCCCAGCGACCGACCGATGGGGCAGCCTGGCAACCGCTGCCGGGGGCAGGATGAGAGCCAGCCAAACTGCATACTAATAGACCACAAAATACCCTGAAATGCCAGGCAATGGCAGTTTTGCAGCCCGCCCGCAATCGACCACTCACGATGTTGCTGAAAATGCGGCAAATCAGTGGCATTTGTTGTGGATTATTTGCAGGATGTCGCAAGTGGTGAGCGGTGAAATAAAAAGAATTGCGGCCAGCTGGCCACTCGGGCTTGTTGGCAAATAAACACAATTAATTGCAGGGTCAGGGCAAATGGTTTGCTTTCCTTTAATGTCTCCCCAACGGGCCGTATACGCAATTAACCGTCAATCATACGCACCAGGCGGCAGCGGCTCACAAAATCAACCAGGACTTGGATATGAGGTCCTCAAATATTCACCCAAAACTCACTTGGGGCAGCCGACAAAGAAAGCTGCAACTTTTACTACTTTTTCTGCCAGTGTTGCCGTGCTGCCGTGCTGGCCTGAATTATGCAACAGTCGCGCCAGCGAGATGCGCCCAAACAAAAGCCACAGAATGAAGTATGAGGTCAGCATAAGTCCCGGCCGCCCACTCGCCGGGCTAGAGAGAGCCGCAGCGCAGAGAAGGACAAAAGGAAAGCACATGATTGTCGCTTGAAACTTAAGCCATAGCAACTAACCTCATGACATCAGCTTTTTGGTTTTCAACTTATTACAATTTCCATTTCGCCTCGAGTGTGCTAAGCGAGGGCGAGCGAAAAACAAAAATGCAAACAAATGCGCATATGCAGCACACACACACACACACAGCCGCACACATACACCTTCATAGTGTCGCTGGCAGTGGGGCTGCAGTGGAAATGTCATGTCCTTCAAGCCCCAAGCTCTTGAGGATGCCGAGTGCCGAGCAAACTGCTGTGGGGTCTTTAAGTTTTATGGCACCATTGTGTCAAGATAATAATATGGACGATGGCGAGTGTGTGTGTGTGTGTGTGTGTGTGTGTGTGTGTGCGAGTACGTGACTGCATTTAAGTGCATAGTTGTGTTGGCATTCCTCGTTCCTGACATTTACTCTTCGAATTACTCTAAACTGCTGTGAAAAACACAGAGAACCAGGCCCGGGGACGATGGTCGGTGGACGGTTGTGTGGGTTAGAAAATAAACCGATACTTTGACAATTTTCCCTCCTCTCCCTTGTGAGTGTAAAATGCGATACTTTTAATTTGTTTTTATCAATTTAAATGAATGGCCCACAAGTGTGTCATAAATTTGTTTCACTTGACACTCCGGCTAATGTGAGTTTTTGCACTTTCTTAATTAAAACCGAGCATTGAAATTGCCAGTCGGCTAATTGTCACATTGCTCAAAATATTGTGACATTTATTTTATGGAAATTAAATTGCTCTTTCTGTGCCTGAACGAAGGTTGAAAATAACTCAGAAAACGGCAACCTGGCAATGCGAATCTTTTAAGGGCCCCAAAAGGGTTTATACAAACGCCTAAAGATCTCGGAGAAGAGATCTGGCTGAGCCTGCACTTCTCGGTCAGTAGTTCGGCTGGAATCCTTACGAGGTTCCCCACAAAGAAATCATTTCAATTCACTTCGAACCCAAGCTTGGTTAGGGGACCATTGAAACTTTGGCAATCCTAACTTCATTTTGCCATTTGGCTTTCTCGCCATTCGGAGGATCAAACGACGCCGAAAATGAGCAACAAAAAGAACACAAAGTCGATTTCGCAAGGACAGTAAACGGAATCTCCTGCGCGTGAAGACCCTTCGCCTTGGCCGAGCTTCGTGGCCGCCTTGAGCTCACTTCCTTTGCGTTTATGGGAAAACTAATTATAATACAAGCAAAATGATAATAATTCGCCACGAAATTAAAGCGAAAATGTCACGACCTCTGGCGCTGCCCCGCCCCCCAGCGCCTCGCCCACCCTGGGGTGTGGCGCTTTATGCCAGTGTCCTTTTTTACACAGGCTACAAAATAAACATAAAATAAATTCATGTTGTGGGAATTGCTGCTCAATATCCCCATCCCCGTCCAGCCCGGCCACCACGAATAAAAAAAAAATTGAAGAATTTTCTACATAGAATAAAATAATGCGAGCGATAAAAATTATGAGGCAGACGAAACTTTGACCACGCTTCCTCTCCGGGGGCGGGGGAGATGCCTGCTCTCTTTTTATGCGCTTAAACATAAAAATTTAAATAAACTCAGCCATGCGTACATACAAATAAATACAAATTTTGTGGTGAGGAGAAACTGGAACGTCCGCCGCCCCCCGCCGCCTCATTGGGGACCGGCAAGGAGAGCGGAAGTATGGAGAAGACCGGCGGACGGGAGGGCGGCAGCCGGGGGCCCTGCGTGTCCTGACTATGCAATTGTGGCGCAATTCATTAGGTTAACAGTGGCGGCCATTTTGCATAATTTTTTCGAGCAACTTTTGCCCCAACCACCGCGCTCTCTTGACCTATAAATAAAGGAGCCGCTGGCCAGCTTGGCAATAAATAAGTTCTATTCTATATGCAAATGCGGAGCCAGAGAGAGCCAGTAATTAGCTCAAGCGGCCTTGAGTTGGTCAATCTCAGGCAGATATGAGAAATGAGGCTATTTCTCAGCCCTTTTCATGCGGCTCTCCAGATAAGCCAGCCCGGCGCGCCGCTTATTAATCTCCCGGCTACGTGAAGGCCCAACAAAATACAGGAGAGGGTGTTGCTTTTCTCTAATTAAAATGAGGATAGAAAGGAGTCTCAGGTGGGCGACAGAGGCAAGGAATGGAAGGGTGCCAAGAATCAGATATAAACTGTTCTGGGGACACAAAAGGGCTTCGTAAGCTTCGTTTTGTAGAGCACACGAAGGGAATAGAAAGGAACCTGTTATAAAAAATATTGAGATAATTTAAAACACGTAAAGATCTTTGCTTCTCTTTACAGAGGAACAAATGAATAAAACGAAGGGGAATAGAAAAGGAAGAGAAGATTTAGGATTCCCAGAATCAGAGCAAGAAGGCGAGGTTGCCACTTCCGATCAGTCAAAATCGGGATGGGGATCACATAAAAATGCTAATCTCGAGACATTAAAAGGCCTTGGCTCTTTCGCTCTGTAGATGCGGAATTCACAAATGGAACAAACCCTAATAGAATGGGGAGAGGGGGTTGAGGATTCCCAGAATCAAAGTAGGATGGAGAGGTTGCTAAAGCCACGATAGGATCAGCTGCTGGCCAGGTCCTGAACAGAAGGGCGAAGAATGATCCAATTAAAGAATGAAGTAGAATGAAATGTAGAACCACAGAAATCACCAACGATGGAATGGAGTAATCACCTTGTTTCCATGGCTGTAATTGCAATTTCAAAGATTCATAAAAATCAGCCGAGTGAATGTTGAACGCTTGACTGCCTTGGCAGCCGGTGGGCTATCCGTCACGGCCTAATGAGATTGTAAAGGCGAATTGATATCCCTCAGCCTCGTGAGTGGTAGTTGAGGAGAAGAAAACCCCTTTTGACATTTATTTCTCATGCATTTTTCCATCGAACAAACTCGTTTTGAAGCGGCGAACAATTCCCAACTAATGCATCAACTTTTTGCTGCTCTTTTTACTTTCAGGAAGAGCACGGAAAAAACACCTATCATCATATATACAGAAAGTCCTGGGAACAATCCATCATCGGGGCCTGCATTGTTGGTGCTCTTTGAAGGAAAAACTCCGCCCAGTAGAGCACAAATTGAACGTAATTTCATAAGAAGCGAGTGTTAATTTTTTGCCACTGCCAACTCAGAAGGACAACGACAGCGCCAACAATACGGAGCTTAATGTGCTTACACGCCAGCCCAGCAACGCGCAATGACATGAAAAATGATGGAAGCCATGAAATCTTCACCCAGTCACCACAATAGCGGAGTGCCGGCAAACTAGCCGACTCGAAGGACGCAAAACAAAAAAACACCACGAACCCGAGAGTGAAACTACAAAAGGCCAGCGAGGCAGAGACGAGCGGCAAGGAAGGCCCAACTATTGCCACACGTTGTCGCTCATTGTTGCTGGCTGTCTGAGTGTGAAGAGGCAAGCAACGAGGACAGCAAGCAGGCAAGCAGTGACAACAAAGGAAGCGCCATAAAGGCAGCTCGCCCAACCACTGCCGCATCGAAGTAGCATCATTTATCAGGGCATCTGAGGGTTAACAGCAGGCGAGCGGGAGAGAGGGAGCCTCGCATAAGCATATGCACGGCTGGGCGAGTGCATGGACGTGGATATCGGCGAAGAAGGCTGAGCCGGCCGACTGCCAGACCTCAAAGGCTAGATTGGCGAACGAGGGCGTTCATTCAAAAACCCATTAACCCTAATAAGCGCAGCTGCTAAGGAATCGCCGAAGGACTAACTGCACTGCACTGGCACTGGGCGCATCGATGTCCCATTGTCTTTGCTCCTAAGCCAACCGAGAGAGCGATAGCGAGAGCGCACGAGAGTGTGAGGAAGCGTAGGATTTTGGAAAAATTGCCACAAATGTTGCCGCCACGACTGCGCATGGCAATGCATTTAATGGAACTGCGCATCATTTTACTCTGCCTGCCAACGTTGCTACTGGCGACCACCTTGGAGCCAGGTGCGTATCGGGGATTTCTTTGTAATTTATGAAACGCCAAGCGTTCGACTCGGGAACTGGGTTAATTTCATTTTAGACGAGAATTTAATGCTGGCTAGAGATCCCAATCGCTCAGGTTTTCTAGCGAGCGGCTTAACCCGCCCGCTCGAAAGTAGGCAGCGGATTTTGGCAGCGTCCAATTAGAATCGCGTCGGCTGGAATATTTTACGGCAATTTGGGGCCAGGCCAAGGCGGTCGTCATGGCGTAGAAACGCAGAGAACGAACAGAAAACCCGTAAACGTCAAATGCCATTGTGATTGTGTCTGGCGAGTGGGCGCGGGAGGCGGGGGGAAACTTAGCCAATTTGCAGATTTATTATGCTTTGCGCTTGAGAGCAATTTTATTATCATGCCGAGGATTGGCGGCGCCCTGGCCGAGCGTTAAATTCTAGTACTCGAGGGCGCTAAGTACGCACCTGCGGCTAAAACTTTCATTCAAAAATATTTTCATTAAAAAGCAACGAGCCCGCAAATGGCGACACCGCCCGCCCGCCGCCCGCCAGACACCGAAGACGTTGAGAAATTGTAGAAAATTTTAATGTTTGCAATTCATTTTGTAAATGGAAGGCGCAGAGCAGAAGCAGCCAAGGAAAAAGTGAAAGCAGGCCCGCCACTGCGGACGACAGCCGCTGACCTGTGGACGCCCCGACAGCAAACTTACTTGTAGTTTGAATAGCTTTTGAGAAACTTGAACCAATTAAAAGCGAAGTCGGCCAAGCTAACAGTCTTCAGCAGTGTCAACTGCAGCTGCGAATTGCGCGGGGCAAACAATAACACATTAAATTCGCATCAGCCAAGGTCGCGTCGAGAGGCGCAAGTCGCGTCCGAGTCGCGTGCGGTTTGCTGGCGATTCGCTGACGGCCGCGACCTTTTGCTAATTTGTCTTAAATAGGCGGCGCCCGAAAGTCGACCACACCCTTGTTTGTATCGCGCGGCTTGTTTGTATTTTGCGGCGTCACGTATACGCATCGTTAGCCGGGCTAAGTTATGGCCAACACGTAACATTCACAAATAATAAGGATAATGAAAAATACACAGGGGAGAGATTAGCGTTGAGGCGGCCAGCCACCAACCCAGGCAAAAATGCGTACCACACTCACCTACGCGGCTGGTCTACTCACCGAAAAAGAGTCGCGGCCTGGGCGACCCAAGCGACCCCAACCGGCCGACCTTCTGCTCTGTTTTGCCGTTGCCCGTTGACCTTGCGGCCTGGCCCGCCGGTCCTGCCAGCAAAGCGCGCCTTTTATGCTCTTTTTTACCCACCGAAGGCGAGTTTTTTTTGGGGGCTTTGAATGTAGAGAACCTTAAAGAATTTTAAAACAGCAGAGAGCATTGGCTCCTCTGAATGCGGGCCTTTAAAAAGAGTACTCCCGCCGCAATTGCCACCAGCGAGCTTGGTCCTTGTCCACTCGGCGTTGGTGCCGCTGTTTGCTGGCCGGGCAAACGCGTCACGCATAAATTATCAACGGGGCGACACCTTATCGGTGGCTCATTACAGCAGTGGGATCGCCGGCGGACGCGGCACGCGTGTCAGGGCCAAATTGAAAATTTATTGCGCCCGCCCCGCCGGTCAGCCTGATCCGCGTTGAAGTGTTCGCTTCGCTGGCCACCAAAAAAACCAGACAAGCTCTTAAATTAACTTTAAAAGTAAATGGCAAATGAATTTGCCTATTTGTTTGTGTGTCTCTGGCCAGCTGCGGAAATGGAAATGCCAAAATATGCAAAGAATTCCAAGCGAATGTCAGGCACAAATTTTGCGGGCCCCAGTTGACAGCAGCCACACGCACGCGAACTGGCTGTCTGCAAACAGCTCAAGGTCGTGAGGAGGTGCCTGGGTCGCAGTTTGCCTTCTTTCTCGACTCTTCAGTTGTTTACCTCAATCGCCGCCCCAACGACGCTCATGTTTCAAGTGCAAATGAGTTGCCGTTGCCGTTGCCGAGGGCCTGCGTGTCGGCGAGTGTGTGTGGATCCTGCATATATATAGAAATCTAGCTGGTGGGTAAATTTGCTTAGTGGTTTTAAAATTAAGCTCATAGCTGGCACTGTAATCGTAGGAGCGGACCCGGCCGCACTTTGCCCGCTTCCAAATCGACGCCACCTTCACACACGTTGAAGGGTTCAAGGAACCAGGCCAGCCCAGGATAGCTAAGCGCTTGAGTAACGAAGGCGGCTTACGAGGCGCCTGCTGGTTCGGTTAACAGGCTAAGCCCGGACGATGTGGCCCGAGCACATTACGGGCGGTTTGTATTTAAAAAAATTACGTACACGCCCCCGAGACGCTCCCATAAAGGCATGATAAATATTAATTCCAGCATGACAAGTGTGCGGGGCGCACTAGACAGCTATCACTAAGGGACACAGAATACCACGACAGCCGAATGCTCTTCTCGAAGAGCTCCACTGTCAGACAAGAATTTCCTACAGAGCATCTCCTCGGTTGTCGTTTGAGGTCAGCAACTATTCCGTGACTTTCGGCTGTACAACTTAAACGGTTGAAAGAAAGGCGGACGTTTGAGGTGCGGGGCAAGCGGCAAAAAATAGAAAAAACCCGGCAGATTGACAAGGAATATTTATTATTAATAATAAACATGCGAGCACACGCCAAGCGCACTTGCTGACTTCATTATTTATCGCTATTTAGTGGAACTGGTGCGGGAGCGGCGAGGCCAACGGCACAGCACAAAGGGGTGAGCGATTTGGCCCGGAAATAAAATGAAAAATGTTTCAAACGGAACTTTACTCACACACACACACACACGCGCACACTTGGCCGGCAACCGCGGGGCGGGCATTTTGGTTCCCTGCCTGCGCGCAAGTTTTATTACTGTTGCCTACTTTCCGGCATAATATAATTCACACGCTTAAGCCGCGGGCGGCCGACATGCTCACGTACCAATACACACACACTGATACACACGCACAGTACACAACAAACGAGCGTAAAAGAAAGAAAAGGGAGGGGAAGGCAGTTGGGTGGCTGGGGCGATGAAATGCGCGACTTTGGCCATTTTATTAGCAGTGCGTGTTTTTTTACTATTATCGTATTTCGGGCGCCCCGCCCCTGCCCACTTGACCTTAACCAGGGCCGGGCCGCAAGACAGCGGGGATAATGGTGGCCGTAAGCTTGTGTGGCCCTGCCGCCCCCGCAATATTTCACTTCTTGTCGTTGTCCTGTCTGCGCTGCCGAGCGGCGTGGGTGGGTCCGTCTGCCATGCATACAAATGCAAAGATAAAGAATTTTATTTTTTTCCCTGGCCTTGGTCAAATATAAATATCAAACAATATGTATTTTGACCGCAGCTCCTGACCCGTCATAAAGTCCACTCCCCGCCCAGCCGAAGGCAAAAACAAAAAGCGCATATCGTTGGTCCTTGCGGCCCGCCTGACTTTCATTATTAATGGCCGTGTTATTGTCTGCTTGTTTTTAATTTTGCACCACACAAAGCCCATAAAAAGCAATGCCCGTCGGGGAGACAAAAGTCAAGCGATCAATGGACCCAAAATAAAAATAAAGCATAAAGAAATCTACATGGAAATTTAAAATCAATGCAGCACAAGAATCGCCAACCGCTAGACCAGCGCCTTTGACGTCATCCCGACAAACCAAAGCCGCACAAATTGGATTGCACAAACGCGCCACGCGCAAACAACATTGATGAAGGCTCCTCGAGCCGCCGGCGGACACACTCACAAATGCAAGCAGAATAAATACACTTTATGCACACACACACATACACACGAGCATGCCTAAGTATGAACTATAAAAATTTACGAGGCAATAAAATTGCGAGAGTTCGCTTCGCTGTGTTTTATAGCCTCGCCCCACACACCCAGCACACACACACACACACATACGTACGCATACAGTCTTGCGTACACAAAGCTATCTTGGAAATACCCAAATATCAACAGCGGCCAAGACAATGCCGAGGAAAATCAGTGGAAATTACCGCAGAAAGCAAATTTGAAGCGGCCTCCTCTCGGATTTCAGGCCCAGCCAAACAGACACGCAGACTTCGAAATGCTCTTTCTCAGTTTGTTGGATGTCCTTCGCCGTCTTGCTTGCTTCCATGATTAAAAGTTTCCACATTAGTTAACCGGCAAGCGGCCGCTTGGTCTGGCCACCAATTTGTCTAACCGACTTGATTGCCAGTTTGACGCAAAGTGCCCCGCCCACCGCCCACTACCCATCGCCCGCTTTATCTTTTCTACCCCGTTTATGTGTTGGGCTGACCTGCCAGAAAGTCCGTTCGATTGATTGAATAAATGCGTGACCAGCGCGGGGGGAGCAGCCGCTTCGAAGCAAGCGACTCGGCAGCTGCAATTGAATTTAATAACGCGTATACGCCCTGTAGCGACCAAGCAGGGATCATAATTTAGTGGCTGGCAGCTAAAGTGGCTGGCTTCTATGTTAACTAGTCGGTGGCCGTTGCCGTCGCAGTCCGTGTATTCCAGCAACTTAAGCACGCAACGCAATAAAATTGGAAGCTCAGTGAGCGTAAATTTAATTTGGAAATTTTTCACCATGTTGAGCACAGCAAAAGGCGGGGCGGAAGGACGGCTAAGGATCTTCGACAGCGGAAAACCCCCGAGTAGTTGGGCAAGCAATCAAAGTTTGCTTATTAAAAAGAGCACATCAACTTTTGCTCATCGTTTTCCCTTCTTTTTTTTTTGGGTAAGGCCAATTGATTAAAATGGTCAAGGGGGAGACTGGGGTTAATGAATCGCCTGGTTGTATTTTAATTGCACTTTAATGACTGACAAGCACTCGGCCCGGATGTCGTCCGGACAATTAAAACGTCAGTGAGGTAGGCTTGCGTGCCGCCGAAGGACACGACGCGCTCTGCGGTTCAAATCAATAACTGCCAAGCGGAGAGAGCTCCGCGAAGCGCGGCTGTAAATAACACGCTGTTTATCTACGTCAATCAATCGCTTTATTATTTCAACAACCACTCAAAACGGACGCTAAGAGGCTTTGCCAAGCCCCGTCTGCTCCTTTTTAACCGGCTTCTGGGCTAGACACGCTGGCCGTGGGCATTTACCAGGCAATCAAAATAGTCCGCTCGACTGGCCAACTGCCCAACTGGTCAGCTGCAGTTGGGCTGCAATTAAGCCGAGGGAAACGCCAGCAATTACCTTGGCTGGGCTGCTGAAAACAGCGACTGATTGCGTGCGCTTGTCTTTCCGTTCGTTGCAGATCAAAAGTCAATACTCACAGATAACGACTGGAAGAAGCTATGGATGCGCGGCGGTATAAATCCCGACTCAAAATTGGATAACAATCTCGACTCCAGCGACAGTCCCATGTTCGAGGACAGCGAGGTAAGTCCCTGCACCCCACAGCCCCCCACAGCCGTCAACCGGCGGGCAATTTCAGCCAAAGGAGCAGCAGGCAGGCAGGCAGGCAATCAAGTGTTTTTTTCCTTTTTTAAATTTAAATTGAATCGACTTCATTGGGGACGTAACGAAGGACGTAAGCGGCCCAGCGAAGCGTGTCAAGTGCACTTGTCTTCCGACGCCTGCCACCCTCCGCCCTGCAGGACAATGGATCCGCATCAATATGTTAATTTATGCAGCGGACGGTTGGACGGTGACAAACAAATAGAGTGCGCCACGCTTATGCTAATTGCCATACATCATGAAGACGAACCGAGAGTCTAATTAATCTTTAGTGCTTATTTATATTTCATTCGTGTTGGCTTCGGATCCAATTATCCAAATGGCAAGTGTACGGCGGCCAGCGAGGGTTGCCCTGCCAGTTGCTGGGAGACGAATCAGCCACTTTCTAGGATACTTGATTGCCTCCCCGCTTGATCCTTTGTGTGGGCTGACTAATTGCGCGCGCGGGGCAAAGAAATCATTTGAATTTTTCTTGCAGCAAATAAAAAATGAACTTTTAACTTTTTGTCCTGTGTATTCTTCTCTCTCTCCCTCTTTCTCTTTCCTTCTCTCTCTGTTTTGTATGTATTCAATTCACTTACAGCTGATGGCGCACAATACGACCGTCCAATTGGGTGGCACAGCTTTTCTCGTCTGCAAGGTCTCCGGCGTGGATAGAGTGGGTGTAAATTGGGTTTGTTTTGCCTCTTTAATTGTGCCACGGCACACACACACACATATGTTTGTATTGTTGTATAGTTGTTTTGTGTAGCTGCTCTGTCTTGGCCAATGTCCTGGGTGCTTAACAACTGCATTCACCCGGGGACAAAGGCGGCCAGCATTTTATCCTAGCCAGTAAATTCCAGTTAATTCCATTTCTGCACCAGCTGTTGTGGTTTCCCACACACGCACACATGCCGATTTACACATAGATAGATTTTCATGGAATTTCTCAGAGCTTTGTTGTTGTTTTGTTTTTTTCCTAATTTTTCTTCACTTTCTTCTTTTAATTGCACACGTTGGCATTTGGCGTTTTGTGTCACGCAAAAGTATAATTTGTTTTGCCAGAAAAGTACGAATACAAATTGTCGTTTGGAATGGGCTTAATTTGCAGCTGAAAGGACATTCAGTGTGCCGTGCCATCGCTTTGACATTTCGTCCTGCTAACAAGCAATTAAACGCCGTATCCATCACGCAACAGCAATCGTTGCCGGCGTACGACTCAGCTAATTAGATTAAATTTCTGCCCAATATTTATGCGAAATATCCAAACAAGATATTTAAAATTCCCTCATCCGCCAATCGCAATCCATGTCGCCTTGTTTGGCTTGCATGGCTTTCGGTCTCCAGTTTATTGCAATGAAATTACAATTACACAGCGCAGAACATTTTGTGCGGGGCAATTGTCTGGCGACCTAAGCCCTTTGCGAATGACTGAGTGCCGGCGGCTGACATGCGTAATTATTTATTTCGACATCAGCTGTGACTTTGGTCACCCGAAACCGAAAAAGCATGCCCCCGACAGCCCATAAATCAGATCGAGCGGCTGGTGGGCGTGGCTGGCGTTTAATAACAGACGATTAAAAATGGCGGTCGCGTCCCCAAGCTGACAATTTGTATGGCGCTAATTGCATGCGAAACAGTGTTGCCTACTTTTATGGGCATGCGAAAATATTTGAATTTGCCGCTCACGCTGTCTTGCGTTCGCTTGGAATTTATGCGAGAATAATTTATATGTTTCGTTTTTTTTGTGGTTGGCACAGAATCAAATTTCTTGGATACGCCGACGGGACTGGCACATACTGTCCTCGGGCGCCCAACTCTACACGAACGACGAACGCTTTGCGATACTGCACACGCCCGGCTCGAATATGTGGACGCTGCAGATAAAATTCGTCCAGCGCCGGGATCACGGCATGTACGAGTGTCAGGTGAGTCATACACATTTTTTAAGAAATATTTTATGCATGCAGCATCAGTTGGAACAGCCCGAGGGGCATTTGCATGCGCCTGACTCTCTGACTGACGGAGTGTCCGACCGGCTCACGCAGTATTGAGGTTTTTGGGGCTTATGTAAAGCGAAAGTGCGGTCATTTATTCTTTATGCCCACCCTGTGCCGACCCTTTAATTGTAATATGTAAATGCAGTTTTATGCAGAAATTCGATTCGATTTATTTTTATTCCCGTTGCACTGAACGGGCCACTGAAGAGCCCAATTGGCTGGCTGGCTGGCCGGCTGCCTGGCTGACGGGGACAGCACAAACGATGTCCAGCTGCCACAGCGTGTCACCCACAGGCTTTCTGCCAGGCTCTGGCCAATCGGACTGGCTGGCTGCCGCTGTCAGATAAACTGGACATTGACAAATTTAGCAACTGGCTTGCATGTTGAGACAGACGCAGAGTCTAGGCTTGTATGCCCAAATGTGGGCACATGTTGCGACAGGACTGACAACTCCGACTGCAAAGGAGCACAAAGTTCCAGCCTCCACTCACACCGAAGATGGTCTACCCTGCAAGCATTCCACCCAAACCAAACGTCGAGTCTTCGCGACCTCTCCATTGAATAACTGACAGGGACTCTCTATCAATTCCCTCCATCAGAAACCCCCTAGTGAATTCTCGAACAAGACCCTCAACACCAGGGGCTATGTGAGTGCAGGATAAAAATTCAGATTAACTTTGACAAGTCCAAAGTAGACGACTTGCCTTGTTTCGAGGGTAGGAAAAATTAAATTTTAATTTGATTTATGGCGGTCAACGGCCTGCTCTCCGCCTCCAGGCAGCCAGCCGAAAGGAGAGCCAACTAAGCAGACTAAACGAGCACGTAGGCCAAGTCAAAAGTCAGGACTAAAACGAGCCCAGCCACAGGGCGAAAGGGCTGACCGAACCAAAGAGTAGAAACAAAAAACCCGAGACGCTGCTGAAATGGACACTTGACAGGGGAACTCTGTTTGTGCAGCCGGCCAAGTGCCACTCACGGCGCTGCCCGGCCAACTGCAACCTGGGGACGGGGCTTGGCCCCGAAGATGGCCAAACCAAGGACCTCGGAGGACCGGGACGTAAAATGTTAAATGCAATGCCTGCGCAATCTGCCCCAGTAAGCGGCAAGCAGTTCCCGAAAAAAAAAACCGTAGCTTCAATTTCAGAATTGTTTGCATGCAATTTCAATATGAGCCACATGCCACTGCCGATGTCAGAGCCGCCGGGGGTAAGCCAACATATGTCCCCGTTCCCGCCCCCTGAGAGACACAGCTGTTGGTGGTGGGCGGTGGTGATGGGTCCGTGTCACTCTTTCAATCGGGCTGCGATGAGCACTGCATGCAAATATGCTGAAATGATTATTTTTCTTTTGCATTCAGTGCAATTCCTGCCGGATATTTCGGGCATGGCCCGGCCGGACCGACCGGACCACATTGAGTGAATTCGGTCGATCTGACTGAACCCAAGCGAAGCGAACGGAGCCAAGCCGGACCCGACTACGTGTAGGAAGCCTCGCCACTCTTCCACTTATATAGAAAATTTCGTTTTTGTTTGCCAAATTGAAATTGTTTGATTTGCATTTCAATGAGTGCAACATTTCAGGCAGCCATGAGAGGCGGTGGGGCTGGGCGGGGCTGGCAGGACTGTCAGGCCAGATAAAACCGAAGCCAGAGCGACTTCTGGGCGGGGAGAGAGTTTACTGATGCATTAACATTCAAGTTGATTACGAGCGTGCCGAGCTGAAGGAAACTGTCGCATTTGCTTTTGCTTTCCAGGTCTCGACACCAACTGGCATCATTTCGCACTTTGTGAATCTTCAAGTGGTTGTCCCAGAGGCCTTCATCCTTGGCTCTGGCGAGCTGCATGTCGACATGGGCTCAACAATCAATTTGGTTTGCATTATTGAAAAGGTGAGTTTGGCAAGGTCGCCTCGCACGGACGATTGCGGGGAATCCTCAAATCGTCCTTTTGCCTAAGCACTGACGGCTGCTGGCTTTTGTTGGTCTGTTTTCAAAAGGAAAATGGAAAAAGACAGATTTCTAATTTGTGTGCAGCCACATAAGCCGAGCTTTCAATTGGAAAATAACGAGATGTCAAGCAGCACCCGCAGAGTTGCTTTGGCCGTTTCAATTCCACTGTTCCTCTTTCAATCTGTTGTGTTTTTCTTTTGCTCCACAGAGCCCCACACCACCGCAGTATGTGTACTGGCAGAAGAACGATCGCCTCATCAACTACTACGACTCGAGGCGGGACATTTCAATCGAAACGACACCGGGTCCAAGGACACAGAGCCGCCTAATCATACGGGAGCCGCAAATCACCGACTCCGGTAATTACACCTGCTCGGCCAGCAACACCGAGCCGGCGAGCATTTATGTCTTCGTCTCAAAAGGTGAGTAGCGCCCTTTAATCTGGGTTGCATTAAGGCGTCCTTAGGCGGTGGGCGGTGGGTGGGTGCGGGAAAACGCAGCTGCTGCACGGAATTTGCAATTTGCCTGAGCCCGCGGCCAAATTGAATTTTCTTGTGATTTTAGCATTTAAATGGCAATTTCGCGGATCGCATCATAAAGATAAGCGGGGTGTAAATGAAAATATGTTAATTTTTCGCGCGCACCTCTGATATTTTATTTTCCGTCGTCCCTTCCAGGCGACAATATGGCGGCCATATCCCGGCGCAAGACCTCCTCGGCCGATCGCCTCACGCACATATTCCGCTCGATGCTGGCGCCCTGTGTCCTGCTGAACACAGTCGTTGTGAGGTGAGTGTCCTGCCCCAAAAAACCCTCTCTAAGTTGATGCAAATTTTGTCTCTTTTTTCTTTGCCAGACGCATTTTCTTGACTTAAGACTTTTAAATGCTGGCGAAGTTTAAGCGAAACAGAAAATTACAGCGTAAACAAAATGCAAAATAGTAAAATAAAAACAGAAAGAAAAATCCTATTTAAGCTCTTTGAATGTTAGTTCTTAATGAAAGCGAAAAAAAACAAGAAAATGAGAAAAAAAAATTAAAGGTAAACAAAAATCAAGAAAACAAAATCCTAGAGTAAATTTAAAAATTAAGCATTCGGATGTAAAAAAAAAACAAAACAGATTCCAAGAATAATAACTACTTTTGTGTGTGTGCAAGGCATAAACATAAAGTCGAGCTAACTGTAAGTTTAGTTGGCTAATTTCTTATGTAATTTATTGTGTACAGATCGTTGCAAGTTACGAGGTTTTTTATGTAAACTCCCCCACGTCCCGGCCCCCTCTCAAGTTCATATTGAAATATTATAAATAATCATTTAATTCCCTAACTATTACCAAGCAAAATTATTATATCCGAACTAGTGTAAGTCCTTGAATCGCCCCATGTACCTTGTGGTCTCTGAAACTTGTTTTTCCATATGCGTTGTTAGTTTTTCGCCTTGCCGGCTGTCAAGCTGGCCAAAGCCTAGGAAAATTCATCGAAATGCTTTTGATTTTTTGTATTTCTTTTTCGGGGCGGCAAGTAAAAGTTTGTGGCAGCTCGCAGATTAAATCTACAGTTCCACAAAAAATATACAGAAAATACAAATTCGCTCCATAAACTTTTACGGCCCGGGCCGGAAAAGCCAGGGGAACTGCAGAGCGTCGAACAAAGAAAACTCCGAGAAATAAAAAATCAGCATAAGTAGCCAATTTTCTGTCCATATTTGCGAAAATAACATACGAAATGTTATTGCAACAGTTACTAATTATCAATTCGATGCCAACAGCAACACCAACAACAACACCAACAACAACAGCAACAACAATTACAAGAACAGCAAAGAGCCTTTGTTAAGTTTGTAAATACGTTTGGAATTTTTGTTTTTCGATTTTTAATTGGATTTCATCTGCAAGTGGCACACACTCTCTCTCACACACACACGCACACACGGGATATTCATCATATAAAAAAGTAAAAAAAAAGAAAATATGAGAAATTTAATTGTGTAAATAAAGAAAGTGAAATACAAATACAAACCGACTGAAAATATCGAATTGTTGAGGCAGCCAAGCGGACGCAAGGACGGACGGACAGCAACAGCAACAACTGCCAATTCCATGTTACAATTAATTACGAGCAACAACAGCAACACCAACAACACCGGCAACAGCTACAAAAACAATCATAATGAGCTGAAACATAAACCGTAAACTGTCATCAGCACGCATAAACAATTGCCAACCTCTCTCCCCCCACCCGCTCACCCAACAACCGTTAAATCCAAAACGTCACATAATTGAGTTGGTGCCGAACAATAAACGCAGACGTTGCCCCAGAGCGAGAGAGAGAGGAAAGCAGCGTTGTAATCAGCTTAGGCGTTCTGCTTGCTGCGCCCTTTCTCATCGTCCATCGGAGAGCAGCCGCCCATCGCAATCGGAAAGTAGTCGACAGGCTTAGGGGTCCCCGGCATTCGATAGAACAGAGAATACAAAGTAAGAGTTTAAAAATCGATCGCAAATTTGAATCAACTGTTGGAAGAAAAGGGAGTTCATAATTGGGAATATAGGAAATTCTATAGTATATCCATTGATGTGTGTATGCCATAGAGACTTTCTCCTTATTCGTTTTCCAGATAGAGCGGAAAAATGTTAAATTTAGACCTACGTCCTTGCCTACCTACGGTTATTTCCTTTCACTGTTGAGCACTTCCACTGTAAATACTTTAAATGCCGTAAATACATTTAATCAATGGCCGGTAAAATGCCATTAACAAATTAAAGAAAGCCCAAATCAACAACAAAAAAACTTTAACGAAATTGAAAACGCAAACTATAAATTAAGTGCAGTATTCGATATGACAAAAAAGAGAAAAGTCCCCCAGAAAAAAAACCTTTCAAGTTTTCATTGTAAATGCGTGTGCACAATAAAAAGAAAAAAGAAAATGAAAATGCAAACCAAACCAAAAAAATACAAAATATAAAAATCCAATATATGTAAAATTTAAATTTAAAACAAATTTGATGAATTTAATATTAATAAACGACTGCGGCCCGCGTTTGGCCGCCGCCGGAGATCAGAGAACAAACCCCCCAATCCCAAACAACCATGATAATGTAATTCCAAAATACCAATTACCATTCATCGCATTTGCATTGATACCAAATAGGAATGCATTCAAATAAATCAAGTGATTATCAAAAAAAAAAAATAAATGTAATTTAAATAATAAAAACATTTGAAAGGGTTTTTTTTCATTAATTTTTCAGCGGAAAAGTAAGCAATTTTTTAAGGCCTGAAGGAAAGCATTTAACCTTTTAATAGGCCTAAATTAACTATAGAAACTTATTTTATTCTTTAATGGATTTTTTAAGGAACAGAGCAAAATTCAAAGCCACAAGAGATCTGAAGCCTGAGAAGAAAGCAACGGAGACGTGGCCGCGTGCGCGGCAGTCTGTCGATCAATGAAGGGGGAAAGAAGGGTAAAAGAGGAGAACCACAGTCAAAATTGTTGCACCCTGCAGAATCTGACTTACACAACTTTGTGAGCTTGACTGCTCAACGGATCATCGGGTTTTTATGGGAATTTGAAAGTCTGAAAGACGCAGAGGAAAACTGCACTACAGGAATCCCAAAAAGAAAGGGAAAAAGAGAAGAAAATTTAGTTTTATAGAGAATTCGCTTTTTACGCTCTCCATTTGCCACATAAATACCCTTAAAGATCTTGGAGTCATTTCAACAAAAAAAGGGACCGCTGGTGGCTTAAAAGTTTAATGACATTGCTGATCTTTTCACTTACCGAACACACCGACTAACATTCGCATATCTGAACTCCCAGTTCCCTTGAGAAGACAAAAGTGAAGATCCAAAGACTTAATATTCAAGCATTATTCACAGAAAACAAAAACAATATATGGAAGGCTCATGACGATCTGGAATCCTTGTAAATCTCGACTTCTCAACTTCGGAACGACTCTTTGGCTTTCCGTTTCTCTTTTGTCCCGGCAATTAAACTTTCAACAAACAGCAAATCGACTTGCATTGTGACGGTGGTGGGGGTGGGCAAGAGCGGCGGGCTAGCCGTCAATGACATAATTGGACGCCCATTGTTGGGGGCCACACAAGCAGCGAGAATTTCAGCCGGGCGCCAATTATATTTTGACATTTTTCGAGGCACCTCCCCGATGGCCCGACCGCCCGCCTGTCAGCATTTCATTCAACACCAGTTCCCTTCCCCCCGTCCACCCTCGCTGCACTTAAGTAGTTCGATGGAAAGCAGTCAGGAGTGCGGGTGGGCGGGGTTAGTTTTGCCTTTCTCCTTGCCAATTGCTTAAAGAAAAAGTTTCTGGTCTACAAAATCAAATGCATTGAACACTGAACCAGCCAAGGCCCATGGCCAAACTTCTGTGGCCACCGAAAAGTTTTCGACACTGCCCCTCCCCCGTAGCCTTCCCCTCACGTAAAATCAAATGAACCTCGAGTAAATTTTCTATGCAAGGACGAGGCTGCCGGTTAAAGTAAAACATTCGACTGCCAATGCAGAAAATTCAGCCAGAAATTACAGTGTACACTGTACACATTCGGGCAACTCGAACGAATCCAATCGAATCAAATCGAATGGAGGGCGGCAGGCGTTGTGCGGTGGGAGGGTGATGAAAAGTTTTTCTGCAGCTTGGCCCGATTGGCGAAATTGGCTGTTGACAGCCTCAAGTTGAGTGTGTCGAGACACTTCGACGTTTGAGAGATTGAACACTACCGGGGCCCGGTTTTTATTTTCGCAGCGGAGTTTTGATTAAAAAGTTTCCCGAGCCCCACCGCCCTTTGCTTTTGCGAAAATATATGCTTACAAAAATAGAGCACAAAAAGATGAGGGAAATAAGCGTGTCAAACTTTAATGTTCTCGGCACTTGACATTTGAATTAAGCAAATGAAAAAGTTCAGCGAAAATTCGCCCCCAACCGTCGGCCGGCTGAGGCCAAGTTGCCGGTGTTTGCCTAAAAGCTTAGCCGTTGACAGCAATTTATGTTAAGTTATAAAAATTGTAAATAATCGAATTTT